>CM046878.1:163102377-163483028 GCA_025667525.1 Glebionis coronaria | reverse complement strand
TATATATATATATATATATATATATATATATATATATAATATATATATATATATATATATATATATATATATATATATATATATATATATATATATATATATATATATATATATATATATATATATATATATATATATATATATATATATATATATATATATATATATATATATATATATATATATATATATATATATATATATATATATATATATATATATATATATATATATATATATATATATATATATATATATATATATATATATATATATATATATATATATATATATATATATATATATATATATATATATATATATATATATATATATATATATATATATATATATATATATATATATATATATATATATATATATATATATAGGGATGGGATCTAGAGAAAACCTTACTTTCGTAGAAAACTTAGAAAACAAAATTGCAGGGTATATTATTTAACATATCAAACCAGAGGGTAGAAAACGAAAATAAAAAAAAAGCGGAGGGTAGATTTTGGAATTTTTTTATCTTATACCAATAATCGATCAAATGGATCAAAACTCACCCACCACAACGATCTGACCACCACTGTAATATCCGACCACCACTGCAATATCCGACTATCGTGAAACCACCACTATATTTAAAATAATCAAATCAACTATCGGGAACCATCATGAAACCACGAACATCGTTACAATCGTGAAACTATCATGGAACCACCACCGTGTTTACAATCGTCAAATCCACCATCAGAATGCATCGTGGAACTGCCACCATCATGATAGTCTTCAAATCCTTGCCGGAAACCGTCTTGGAACATTATCATGTAATTCTTGTTTGTAATTTATTAATTGTGATTTTTGAATCATGTAAATGTTTAGAATTTGTTGAATGTGATCACCAAATATTTGTTAAAATGTCCAAAAAATGTATTTGTTAAAGGTTGTTCATAAGGTGTTTGTTAAAATGTATGAAGAAGATTTTATAAATTTAATACACTAATTTAAAGCTTTTGTGTTTAATACTGGATGATAGGAAAAGTTTACAAAGGAATGCAGCTTTGTAAACTATATTTTGTATGTTTAGCGCATAAATTGAAATACATGGGCATCCGTGTACACATTAGGCATCGGTTTGTTATATGTAAGGAGTATGTTTAAATTAGTTTCATATGATATTCTTTTATCAGCTCAAACACACATCTTCGTTTACATCAAATGTTGTGTGTTGAAGCTGATAAATGAGTTCCAAACAACACAGTTGATCCATTAGGTATATGTGCTGAAAAATAGGTTAGTGAAAGTTTGTTTTTTATGTTGCGTAATAAAGTATACAGTTATTGCATTAGGTACATGTTTGTGTTTAGTGTTATAACTAGTTTGTCAAAGAGTTTTGTTTAGTGCTATAAGTTATAACTAGCTTAGGCCATATGTTGTAGGGAAAATATCGTCTTTTTGTAATTTAAGGTGTATGTTTGGATATAATTTAGGGCGTATGGTTTGGATATAATTTAGGGCGTATGTTTGGATAAAATTTAGGGCATCTGTTTCGTGTGTCAAGCTAATTGTCTCAAATGATATCTTCTATATAAAAGTTAATATTGATTCACAAGGTTCTTATTTAGCTTATGAATAGCATTACGTTGTATGAAATAAAAGTAACCAAGTATAAGATATGTGTGCACACATATTTAATGAAGCATGTGAATACTTTGTTACATATGCTTAATTGTTAATACATATTGATGTGTTTATTTTTAGAGTCATAGTGGTACATTATATGATAACCTATCATCTGCACTACACGTGCACCTTCTTGCTTTAAGGTGAGTACTTGTTGGAATATACTATATAAAATGTTTGGCGATGGTGGAATATTTGAAGTTGTGTTATTTTAGCCCTTTTTTCTACTCCTTGGATGACAAATAACATCAGGTATAGTCAATACATATTTTGTTATCATAGTTTTCGTCATCTACAAGACTTTAAAACTAAAGCAGTTAACATTATCAGCACTTGTTGTTGTAGGATGTCCCTTCATTAACCGTTGAAGTTGCGAAACACTGCCCGGACATCTCATAAAAAGCTGACACATTTGTGTATCAAATTTATAAGTGTTTCTTTCCTCGCCCGTATAAAGTATTAGGACAATTTAGCCTTTTACGGTTATCTTATCCAGCTGCTTGTGTTGCAGACACTTTCTTTAGGATCACTGAAGCCACTAAGGAGAATCTTTCTATGAAGTTAATGCAGGTAAAATGTCTTATCCGAGCTAAACTTACTGCCTTAGTTTCTTGTACTTGAGAAGTCATGTTTCCTTTAAGTGTTAAAAATCCTGGTTATGTTAGAAATTAAACTACCATTCTTTGTGAAAAAGGCGATACATCTAAGAGATTCTAATTGGATTTAAAAAATCTAGAAAATAAACCCTATTTCGAGTGTTTTCGGTTGTTATACTTCCTTAAACTATGTTGTACTTCCTTAATAGTAGCGGGATCGTCTAGGTGGGTCACTTGGAGATAAGAAATTCGGTGGGTTGGCTGAAGATGGCTTGCTTCGTAGCTCAAGTTCTCGTAGTCAATGGCTTTGGGTTTCTTTATGCTATTGGTGTTTTGCTAGCTGTTTTCTAGTTATATAACATGCGGAAGTTATCTTTATTGGTCTATCATAACAACAAATTAGGGAGGGTTAAAGGGCATATTTTTGTTATATAAAGGGTGTCAGTTTGTTATATAACGGGCATCTGTTTGTTATGTACCCATAATATGATTTAGTGACTTGTCAATTTATGAATTTGCGCTTGTAAAATTCTAAAGCTTGTTTTCACTTTCATTTTCTGAAATTAAACTGTTGGCTAATCTAGAAACAGTTTATTAGCTTATGTAATGTAAAAAACAATTCAGAAAGGTAACATTTGGATTTGGTTTTTTCAGCTTGCTACAAATGATCTGGTCACAACAGCTTAAATAAACTCATATGCATGAGCTGTTAGGAAACACTCTAAAGAGTTTATTTGTTGTATCGTAATGCAATAAGCTTGTAGAATAAGCTTACCCTACACCCCTGAATATTCAGTATTTACCGATCTATGTGTTGTTATACAGGTAACACCTCAATTGTCAAGTAATTGCAAAACCTGAAGTATATGGTCGACGTCTTGATCTTCCTGCGTTGATGTATACAAACCAAAGCCACACTAACTATAATTATGGAATTATAGCTAGGGACAGATTTTTGTAGCATTTGCATTCGAGTTTGCAGATCAGTAAATCATGAATATTTGCAGACTTGATAAACATAAAAAGTTCTGTTTTCAAATGCTTATCTGATAATTTGTAAGCACAATAGAAGAGAAGTTGTTATAATTAAGCAATACTTAGACATCACATTAGTGATTCAAGCTTTAGTAGTTTGCGCCTAATGTATCATAAAAACCCTGCAGCAATTCTTGTAATTCGTAACTATTCATTTTGGTCGAGTTAATTTTAAATTAACCGCGTTACTTTATTACTATGGACCTGGTGTCATGTATCATATTACTTCATTATTACAATGAATTGTAGACCGAGTTTGTAACTAAATAGCTACAAATACCCACACCAGCGAAATAACTTGTAGAAGTTTGCCATTGCAGTAGATATCCTAATAAAATGACTAGTGGTCTTCACAAAGATTATAATTTTCAAAGATTTAACATGGCTGGCCATATTAGAGCATCAATTTTAACATCGTTGGGCATCCATTTGTATATTTAATGCATATTTAGAAATTGGGCATCCGTCTTGTATATTTAGTGCATCGACAAACATTCTTTATTTCTTTTGTTAATGCTCCAGGTAGGAGTAATGTGCTCTCTCGTTTACTCTCGTATTTGTTGTCCAAAATGATTGGTATAGGATGATATTCCAAAGAACTCACATCGATTATGAATGTAAATACAAACATATTATATTTATACTAGAATATCTTCAACGCACATAAAAAGAATAACTATGCAAAAAAATGTTACCATATGTAACGAACACTAAAACTTGACACTGAATAGTAATAAGATACATATAAGAATAAGATTGCCACGTGAGGCATCTCGCACCATCCAGTAATAGTCTCCTAGTTATAGGTTGAGAAAGTTCAGATCTTTTGCTTAGTTTATTGTTCATCGGAACTACTGAGAGGCTTCAGAATTAACTGGTGTGATTGGCACTATGGCTTTGGTAATCACCTCTATTACTTTTAATGCTCCAGGTAGAAGTAATGTGCTTTGTCGCTTACACTCATATCTGTTGTCCAAACTGACTGGTATAGGAGGAACGTCCAAAGAACCCCCATCGATTATCGGATTAGTTGGGCAACTGATAATAGCACAACATAGTTAGCAAAAACCCAACTAGTGTTATCATATACAGAGTTATACCAAGGGGAAATTATTATATTACCTGATTAGATGTTTGTGACTGTCAGATGGCAACAACAATGGAGGTTCTTTATGAACCAGATAAAAAAGCCAATCCATTTGTAGTTTAGTGCATCCGTCTGATATACGTTAGGGCATCCATTTGAGCTGCATTTGTGCATCCGTATGAGGTACATTAGTGCATCCATTTGTATCGTGGGCCTTATAATCTATTGCCAAATAGTTACGTGATTTAAAATATATAAACTCCAAAGGTTTGCATGTAAAAAAAAGTTTATGCTTTTTTAAAAGCCAATCCGCGTATACCAAGTAAAATAGCATCCAACCTTTATTATACTTCAAAACACAAAAATCCTATTTAACCAATAGAACGCAAACGACAATTCATATATAAGGTGCAAAAGTGCAAAAATTAGTCTCAAAACTACAAGCCCTGCATGACTAGCAAGGACTGTGAATCACCCTATCGTCTACAACTTATAAATTATCCAAAGAACATAAAATAATTATATCAAGCATTCTAGATTGAACAAGACTCGAGTACATATCATAAGTTAAGTAATGGATCTTATTACTTTAATACTCGAGGAGTGTGAATCAGAATCATACATAAAGTCTGCATATATTTTGGTTTTTGAACTTGTAATAATTAAATAATAAGTTCATTCAGTATTCTTAAGAGAGCAAACGTGACGTCCATTGAACTTGGCCCAGACAAAGAGAGTTGATCCAATGTTAATAATATACATTCAGATGCATAGATGGGAGACAATGAAATTTCGGCAGACCATGTCGACATCTAAACCAGTATTTTTTTGCAAATCCGTGATCATATTAATTCATCTTCAAAAGTCTTAAAAAGAATTTGCATACCATCTTGATAATGTATCTAGCGTTTAACGTATTGTTGCTTGTATATATGTGATGGAGAAGACATATTTTGAGTGTAACACAAATGCATACCTTATTAGGACCAAGATATTCAGCAAATACCATGAGTCCATGACATTAACTTCACTCACCTTTGCAGTTGTTATAGAAGACTCGAGATAATCATTGCTCAAATATATCTAGCAACCTGATGTGTTGTCCATGGAAAAGATACGAGTCGCACCCTGGGATCACCCACGTCAAGAGTAGCTCAGAATACAATAGTTCAGATATAAAGGTTCAAAGAGAGTATAGGTGGATACCTGATATTGCACCTCAATATTGTTGCAATTAACAATATCGAAAGCAGCAACAACATCTTGTTTTCAGAGTTAAAGGGTCTGCTAGCAACATCCATTTTCACTGATCGTGCATACATCATCCATTTTTGTGCATTTGTTGACGATTATGTTACTAACTTTCCCTGTACAATAGAGATCATGTTTTTATACAGATAACATACGCGAGATATTTTCCGTTAAAAAAGATATATGTCAAATTTTCCATTAGGAAAAGCGAAACATAGTATAATACATTTGATTTGTAGAACTGAATATTTTCATCAAGAATTATAAACCCTCTGCCTTGCATCACACTCATAAATGTTCAAAACCTGTGTGCGAATTTGATTCACGACAACCTAACTGCGCATATGATGTTGAAGTTTACATATGAGGATTATATTAAAAAGCAAATAAAATTACGACTAACTTGCAGCTCAATACAAGCTCAATATTTGGTGGTCCAACTTTAGCATTAGATGGTGCACTTTGCGTGCTTCTTTTTCACTGATATCTTAAAAAAACAAAATTCAGACACATGGTGAACAATAATTAGGGAATTTTTAAACTAACAAACACATATAAAAGTAAATGATGAACAAAGGTTATAAGGCTCACCACAAGTGATCATGCCCCAAAATTAAACATAGCTTTATAACTGGCTTACTTCACTCCTTGTCTTTCATCTATTTGATATCATAAGAAAGTATGCACGAATGAGAGCGATAGGTTTTTCTAAAAGTGGCATATTGCAAACAAAGAAATTAACCTTATATGCACTATATATAGCATTAGCATACTGAAATCGTCCGTCTAGTCAATGCCATACCAATATGCAGCTACAATGATACTGCATACGATGGGAAACTAAATACCTCGTCCTATTAGTCGCCTTAAATCGAATTATGTCGTGAATGCATTCATGACGTAGTTTATCAAGAATTTAACACCGAGATCGAGATCTAATATATATCTCAATCATGAAAATGCAAACCTACCACTGTCTAAACTGTCCCCAAACACCAATTCGCGCCTTTAACCTAATACGTTTCCACCATGAAATACTCAAATATTGCAAGTACATAACAAACTAAATCTAATAATTACAGTAATACTTTTTTTCGATAAATGATAGGGCTTATTTCTACAAAACAATGAAACTAACAACCTTTTGACGGACTTCATGTCCTCGATCCTCGCCGTGCTAGAATGCTTCAAATAGAATTCAACTAAAAAAGTAGAAAATCAATCAACACATTAAATAAAAGACGCCTACAATTAGATGAGGGTTTCTATTACCTGAAAAAGGAGAATTTATCTTCATCCACCAGCGCCACCGCTACTGTCGGTGACTGTGATGGTAGAAATGATGGTGCTACATTCATAACAAATACGTTGAACAGAGACAGTGATTGTGACGATGATGGTGACTGTGAGATGATGGTGATTGTGAGATGATGGTGACAGTGACGATGCGATGGTACCATCGAGTGTGTCGATACAGATCAGAGAAAGGAAAAAGAAAAGAAATGAAATAGATTAGGCGTTAGATAGGATAGGTGTAAATTTATAAAACTGGCCCTCGAAAAATAAAGAAAGTAACAATTAGTTCTTGTAGTTTTGTGAAAAAAATGTGTGGGGGGAGATCTTCGATCCCGTGGTTAAAAAGAGGGTTTTCTAAGTTTTCTATAAAGATGAAGTTTTCTAGAGAAAACCTTACTTTCGTAGAAAACTTAGAAAACAAAATTGCAGGGTATATTATTTAACATATCAAACCAGAGGGTAGAAAACGAAAAAAAAAGCGGAGGGTAGATTTTGGCATTTTTTTATCTTATACCAATAATCGATCAAATGGATCAAATCTCACCCACCACAACGATCTGACCACCACTGCAATATCCGACCACCACTGCAATATCCGACTATCGTGAAACCACCACTATATTTAAAATAATCAAATCAACTATCGGGAACCATCATGAAACCACGACCATCGTTACAATCGTGAAACTATCATGGAACCACCACCGTGTTTACAATCGTCAAATCCACCATCAGAATGCATCGTGGAACTGCCACCATCATGATAGTCTTCAAATCCTTGCCGGAAACCGTCTTGGAACATTATCATGTAATTCTTGTTTGTAATTTATTAATTGTGATTTTTGAATCATGTAAATGTTTAGAATTTGTTGAATGTGATCACCAAATATTTGTTAAAATGTCCAAAAAATGTATTTGTTAAAGGTTGTTCATAAGGTGTTTGTTAAAATGTATGAAGAAGATTTTATAAATTTAATACACTAATTTAAAGCTTTTGTGTTTAATACTGGATGATAGGAAAAGTTTACAAAGGAATGCAGCTTTGTAAACTATATTTTGTATGTTTAGCGCATAAATTGAAATACATGGGCATCCGTGTACACATTAGGCATCGGTTTGTTATATGTAAGGAGTATGTTTAAATTAGTTTCATATGATATTCTTTTATCAGCTCAAACACACATCTTCGTTTACATCAAATGTTGTGTGTTGAAGCTGATAAATGAGTTCCAAACAACACAGTTGATCCATTAGGTATATGTGCTGAAAAATAGGTTAGTGAAAGTTTGTTTTTTATGTTGCGTAATAAAGTATACAGTTATTGCATTAGGTACATGTTTGTGTTTAGTGTTATAACTAGTTTGTCAAAGAGTTTTGTTTAGTGCTATAAGTTATAACTAGCTTAGGCCATATGTTGTAGGGAAAATATCGTCTTTTTGTAATTTAAGGTGTATGTTTGGATATAATTTAGGGCGTATGGTTTGGATATAATTTAGGGCGTATGTTTGGATAAAATTTAGGGCATCTGTTTCGTGCGTCAAGCTAATTGTCTCAAATGATATCTTCTATATAAAAGTTAATATTGATTCACAAGGTTCTTATTTAGCTTATGAATAGCATTACGTTGTATGAAATAAAAGTAACCAAGTATAAGATATGTGTGCACACATATTTAATGAAGCATGTGAATACTTTGTTACATATGCTTAATTGTTAATACATATTGATGTGTTTATTTTTAGAGTCATAGTGGTACATTATATGATAACCTATCATCTGCACTACACGTGCACCTTCTTGCTTTAAGGTGAGTACTTGTTGGAATATACTATATAAAATGTTTGGCGATGGTGGAATATTTGAAGTTGTGTTATTTTAGCCCTTTTTTCTACTCCTTGGATGACAAATAACATCAGGTATAGTCAATACATTTTTTGTTATCATAGTTTTCGTCATCTACAAGACTTTAAAACTAAAGTATTTAACATTATCAGCACTTGTTGTTGTAGGATGTCCCTTCATTAACCGTTGAAGTTGCGAAACACTGCCCGGACATCTCATAAAAAGCTGACACATTTGTGTATCAAATTTATAAGTGTTTCTTTCCTCGCCCGTATAAAGTATTAGGACAATTTAGCCTTTTACGGTTATCTTATCCAGCTGCTTGTGTTGCAGACACTTTCTTTAGGATCACTGAAGCCACTAAGGAGAATCTTTCTATGAAGTTAATGCAGGTAAAATGTCTTATCCGAGCTAAACTTACTGCCTTAGTTTCTTGTACTTGAGAAGTCATGTTTCCTTTAAGTGTTAAAAATCCTGGTTATGTTAGAAATTAAACTACCATTCTTTGTGAAAAAGGCGATACATCTAAGAGATTCCAATTGGATTTAAAAAATCTAGAAAATAAACCCTATTTCGAGTGTTTTCGGTTGTTATACTTCCTTAAACTATGTTGTAATTCCTTAATAGTAGCGGGATCGTCTAGGTGGGTCACTTGGAGATAAGAAATTCGATGGGTTGGCTGAAGATGGCTTGCTTCGTAGCTCAAGTTCTCGTAGACAATGGCTTGGGGTTTCTTTATGCTATTGGTGTTTTGCTAGCTGTTTTCTAGTTATATAACATACGGAAGTTATCTTTATTGGTCTATCATAACAACAAATTAGGGAGGGTTAAAGGGCATATTTTTGTTATATAAAGGGTGTCAGTTTGTTATATAACGGGCATCTGTTTGTTATGTACCCATAATATGATTTAGTGACTTGTCAATTTATGAATTTACGCTTGTAAAATTCTAAAGCTTGTTTTCACTTTCATTTTCTGAAATTAAACTGTTGGCTAATCTAGAAACAGTTTATTAGCTTATGTAATGTAAAAAACAATTCAGAAAGGTAACATTTGGATTTGGTTTTTTCAGCTTGCTACAAATGATCTGGTCACAACAGCTTAAATAAACTCATATGCATGAGCTGTTAGGAAACACTCTAAAGAGTTTATTTGTTGTATCGTAATGCAATAAGCTTGTAGAATAAGCTTACCCTACACCCCTAAATATTCAGTATTTACCGATCTATGTGTTGTTATACAGGTAACACCTCAATTGTCAAGTAATTGCAAAACCTGAAGTATATGGTCGACGTCCTGATCTTCCTGCTGCTACAAGACATTTTGCTATTGATGTATACAAACCAAAGCCACACTAACTATAATTATGGAATTATAGCTAGGGACAGATTTTTGTAGCATTTGCATTCGAGTTTGCAGATCAGTAAATCATGAATATTTGCAGACTTGATAAACATAAAAAGTTCTGTTTTCAAATGCTTATCTGATAATTTGTAAGCACAATAGAAGAGAAGCTGTTATAATTAAGCAATACTTAGACATCACATTAGTGATTCAAGCTTTAGTAGTTTGCGCCTAATGTATCATAAAAACCCTGCAACAATTCTTGTAATTCGTAACTATTCATTTTGGTCGAGTTAATTTTAAATTAACCGCGTTACTTTATTACTATGGACCTGGTGTCATGTATCATATTACTTCATTATTACAATGAATTGTAGACCGAGTTTGTAACTAAATAGCTACAAATACCCACGCCAGCGAAATAACTTGTAGAAGTTTGCCATTGCAGTAGATATCCTAATAAAATGACTAGTGGTCTTCATAAAGATCATAATTTTCAAAGATTTAACATGGCTGGCCATATTAGAGCATCAATTTTAACATCGTTGGGCATCCATTTGTATATTTAATGCATATTTAGAAATTGGGCATCCGTCTTGTATATTTAGTGCATCGACAAACATTATTTATTTCTTTTGTTAATGCTCCAGGTAGGAGTAATGTGCTCTCTCGTTTACTCTCGTATTTGCTGTCCAAAATGATTGGTACAGGATGATATTCCAAAGAACTCACATCGATTATGAATGTAAATACAAACATATTATATTTATACTAGAATATCTTCAACGCACATGAAAAGAATAACTATGCAAAAAAATGTTACCATATGTAACGAACACTAAAACTTGACATTGAATAGTAATAAGATACATATAAGAATAAGATTGCCACGTGAGGCATCTCGCACCATCCATTAATAGTCTCCTAGTTATAGGTTGAGAAAGTTCAGATCTTTTGCTTAGTTTGTTGTTCATCGGAACTACTGAGAGGCTTCAGAATTAACTGGTGTGATTGGCACTATGGCTTTGGTAATCACCTCTATTACTTTTAATGCTCCAGGTAGAAGTAATGTGCTTTGTCGCTTACACTCATATCTGTTGTCCAAACTGACTGGTATAGGAGGAACGTCCAAAGAACCCCCATCGATTATCGGATTAGTTGGGCAACTGATAATAGCACAACATAGTTAGCAAAAACCCAACTAGTGTTATCATATACAGAGTTATACCAAGGGGAAATTATTATATTACCTGATTAGATGTTTGTGACTGTCAGATGGCAACAACAATGGAGGTTCTTTATGAACCAGATAAAAAAGCCAATCCATTTGTAGTTTAGTGCATCCGTCTGATATACGTTAGGGCATCCATTTGAGCTGCATTTGTGCATCCGTATGAGGTACATTAGTGCATCCATTTGTATCGTGGGCCTTATAATCTATTGCCAAATAGTTACGTGATTTAAAATATATAAACTCCAAAGGTTTGCATGTAAAAAAAGGTTTATGCTTTTTTAAAAGCCAATCCGCGTATACCAAGTAAAATAGCATCCAACCTTTATTATACTTCAAAACACAAAAATCCTATTTAACCAATAGAACGCAAAAGACAATTCATATATAAGGTGCAAAAGTGCAAAAATTAGTCTCAAAACTACAAGCCCTGCATGACTAGCAAGGACTATGAATCACCCTATCGTCTACAACTTATAAATTATCCAAAGAACATAAAATAATTATATCAAGCATTCTAGATTGAACAAGAATCGAGTATATATCATAAGTTAAGTAATGGATCTTATTACTTTAATACTCGAGGAGTGTGAATCAGAATCATACATAAAGTCTGCATATATTTTGGTTTTTGAACTTGTAATAATTAAATAATAAGTTCATTCAGTATTCTTAAGAGAGCAAACGTGACGTCCATTGAACTTGGCCCAGACAAAGAGAGTTGATCCAATGTTAATAATATACATTCAGATGCATAGATGGGAGACAATGAAATTTCGGCAGACCATGTCGACATCTAAACCAGTATTTTTTTTTGCAAATCCGTGATCATATTAATTCATCTTCAAAAGTCTTAAAAAGAATTTGCATACCATCTTGATAATGTATCTAGCGTTTAACGTATTTTTACTTGTATATATGTGATAGAGAAGACATATTTTGAGTGTAACACAAATGCATACCTTATTAGGACCAAGATATTCAGCAAATACCATGAGTCTATGACATTAACTTCACTCACCTTTGCAGTTGTTATAGAAGACTCGAGATAATCATTGCTCAAATATATCTAGCAACCTGATGTGTTGTCCATGGAAAAGATACGAGTCGCACCCTGGGATCACCCACGTCAAGAGTAGCTCAGAATACAATAGTTCAGATATAAAGGTTCAAAGAGAGTATAGGTGGATACCTGATATTGCACCTCAATATTGTTGCAATTAACAATATCGAAAGCAGCAACAACATCATGTTTTCAGAGTTAAAGGGTCTGCTAGCAACATCCATTTTCACTGATCGTGCATACATCATCCATTTTTGTGCATTTGTTGACGATTATGTTACTAACTTTCCCTGTACAATAGAGATCATGTTTTTATACAGATAACATACGCGAGATATTTTCCGTTAAAAAAGATATATGTCAAATTTTCCATTAGGAAAAGCGAAACATAATATAATACATTTGATTTGTAGAACTGAATATTTTCATCAAGAATAATAAACCGTCTGCCTTGCATCACACTCATAAATGTTCAAAACCTGTGTGCGAATTTGATTCACGACAACCTAACTGCGCATATGATGTTGAAGTTTACATATGAGGATTATATTAAAAAGCAAATAAAATTACGACTAACTTGCAGCTCAATACAAGCTCAATATTTGGTGGTCCAACTTTAGCATCAGATGGTGCACTTTGCGTGCTTCTTTTTCACTGATATCTTAAAAAAACAAAATTCAGACACATGGTGAACAATAATTAGGGAATTTTTAAACTAACAAACACATATAAAAGTAAATGATGAACAAAGGTTATAAGGCTCACCACAAGTGATCATGCCCCAAAATTAAACATAGCTTTATAACTGGCTTACTTCACTCCTTGTCTTTCATCTACTTGATATCATAAGAAAGTATGCACGAATGAGAGCGATAGGTTTTTCTAAAAGTGGCATATTGCAAACAAAGAAATTAACCTTATATGCACTATATATAGCATTAGCATACTGAAATCGTCCGTCTAGTCAATGCCATACCAATATGCAGCTACAATGATACTGCATACGATGGGAAACTAAATACCTCGTCCTATTAGTCGCCTTAAACCGAATTATGTCGTGAATGCATTCATGACGTAGTTTATCAAGAATTTAACACCGAGATCGAGATCTAATATATATCTCAATCATGAAAATGCAAACCTACCACTGTCTAAACTGTCCCCAAACACCAATTCGCGCCTTTAACCTAATACGTTTCCACCATGAAATACTCAAATATTGCAAGTACATAACAAACTAAATCTAATAATTACAGTAATACTTTTTTTCGATAAATGATAGGGCTTATTTCTACAAAACAATGAAACTAACAACCTTCTGACGGACTTCATGTCCTCGATCCTCGCCGTGCTAGAATGCTTCAAATAGAATTCAACTAAAAAAGTAGAAAATCAATCAACACATTAAATAAAAGACGCCTACAATTAGATGAGGGTTTCTATTACCTGAAAAAGGAGAATTTATCTTCAGCCACCAGCGCCACCGCTATTGTCGGTGACTGTGATGGTAGAAATGATGGTGCTACATTCATAACAAATACGTTGAACAGAGACAGTGATTGTGACGATGATGGTGACTGTGAGATGATGGTTATTGTGAGATGATGGTGACAGTGACGATGCGATGGTACCATCGAGTGTGTCGATACAGATCAGAGAAAGGAAAAAGAAAAGAAATGAAATAGATTAGGCGTTAGATAGGATAGGTGTAAATTTATAAAACTGGCCCTCGAAAAATAAAGAAAGTAACAATTAGGTCCTTGTAGTTTTGTGAAAAAAATGTGTGGGGGGAGACCTTTGATCCCATGGTTAAAAAGAGGGTTTTCTAAGTTTTCTATAAAGATGAAGTTTTCTATCGATCCCATCTCTCTCTCTCTCTCTCTCTCTATATATATATATATATATATATATATATATATATATATATATATATATATATATATATATATATATATATATATATATATATATATATATATATATATATATATATATATATGTATGTATGTATACATATATATATATATATATATATATATATATATATATATATATATATATATATATATAGAGTAAGGATCAAGTGAGAAGAAACTTAAAATAAGAAGTGGTGAGAAGAAACTAAAACCACACATTTGAGATGCAACGACTTGCATTATATGCATTTATATTCATGTAGATGCACCATATTGAGTTTCGGAAGTTTATTTGATGTGTAGATAGTGAAAATTGATTTTCATGATTTTGGCACGTGTAGAGGAACATAAATATAGATAAATCGTAAAATGCATCCAATATACGTATATGCATCTAATTAAAAGCTACACAACACGTTATGATGCATTATAATGCATCTAAGATAATAAAGATGCATCTAATTTAAGTGGATGCATCTCGAATATGCGGTTAAAGTTTCTTCTTATCCTTCTTATTTTAAGGTTTCTTCTCATTTGATCCTAACTCTCTCTCTCTCTCTCTCTCTCTCTCTATATATATATATATATATATATATATATATATATATATATATATATATATATATATATATATATATATATATATATATATAGGATGAGGTTATTTTCAGAACCAAATAAATGTACAGAACTGCGAGAACCACCTTTTTACTCTTAAAATACACATGTATATTCATCGGGTTAGTTCATTAGGTAGAAATACATGAAATTTCATTATCGTAAGTCACTAGGAACATGTATTCGAGGACCATGCACATGTATTTGTTTTATATGTATTATAACTATCTTTTCGTAAGATAATATGAAAATACCTGTGCACTTTTCATATTGCTCATCATACTCGGATTTATAAGCAATAAAACAATTATTAAATGTTAATTAAAATATAATAATGAAAATACATATGCATTGTTAATAGTATAAAGGTGGTTCTCGCAGTTTTGTATATTTATTTGGTTCTGAAAATAACCTTACACTATATATATATATATATATATATATATATATATATATACATATATATATATATATATATATATATATATATATATATATATATATATATATATATATATATATATATATATATATATATATATATATATATATATATATATATATATATATATATATATATATATATATATATATATATATATATATATATATATATATATATATATATATATATATATATATATATATATATATATATATATATATATATATATATATATATATATATATATATATATATATATACTAGCAGGGTACCCGCGCAATGCGGCGGCGGGTACCCTGTGACTATATTTTATGGCTAGCGAATGTTATATGGTTAACTTTTTTTAACAATAACTTAACAAATGAATGATAATATACATTAAAATAACTTTAAGAAATAACAACTCTTGCGAAGGATTCCAATTTTAAGACTTCCAAATTCTGGCACAACACATCCAATCGAAACACTAATCACAGTAAAACCATTGATTTTTTTTCTTCTGTTGTAATCATGAAAACCACGAGATCTACAACCAAAACTACCAAAGCACATCAAACCTTTTTTTGCGACTGATGGTGGCAGCAGTGACGGTAGTGGTGGGAGAGACGGAAGTGGTAAAGGCTGTGGGCATGTGGTTATGGAGAAGGTTTTATAGACGTTGTTTTTTTTTTTGTATTATTTTGAAGATATTGAGAGAAAAGAGAAAGGATATGAATGTGTATGAGAGGGTGTTTTATGATAGTTTTTATATGCTTTGAAAAGCGGTTACTTATTTTGCATATTAAAAGTGCACATTAATATAGGGACGGTTACTTTTCATTTAAAAAATGTTACATACGTTTTGCTATAGCAATAATTTCAGGTTGACTGAATAATAAATATATACTTTGAACAATATTGACTCAATTGTTAGACTTCTTTTTTTAGAAATGTTTTAGGCTGAATTTTTTAAGACTTCCAATAATAGAAAAGGGTCTAAATGCTTTATAAAGTAGTATAGATATATATATATATATATATATATATATATATATATATATATATATATATATATATATATATATATATATATATATACTAGTGGCAAAACCCGTCCGATAGACGGGTATTACTTCTGATTTTCGTTAATTTTTTTATTTGTTAAATATTTGTTTGTAATTTTATTTTTAGCATAATTGTCTTTTAATGCATTATTAGTGGGGCATGACTTGTATTTTTTGTTTAAGATTTTTACTTACGAAAGTAATTATTTGTAAGTTTTTTTATTTGGGTAAATATTGTTAATAAATTAAGAATGTTAGACTTTTAGATCGAGGGTAAAATTGTAACACGTAATGGAGCATGATATTAAGCGTAACCCTTTAACAAAAGCCATAATTTTAAGGCTTCTCAATAACTATTTATATAAGCTCACCTAAACACTTAGTTTATGCTTATTTAACACACATGAGCTAATAAGCTCATAAGCACATATAAACTTACCTCAACACTTAGTTTATGCTTAATTAACACACATAAAGCTAATCATATTAGCTTAGCCAAAAACTCTTTAAAAATTAGTAGGATAATTAACTATATTATCGAAGCTAACACAATGACATATAAATTTAAAGTAATATTAATTACTTCTCTTTTACTCAACGTCAATGAGACAACTTGACATGTGTTTGATTAAATGTTGCAAAATTTTTGGGGGCCTTGTATCGAACTTTTGCATGAATTTTCCCAAGCAATTTTAGAAAGTTCTAATCTTTCTTACATTTCATTGACAAATCTCATATCATGCATCTAATTATGCTTTTGTATTTTGTTGTATCTTAAAATTTTAGTCACTAAAAAATTCAAAAGATACTTTAGTAGCTAAAAGCAATGTTTTGAAACTCGGGTCGATTTGACTGGACTGGTCTCGGCTAAAAAAATGGGTCGAATTGACTCGGATCTTATATCTTAAAAACCTAATGTGACCCGTCGGTTTTGAAGCGACCCGGCTCGTGAGACTTGATCGGGTTTTGATTTTTTTGTTTCTTTTTAATTTTTTTCTTGTTTTTTCGCGATTTAATTATATGTATTTGTAACGTAATTTTGTTCTTACATGTCATATTGTTGGCAATGTTTTCAGATCCGGTTGATCTGGTCGTGTCAACTGGTTTCGGTCGAAAACTTTTCTTGTTTCCTGTACTAATTTTACATATATATATATATATATATATATATATATATATATATATATATATATATATATATATATATATATATATATATATATATGTATATATGTATATATATATATATATATATATATATATATATATATATATATATATATATATATATATATATGTATATATATATATATATATATATATATATATATATATATATATATATATATATATATATATATATATATATATATATATATATATATATATATATATATATATATATATATATATATATATATATATATATATATATATATATATATATATATATATATATATATATATATATATATATATATATATATATATATATATATATATATATATATATATATATATATATATATATATATATATATATATATATATATATATATATATATATATATATATAGGGATGGGTTCTAGAGAAAATCTAATATTCATAGAAAACTTAAAAAACAAATTAAAAAGTACGTTTTGTAATATATCAAAACGCAGGGGTAAAAAATAAAATTATTAAAAAGTGGAGGGACCGATTAATGATTAACACAGAATCCCACCACCACCACCACCACCACACCGCCGGTTACACCACACGTCCGATCACCACCTCAATTCGTAGCTTCGTCTCTAGTGTCGGTATCACCATTACCAACGTCTTTTTTTCAAACAAAAAACAGAAATTTACTGTAAACACATCAAACTGATAAAAAAACAGATAATCCCTATATAAATACATAAAAATTACTAGTTATTTAGTTTAATTGTGGCTCAAATCAAACACTTATCCTGTTTTAAATCAAGTGTGATTATGTAGAATCATGGCTTAGATCAGCAGTTATTAGGTGGAATCACATCTCAAATCGCAGCTCAAATGACACGTTTATTCAGGTTATATGTAAATTTGAATATTTTTTCTTTTTTACGATTGTGAATTTTTTGGGTAAAATTAGGGCATTCATAATAATTTTGGATGTTTAGAAATAAATATGTAGGAGGCACTGATTAATTATACTATGTTTGAATTGCTTGACATTCCAGGGAACCAATGCGAAAAAATAGGTGATAATTTAAAATATTTTTGATTTATTTGATGTTTTAGGCAATGAATGTGTAAACAAATCTGTATTGTTGAATCATATGATGTATTTTAGTAAATCGCTGGACATAATTTGGCATATCGATTAAGGTAATTTAGTGCATTTGTTTGAGTTAATTTATTGCATCTGTTCGAGGTGTGAATATTAATAGATTTAAGGCGTATGCAATGTTTGTTAAAATTGAGATATCGGTTTGGTGTATGAAAATTATTAGATTCTTGACATCTCTTTGTTAAAACTAATGAAAATGTTTGTGAGAACAGAAAGCATTTATTTGACTAAAGCATACGTTTATAAAATTGAACACCCCCAATTTACATTGCGCAGTGGAAATACACAATTGGGTGCTAAACACAAGCATCATCACACACAAGATATATTTAATACTTAAAAAATTGTTCTTTGAAGTATGTCTTATCGAATTGATTATAGTTGAAGTGTGACTCAATCGTATTTGGTGGATAAAAGAAAAGGTTGTCGTTGAGTAATATAAAAATGCAAACTTTAAAGTTATAAACTAATAACAAATGAAAATTAATAAAGAAAATAAAGAAAAATAAAGAAAAATAAAACTTAATAATAAAGAAGAAAAATAAAATAAAAATAAATTTTTGAAATAAAAAAAATGTGAAAATAAAAATTAACTTTCGACCTAAAAATAAAACTTACTAAATAAAAATGAAAGAAATTAGATTATAAAACTATTTTAAAAAGAAACGAAACAAATATTGAAACGGGCACTTAATAAAAAAAGAAAACTTAAACTTTTCGAAAAATACTAATACTAAAATTTGACGAAAAATATAACTAAAATAGTTGACTTTTAAAATAAAAATAAACACGACTTTCGGATTAAACTAAATCAATTACGAAGCAAAGGTTTAATCCTAGGGAGCATGTCTCCCCATGGGAGACATAATATTGGCAGGAAAAGTGATAAGCAATCAGGCTGGCTAGCATGACAATTTGTTATGTTATCCGATGTCCGTTATTGTGCTTTCTTATCCTGGTTTTCTTTTTTTTTCTTTTACTTATCCGGGTTCTGAAAGTTGTCTACTATCCGGGTTTTGCACTTAAGGAGTTATCCGGGATCCAAGATTATTAACTTATCCGGGTTATATACTTTTAGTCACAATCCGGGTTAAGTAAAAATACTTGCTATCCGGAATATAGCGAAAGTTGGTAATCTGGAATATGTTAATTTGCACACTATCCGGAATCTCAAACTATGGCGTATCCGAAATGCTAGGAAAACTTAATTATCCGGGATACTAGGGTTTTGGAGAACCCGGATAAGGAACAAAATAAAGCAAAATGAAAAATAAGCTAGAATCTAATAAGCACTCAACCAAAAACTTAACCAAATTGATTTCTAGAAAAAGCAAATAAGTCAAAATTTAAAAACTTTTAAAAACACTAAATAATATAAATATTTAAAATCAACTTTTTATAAAATAACTTTTAAAAACACTTAATTAAAATTAAGAAAATCATACTAAAAGCTATAAGATCAACAAGCTAACACAATCAAACACATAAAAACATAAAGAACAATCAATTAAGTATAACAATAAGCAAATAAGCATAAAGATTAAACAAAACAAGAAAGGTAGAATGAGAATAATGAAAAGCTTCATTAAAAATTAAGATTCAATAACACAAATTAAACAATTACTTGAAAATGATCTTGAAAAATAGATGACAAGTATTAAAATGACAATAAGAAAAGTTCATGAAATAAATTGGAGCACTAATTTTTCAAATTAGCTAACACCTCACAAATGAGGTTAAGTTCTCTATTTATAGGAGGAGGAGATGTTTATGCTTCTTTTTTTCTTTCTTCCTTTTGGCTTCTCGTCTTTCGTCTTTGACAATAAACTCGTCATTCTCGACTTTGTCTCGGGATTTGTTGATCGATGAAATGAACTCTTCTTCTAATTTTGTTCTTTTATTAGATTTGGGTCTTCGACTTCATTAAACTTCCGTCTTTAGACTTTTTCTTCGATAAATCTTCAGAATAGGCCTTGGACTTCCGTTATTTTTGCACTCTTGATCTTTTGACTTCGTCTTTTGTCTTTTTCTTTGATAAAAGCCCATGAAAGCCCATGCTTTCTTCCCTTTTCACATTTTGGTCCTAAAACACAATAAAAACACAAACCACGCATAATTCCGACATTTACGACATTAAATATACGTTTTGGCTTGGTTATTATTATAATTAAGTGGTAAAAGGATAAGTGTTTTCACACTTATTAAATCCCCTACACTTGACAATTGCAATGCCCTCATGCAATGCATTAATTACAAAGCAAGATTTACATTTTCCATCATAATTAACCCACCTTGGCCTTTATTAAACATAATACATTAAGGAAACTTAAAGAGATAGAAAATTACAAAATATTTGAAGGAAGAAAACAAGTAAAGAGATCGAAGACTTACATTAGGGCTTTGGTTGTCATGAATGTTTATCACCCTCAAGTTTCACGTTCTCCAAACCAAGCTTAAAAACGAGATCATTATTATTATAAGTTAGCAAGCTAACACAAACTCATGTGGCTCAATTATTCACTTAGACTCCCTTATTCCTAGGTGTATCTCTTATATTTTATTGTTGTCTTGAATTATCACGAGGATGCATTGTTCACTTATTTCGATAGTTTATTAAGGCTGAAAATATAGTAGAACAATTTAATCAATAGTTAGCTAAAGGACAGAATCTTTTAAAACTGCTTCTCGAAACCTCATAAAATTCATATCTTGGCATAACTCGCTTCACGATTTGAGACCTTTCTCGGACCGATATTTGGCATTGACTTCATACTTTAAATCTTGAGAGACGTTCATGAAATAATGGTCTTCTGTTCATAATAGGAATTTCTTCACTTGAAGTTTTGAGAGATTCTTCATACTTGGACCATGATTTCTTCATTTTTCTCCAATCTTTATTTGAGATTTTGATATACAACGATCCGCCTCCTTTTAGGACTTGGATCTATTTATCCTCATACCTTGCTAGGGTCTCTTCGGATAGACTTCTCCATGATCTTTAGGGGAGTATTTGTTTTTCATCGTGTGTCTCAATCCTTCATATTGATTTTTGATAAATGATTCTTCACATCACTTTTGGATCTTTAGCAACAAAATGTAGCCCTCATGCCTTGTTAGGGCCTTTTCGGACTCGCCAATCTTCGCATCCCGATTCAATAAGTTATGCCTTGGCTATGAACTCTAATTAATACCGAGCATCTTTTAAACGATCTTGTGCTAGAAGCTAAGTAACTTTTCAAATCGTACAACCTTACTTATTGCAATTAAATTTATTAACAAGCGATGGGAGAAAAAGCTCATAATTAACTCACATAAATTCATGAAAGAATACCAAACTTATAATTGACTCTATCATCTCTCGTTCTCCACAATTTAAAATATCAAGGAATGAGACTCGTGGATGCTTAGCCTATTAAATCAAAGTTTTGGGTTTTCAAGTCATCTATAGGATCTTGCAACTTCTTAGACTTTTTCAAGTTTTTGAATTCGCATTTTAAAGTTCCCTTGATAAACGACTTTCTAGGATCAGTTATAGGAACTTGCGAAAAGTTCTCGTTCTTAACCCATATGAGTTAAGACTTTCGCGTTTTAAAGTTCCCTATATAAAAGCCTAGAAAAACTTGATTTAAACACGTTAAGGATACTAGCTAGAGTAAACTTGGATAAGTAAACTCGGGTTGAGTCAAAAGATTCATGACGTTGAAAAATACATCAAAGACATCTAAACTTATTAAATATATTTTTTAAAATTTATTCTATCAATGAAAGAAAATAATGATAACAAAGGAAAAATACTAATAGGCCAAAATAGATAAAAATTTTTGAAAAACGTCGAAAAATAAATTTTTCGGTAAAAATGAGGACAAATACAAGGAAAAGCCCACTTCGATAGAAGTCCCCCTACACTTAATATAAACATTGTCCTCAATGTTTAAGCATGTGGGAGTAAACTCCCCTACACTTAGGACATTGTGCACGTTGTTTAAATCTTGCTAAAGAAAAGACAACTAAAGTGATTCCTATTTTAATATTGAAGAATATAAAATAGTGAATCAAAAGAGTTTAGGATAGAACCGAGAAGACGGGTACACAGCATCATGGATCGTCAAAAGTCATCAAGAATGGATCTTTGATAGCTCGAATCCCTGCACATGATAAGAAAGAAAACAACAAACACATACTAGGGTCTCCCCCTACACTTATTATAAAACGAATAAAAAGGATAGATACTCGGGTTGCTTCCCGAGAAGCGCTTATTTTTGTTCACCGAGTCGTGAGCCTGACTCGACCTTGATTAGAATGGTAAGAACCTTGAAGAACATCCACCGGGATCAAATACATGGTTCTCGTCCATCAAATAGCACAAGCTTAAGGTGAACAAGACAAGCCAAAGAAGAGTAGGCGCGGTTCCCTTAAGCAGTTATTGAGCACGGTGGTAGAAAGTATGATGAAGTGCAAGCATATCTCTTTTGTTTCCAAAAATCTTTCCTTTTATTTCATCAGATTGATACTGAGATGGCTTACAAATTGTGATACCCGGATCGAACACCTTTTCCTTTAGGGGAAAATAAGACTCGGGCTTAGTAGAATTTGAATAAGATCCGCTCATAAATCGCACAATCTCATCCAATGAAGGTGGATAGAGAGGTGTCAAAACCTAAGTACTACGGATGTCGGTGTCGTCCGACTTCTTCTCCTTTAAAACGGGTTTCTTAATATCCGAAGAAGGATAAAGACCAAAATCAAAGTCCAAAGGAGGAGAGTCATTCTCATTGGAGAAGTATGTATTGAGAAAAGTAGCAAAATATTCCTCAAATGAGTAATCATCCAAAGTAGGATCAAGCATTGTTGGTGGAGGATCTTCATCAAAATTAGGAGTAAGGTCATTATTTGAAGAATCACTAGAGAGATTATCAACATCATCAAAATCATCATAAGTTGGCATGTCTTTATACTCTGAAGAAAAATCATCATAATCATCCACATCAGAACTAGAATCATCATCATAGATTGGTGGAGCATCATATATTGGTGGGGCATCCAAATTGGAGAGAGGATCTTCAGAATCTTCCACATTCTCTTGAAAAAGTGGATTGTCATATATAGGCTCAAAAAGAGGGTTGTTATAGACGACAAAATCATCAAGCTTTGTACTTTCATAAGTAATTGTATCAAGCTCGTCTTGAATCACATCAATCATATTCGCCGATTCTCTTCCATTTGATTTGTTTGTGATCTTCCCCATTTTAAAAATTTGTTGATCATTCCCGACCCTTAAGATTAGTTCACCTTCGGCAACATCGACTGAAGTTTTTCCGGTTCTTAAGAATGGCCGACCAAGTATTAACGGAATATGAGGGTCCATTTTATAATCAACAAAAACAAAATCGATCGGAAAAGTGAAGGTACCAACTTTAACAAACACATCTTCGGCAATACCAACAGGGTAAGCAAGAGTTCGATTTGCTAGCTCAAGAGTCATCTTTGTTAGTGTAAGATCGGGTAATGATAACTTTTTCCAAACACTTAATGGCTTCAAATTAATACTTGCCCCGAGATCGGCTAAGGCACTAAATTATTCGGTTTGGTTAAAAGTACATGGTAGCACAAAACGACCGGGATCTCCAAGTTTTTCTGTAAGTTCTTTAAAAAGGACTGCAGAACAGTTCTCACTCAATCGAGTATTAACAAACTCGGCCATCTTCTCCTTCTTACTAAGCAATTCCTTTAATGCTTTCACAAATTTGGGTATTTCGAAAAGTGCTTCAACGAGGCTAATGTTAAAGTTCATTTGTGTAATCATATTCAAAAAGGAAGTGACTTGAGCATCCTCTTTAGTGAGCACTTTGCACTTGTCTAACCGAGAAGGATAAGGGATATTAGGTTTAGGTGGTGTAGGTGTTAAAGGTGAAGGTGTGGTAGGTGTAGATTTAGATGTAGAAGGTGGGGATGATGAAGCTTTTGTCTTTGGTACTTCTTTCGTAAGAGGTAGAGACGGTAATGTAGAACTAGTACTAGGCGTGGAAGTAGGAGGAATAAATGAGGGTGGAGGAGGTGTAGATGGAGTAACTGGGGGAGGGGTAGATGGTCCTACAAGAGTTGCTCCAATGCGTGTAGTAATAGCACTCACATTTGCTCTTGGGTTGGTGACGGTATTCGAAGGAAGAGAGCCTGAAGTAAAGGGTTGAGTGTTTTGGAAGAAACTAGCCATCATATTCCGCAAATCATTCGTTTGATTGCTTAAAGAAGTTTGTATGTCATTGATTGTAGCTTTTTGCAACCCTTTAGGAAAAGAGAGGCAAAGTAGTGGCAAGCGTTAAGTGTCGGTTTAGGAAAACCAAGCACTAATGACCAATTAAGTTCGTTCTCGAGGAGGCAAGTGCGTTGTGTGTTGAATTGATTAATGATTTGTGATTATATGATTGAAAAAGGAAGAAAGAAATGAGTGTAGGATTGTAAATCTTGCTTATGTTTTTAGAGAGAGAAAGAGATAGAGAGATGGTGGATCTCACACAAAGCTAGAGAGAGAAAGTAAGAATAACTATGTGAAAATTATGAAACCACACCACCCTCTCCATCTAAGGAGAGGGTTTATATACCCAAGCCTTGTGATGGGCTTGGGCTTACAATGATGGGCCGGCCTACACATGTTGTAGGCTAGGCTTGACTTTGTTTGTTTAATAAAGATATCTAGACTACGAGCTACTACTTAATATATTGTCGGAGTGACCGAATCTTCCTAAATACGTAAAAACGTATTTCCAACAATCTCCCCCTAAGGGAGGTCACTCCAAACAAGGGCGTCACCCGAGTTACAATAATAAAATAAACCTAGCATACTATGCTTGTCTTGAGCTCGTAGTCTTCGTCTTTCTTTTCTTTTTCTTTTTCTGGTGAACATGCTGATGTGATCTTTGATATCAATCTTTGAGCATTAATCTATTGCCTTGATCTTGTGCATCCATCACTTGTGATCTCCGCCTCTTCGTGACACCATGTCCCACATACTTATACCTTCGTAATTCTTGAAAGCTTCAGAGTTCGATACAGCGGAAGACTTAACTTTTAGGCTTTCTTGAATTAGATGAGATATTAAGTGCATAAAGTATAAGCATGCGGGGACGACTTCTTCTTGGATTCCGCAACGCCACCGTCTTCAAATGCCGCAACATAAGTAGACACGAACGAAATGGCTTTGAACATTTCATTCTAAATCGGTAGCATTTTACCTCCGGTCGGTGAAGACCGTTGGACGATATTAGATATCGTACCTGTGACGGATAGTTTCAATTAAGTAACTTCCTGACAAGATTTCGCGGGTAAACCCGTTCTCTTTATTCGACCGTCCAAAGCTGACTACGAACATAAAGAGTGAATCATTTAGATAATAATATCTGCATGATTTGAAGCCGTCAATTCATGTTCCTGGAACAAGTGAAATTCAATTAAGAACCGCACCATCGTTGCTTTCCAGTTGTCACGAGCTTGATTTGTATAGAATCTTGCAAGTTACCTACCAAGTGCTGTTTGAGGTTAACACTAGAAGGATTTCCACTCATCACCGTGAACACTAAGGTATCACTCTGAGTGTTCTGGCAAGATCACTAAGATATTGCGTAGAGGCCTGGAACGTGTTTAAATTCAGTTAAGAATTAAACAGCTGTTGCTTTCCAGTTATCACAAGTTTGATTCATAAAGAATCGCACAAGTCACCTACCATGAGCTTTTTGATATTCGCTCAGGAAGGATTTCCATCTTCATTGTAAATACTTTCGTATTACTCCGATGTTCAGGCAAGATCATGAACATTTTGCGTAGGACTCTTAAGATCTTTCTTACTCTTCACAGTGTGTGAAGAAGCAAGGAAATATGAAAGTGTGTCCTAATGAGATATTTGATGATCTCAAATGGCTCTAGAATCGATCGTGCATTTTGGATTTTAGTGATCGGAGGCTGGAGAGGAGTGCCACCTTTTCAATACCAATTTATTCGGAGTGAATAAACCAATAGATAACGTGTTGATCTCCGTGTGATTAAAACAAATACATTTTGAGAGATATTTGAGTTAGCTGGAAAGGGTTGTGCATTACATCACTGGGTCCATGATGTCTTTCTTCAATATCGAGAATCATTAACAAAAATGATCTCAATAGCATATGTATTGACCCGGTTTCTGCCTAAAGTTGTTAGGAGGGCTTCTTTCTTTACACCCTTTATCTTTACAATTCTTTTTCATTCTTCAACCCCTTCAATGCTAACTTAAGTACTTGGTCGGCATTCAGCTACGTTCACAATCTTTCTCCATCTTTCCTAAGGACTGCTATTTCTAGCTATGAAATGTCCTTGGGAAGATTCCTCCGGTTCTAGAGAAATCATTGGACTTTAACCTATCCTACCATCCTTATGTCACCACAATCTTCACCGTCGTGAATAGAGATGTTTTGGGTAAGTGTATGTCACCATGAAATCCATTTTGAAGTGCAAATCCATTTTGCTCCCCCTTAACATATGCTACGATATCCGAAAACATTTTGCACATGTCGGGATGAGCTATCACGTTAAGTCAAACCATTTATGATTGATCATATCCCATATTAAATCACATTTTCTCCCCCATTATAAAAATATTAACCCAATCGATATTTTTAATATCAATTGATTTAATAGCATTTTAAGAAAATTTGGGAATAAAAATGCAAATCCAATTATCTTCATAAATTACACAAGCTCCCCCTCAAATTAATGAGGGTGTGCTGAAACGTAAATTAAATACCTTTTAAACACAAGTGTAAGGTATTTATCACGTGCAAAGATCATATATGATAATGAATTCACAAGATTAACAATTTACGAGGTAGGACCTGAATGATGGAGAACATCATATGAAAGATTCACATGGTTCTAGTTCACGAATGTTGGTCACCTCGTCACGTCCCCGAGAAAAATTAATTCCCGTTGTTGAGTCAAAGCTTTCCGGTGAAATGCTTGACTTGATTATGAAAAGCGGGTTGCTATCTGAAATAATAGCAAACCATATGGAGCATGTTTTAAATCTTTTAAACTTCTGCTCGAACTTTATTTACAACCCCGTGTCATTATTGAATGACATTTCTAGGTTCGTAAATATTATCGATTCCAGAAGACATGCTCGTTTTATCAAAACGTTTTTGAACACACAATTTTGAAAGATTTAGAAAAATCTTTTGAGAAATTCTTGAAAAATTGTGTTCAAAGTTTTGAAAAACAATTACTTGAGCTTAAGATGTTGAATATCTTAAAAGCGAGCTCAAGTCCGAGAAGTTGTGAACTTCCCGTTGTTAAGGATAAGTTACCATCGGCGATAAACTTTCCTTTTATCTGAAGGATGAGTCCTAAGCTGACATTTACTTAGAACTCGTGTTCATGAGCTTGAAAACTTTGATTGTTTTAACGGAAAGCTCATGACCGAGAAAGGTTAATTTCTCGTTACGAGGAAAAGTTCTCTTAGTTAAAAGATACACTTTCCTTTATGAGCTTAAAACTTCGAATGTTTTAATACAAGCTCATGACCGAGAAAGGTGAATTTCTCGTTAAGAGGATAAGTTATCATAAAAGATAATCTTTCCTTTATTTAAAGTTCGAGTTACAGTCTGACATTTAACTGTAAGTCATAATGCATGAGCTTAAAAACTTGGAATGTTTTTGATATAAGCTCATGCCCGAGAAAAATGAATTTCTCGTTTTTAGGATAAGTTTATCATCGGCGATAAACTTTCCTTTCTTTGATGCACGGGTTACCATCTGATATTTAATGATAAACCATATACACGAGCTTAAAACCTTTGAATGGTTTTAGGATAAGCTTGTGTCCAAGAAAACTTAATTTCTTGTTAAGAGGGTAAGTTATCGTTGCGTAGATAAACTTCCCTGTCTCTGAAGTCTGGGTCGTCGTCTGTCATTTAACGAGGAGCCATAGTGCATGAGCTTAAAAACTTGGAATGTTTTTGATATAAGCTCATGCCCGAGAAAAATGAATTTCTCGTTGTTAGGATAAGTTTACCATCGGCGATAAACTTTCCTTTCTTTGAGGAGCGAGTTATAGTCTGTGATGTGACTATAAGTCCTGTGTAAGCTTTAACCATGAATCCCCTGAGATACTAGTTTCTCTGATATCTGCTTCTTCAGCAACCAAACTCTGAGAGTATCCTTAGTTGAACGGTATACAATGATTGGACCGCTTCGTTCTTTTGGAACATCAACTTTGGTACCTGCATTCTCATTAGGAGTTTGTATACTTTTGCATGGGTTAGAGATATCTATTTTAGAAGCACGTGGGGGTTCACGGTTTTCTTTTCTTGTGTCAGAGGTGGCCTGAGGGGATGATTCACTTGTCTTAGTTGGCAAACGTTTCCTTTTATAGAAAATCTTAAGTTCAGGCTTAAGTGAAGTATCATCCTTTGCAATTTCCTCCCTAGTAGTCTTCGTAGAATCAGAGACTATCCTAGTTAAAGGGCACTCGTTTCCTACAAGAGTGAAAGTTCTACCAGTGGGGCGCCACATTTTGCCAACGGGTTTGATTTTAGCAACCCACTGGGATTTAAGTCTAGCGCGGGAGTTCACCTCATTAAGCAATTTTTTGATACAGGAGTCATGATTTGCCCAAAGACACATTTTCTACATGTTTTACAAGTAGCATATTTAATGTCCGAGTAATTCCTAGATGATTGATCGATGCTCCTAGGAGACGTCATGCTACGGTTAGCAGTGTTGGGTAATCTAGAAGGCATCTGATTAGGTTGGACATTGCTATCTCTTACATGTGTCTTTTGAATAGCTTCCCTTTGACCAAAATCATGGCGCACATCAGTTGAACTAGTTCTAGACGTGTTCATTGAACTATTCTTAGAGCAACTAGGGGCAATCATGTGATGAGGTCTTGCTAAAACTGATTTAGTCACATTAGGCCTAGTTGGTGGAGTGACTGCTCTAGAAATATGACCCAAATCAACTTGGGAGGCAAACCGCGGTCTCGAGGATTGTGGTCGCTCGGATATAAATGCAGTAGGTTGTCTGACAATCGGTTGTCTGACGAACTGATTTGTAGGCGGTTTCCCCAAAATTGATGGTTTTTCAAGCTTAGTGTTCACACTAGGTCCTCTAGTTTTCCTTAACTCGTTTTTCAACGCAGCTATAGCAAAAACCTTTTCCTGTACTTGGGCCTTTAAAGTCTCATTCTCTTTGAGCAAGTTATCTTGGGATGCCAACTTAGATTCAAGCAGTTGAATTTGTTTCAAAAGATTATCCTTTTCAGCTTTAGAATCTAGAACAGTTTGATCTAATTTTCTTTCAAGAACAACGTTTGACTTTTCAAGTTTTTCAAAGTATGTTTCAAATTTGTCCGTTTTCTTAGAAAATTCAAGTTTGGCATCCTCAAGATCTTTTGATTGTTGAGCTATAATCGTTTCGAGCTCTCTAATCTTGGAATCAGAAGCAGTCAGTGAAGCAGTTATAAGACAATTATCATGATGTTTAGCATTTTGAACACTTTCTCGCCCATTATGACTCTCATCGGATGAATCAGAAGTGGTATTTCTATCACTCTTTTCCATCCCATGTTTGTCATAATTAGGTTCAGAATGCTCAATATGCGGCATGTGATTAGCATATACATCATAAACGACATTACATTGTACCATGTTTGCCGGCTCTTCGTCATAAACGGGTAAGGTGTCATCAAGAGAGATCTCGTGAACATTCCCTGACGTGCCACTGGTATCATGTTGTCCTCCTGATTCTGTGTTCTTGCCATCGTTAGGCTCCAAGTTGTCAACCGTATGACCATTCTCTTCTTGCATCTGCGTCATTGAATCTTGCACTCCATTATCATACGCTTGCTGAAGTTGAGATATTTCATAAATCGAAGACGAGACCGATGACATGAGTTTCAAAATTGTATCACGGAAAACTCGAAGCTCGGTATGTGCAGCTCGAAGAAACGATTGGCAAATCACTGAACTTGCAGACTTGATGATATTGAATTGGAGGAAAGGCGTGAGTTGTGTCACAAGAGCCTTATAAGCAATTGACGATGCAGAGTGATTAAAGTTGTCACGGTTGAGTTGCTCGGCGAGTTCGGTCAAAGTGGTGAACATTGAGTCCATGAATATATGACGATCTTGACCAAAGATTGTCACAAATTCGCTCCCTCCTTGAATCCTCGAAAGAGTGACAAGATGAGACTGAAGCATTTGAAATGAAGTTATACCACTTTCTCTAGCGTTGGCTTGCACTTGATGCAATTCTCCCTTGTTCGATGTCGAATTCAAGAAATCCATTGAAAATCGATGAAGGATAAGTGACAAATAAATCTTGTCACCTTAACACGTCACTTTGTTACGTTGTGATTATAACTTAATATCAAAAAGTTTTTCAAAATAAAAAATTTGAAATAAAATAAAATAAAAATAAAATAAAAATAAAAATCAAACTAAGAAATGATTATCAAAATAAATATCCAAAATAAAACTTTTTCAAAAATATAACTTAAAAAACTGAACTAAAATTAAAAAATTAAAAAAGTAAAAAAAAATCTTATCCTAGTTTTCTCCGTAAAAAACGTGGCCTGTATATTAATTATTAATTAATTAAAAACTTAAAAACGTGGCCTGTATCGTATCTCACCACACACGTGGCCCAATCAAAAAATTACCACCGCCCACTCCACCTAGTTATATCCGCCAGTTAATATATTCCAATTAAACTCTCTCTCTCTCCTAAACTCACACTCACAAATCGGCGTCTTCTTCGCCCTTTCAACTCTCTCTCTCTTCCAATCAAACCCAGAAACACAATCAAGCTCAACCTAATCTAACGCCTTGTTTAATCCGCCCCATTATATCCTCTATGCACATCCTCTCAAACGATTAGACACAATCATCATTGTAACAATCCCATATAACAAAGATCAACGAATTTGTTGTGGCTTCAAGATCAATTGATTGGTCTCAGGTAGGTTTATTTTATGCTTTCTGTGATAAACTCGAGTCTTCTATCATCTGTAGAGTCTTGCTGTCTAGTTTTACAGTCGAATCAAAGGAGTACTTGAACAACCTTGTTCAAAGTGTAACTTTAAATTCGAATATTGAAAGAGGGATTTCCTTCGAGAGATAAATCGATGATGATTATTGATCTAACTGACAAGATCCTTTTAAAGATCTTTAAAAGTTTTAATGAATCTGAGATTTTGAGGGTATGATGGGTGTGAGGGTGTCAGGGTGAGAGGGTGAGAGGGTGTGAGGGTGGTGTGTTGTTGGGATTTATGTGGTCTAGACGAGAGTTATTGGTTTTGGTCTTTTTCGAGGGATGTCGAGTCTTGGGTCTGAGAGTTCGAGCTGTTGTGTCGAGGGTCGAGTCTTGTGACTGAAGTCGAGAAGTCGAGTAAAGATTTGTGTGGATTGTGTCGAAAAAGAACAAAAGTGAGAGTCTTTGGTTTTGGGATTAAGGTTGTTGAGTCGAAAATTAGACTGTTATGTTTGAAATGGTTCATTCGGAAGATTTCTTCATTCGGAAGATTTCATTCGGAAGTGTCATTCATTCGGAAGTGTCATTCATTCGGAAGTGTCTTTCATCCGGAACTTTTCTTTCACCCGGAACTTTTCGTTCACTCGGAAGTTTCGTTCACCCGGAACTTTTTTGTTCGTCCGGAACTTTTTTCGTCCGGATGTTTTGTTCACCCGGAACTTTTGGGTTTGATTCGGAACTTTTGGTTCACTCGGAAGTTTCGTTCACCCGGAACTTTTTTGTTCGTCCGGAACTTTTTCGTCCGGAACTTTGATGAGTTGAAAAATTGATGGGACAGAGTTTAGACAGTTATGATGGAACTTTGGACAGTTTGTTGGGACTGAGTTGGACAATTAGATTTGGACAAAATTGACAGTTGACCAAGAATTGACAGAAACCCAGATAGAAAACTGATAAAAATGATACTAAAAATAAAAATAAAATAATAAAAAAATATAAAGAAAGACAGTTGGACAAAAAACTTGACAGAAACCCAGATCAAGAGAAATTTAAAATAAAAAATTGATAAAATTGATAAAAATTTAGAAATTGATAAAATTGATAGATTAAAAAAAACAAGAAAAAAAATACAAATTTTTATAGAAATTGATGATTAACCAAAAAATTTGTGATTTTTATATAAAATAAGTAAATCAAACTTTTTATAGAAATTTGTGATTAAAAACAATAAAAAAAATACAAACTTTTTATAAAAACACAAACTTTTTATGAAAAATACAAACTTTTTATGATCTAAAACATAAAAACACAAACTTTATATATAAAAAATACAAATTTTTTAATATAAAAGCTTGATTAAATCAAAACCCACCAAAATCAATAAAAGAAAAAGAAGAATAAACCAAACTAACCATGCTCTTGATACCAATTGAAGGTCTACGAAATTAATGGCTTATTCTACATGATGATTTGATGGATTAAGATGGATGATTAATTTGATAAATATAAGAAAGATGAAGGAGGGAGATGATGGAGTAGAGAGAGAAAGGAGGAAGGAGAAGAATTAGAGAGAGAAAAGTAAAGATGGAATTATCATTAATGAAAAATGAACAACCTACCCCTCCTAACATGCTAGGAGGGGATATATATATATATAGCCCACCCTACATGTGGGCTATATGGACTATACACTAATTAAATAGATCACGAGCCCATTACATAATTATCGTTGGAGCGACCGATCCTTCATAAATACGTAAAAACGTATTTCCAACAAGTCGCATCGTCGAGTATGTAGATACCAATTATAGATAGCATGGTTGTAGAGATGATAGCTTCATAAAAACAAGACTTCTCTTGTTTTAACAAATAAATGCACTGAGGCGTACATATATTTATGTTAGACCAAGTTATAAAGTAAACTTGATCCCTTACAAGGTTTTAATGTAAACCTTGCCTGAGAAAATTAATTCCCGTTGTGAGCCAAAGCTTTCATAAGAAATACTTGACTTTAATTTGAAAACCGGGTTGCAGTCTGAAATAACTACAAGCCATTTAGGCATGTTTTATGAAATATTTACAAATTTTGTACGAACTCTATTTATGGCGCCATGTCGATATTAATCAACATTTCTAAGGCCGTAAATATTATCGTACCAAAAGACATTCCTTTGAAAAATAAAGTAAAAATATTTTTGGATTTTAATGAATTTTTCAATTTTTATGGTTTTTATATGGTTTTATAACTTTGTATTTTGCTTTTGTGGATAAAAATATAAACAATATATACAAATGATCACCAAGGATACGGAGAATAGTTTTACCACCACTATTCTTTCGCTTCATCTGCTAGTTCCTTAAGAGTCTCAGGCGAGAAGGTTCTCATTCCTAGCTTGTCGGCCAAAAATTCAATTCGAGCACGATCTAAAGCCTTCGTGAAAATATCCGCCAATTAATACTCAGATCGGACAAAGTAAAGCTCGATTACTCCATTTTCCACTTGCTCCTTGATGAAATGGTAGCGAATGTCAATATGCTTCGACCGGGAGAACTGAACATTGTTGCAGCATAAGGCAATTGCACTCTTGTTGTCGCAGTACATCGGAATATTGTTGAACCCTAGACCATAGTCGGTTAATTGCGATCTCATCCAAAGAATTTGAGCACAGCAACCAGACATAGCTATGTATTCTGCTTCCGTACTTGAAATTGCAGCGCTTTTCTGCCTTTTCGATGCCCAACTGATTAGTCGATCTCCTAGTAGTTGCAAAGTTCCACTCGTGCTACGCCTTGTATCTTGACAACCCGCGTGATCCGCATCTGCATATGCCATTAGTGCAATAGAAGAGTCCTTCGAATACGAAAGTCCCCGATTAATGGTTCCTTTAAGATATCGAAAGATCCTTTTAACAGTAGCTAAGTGTAACTCAGTAGGCCTAGTTTGATACCTGGCACACATACATATAGCAAACTGAAGATCAGGTCGACTAGCTGTGATATACAGAAGAGTACCGATCATTCCACGATAAAGTGTCGGATCAACGACAATTCCATGTGGATCTGCATCAAGCTTAGTTCGTTCCACCATTGGAGTATCCACGGGTTCGCAAGATTCCATCTTGTACTTCTTAAGCGATTCAAGGGCATACATGGATTGATTGATAAAGATGCCTCTGGGACTCTGAGATATCTGAAGACCTAAGAAGAATGATACCTTGCCCATCATAGACATCTTAAACTTGGAAGACATAAGTGTCCCAAACTCGTCAGATAAGGTTTGGGTCGTGGCTGCAAATATAATATCATCAACATATATTTGTACCATAATCATATCTTTACCTCGTTTTTGAATGAACAGCGTGGGATCCACCTTGCCTTTAGCGAAGCCTTGCGTAATGAGGAATTGTGACAAAAGATCATACCATGCGCGAGGAGCTTGCTTCAACCCATAGAGAGCCTTCTTAAGCTTGTACACATGATTAGGATAATTAGGATTCACAAAACCATCTGGCTGTTGAACATAGACCTCTTCCTTGAGTTCACCATTAAGAAATGCCGTCTTCACATCCATCTGATAGACGATCATATTCATGTGGGCTTCATAAGCGAGGAATAGTCTAATAGCTTCCAAACGGGCAACAGGTGCAAAGGATTCCATAAAGTCGATGCCCAATAATTGCTTGTATCCACGAGCTACGAGACGAGCTTTGTTCTTCAATATTCCGCCTAACTCATCGAGTTTCACCTTGTAAACCCATTTCAAAGTGAGTAACTGCACTTGATCCGGGCATGGGAAAAGTTCCCAAACATCAAGACGTATGAATTCGTTAAGTTCTTCTTGCATAGCTTCTATCCAACAGGATTGAGTAAAAGCTTGTTGCCATGTCTTGGGTTCAACTTCAGTGAGAAAAGCATCAAAGTGACAAAACATTGCATTTTCTTGTAACTGACTTCGTGTGGATACCAGACGATTAGGGTCACCAATAATAGAATCTATAGGATGATCCTTTGTCCACTTGCTGTCATGTTCACGAATCCGTGGATTGGAGTAAACTGTAGTAGGAACTTCCTCTGAGGTGGACGACCCGGCTTGATTAGGGTCGGGAATTGGTACACCAAAGAATGGAAGTTCGCGCATTTGAGCGAATTCCAAATCGTGATCATCATCATCCTCTTCATCATCAATAGGCATGACATGGGTAGTTGAAACAGGTGTTGGTTGAGAATTACTTGTTGATGGTATATCTTGACCAATTGTAGGTGCAGATGTATATGATTGTGCAACGGTTGCTGGAGCGATAACTTCGGTAACCGGAGCTATTACCTCAGGTTCTGGAGCAACAATACTTGGAGGAGTAAAGAATTCATCAAAGAACGGTTGAAACAACGTATCCCATTCATTCCTAGTAGGTGGTGTAAATGATGATGAAGTAGGGTTATTTGGGACAAGACCAGAACTAATGTTACTGGGTCCCATTTCATGAATTGCGGGTTCAGAGCTGCTTTGCTCAGAAGCCATTGCTGTCAGCTCAACAAAATCAACATTCATAGTTTCGAGGATCTTGTGAGAGTTACGGTTGTAGATTCGGTATGCCTTCTTTGCAGGTGCGTAACCAATGAAAATACCAATATCAGCCTTTGGTTGAGGTTTTCCCAAATTGTCACCATCATTATTTGGATAGCAAAGAGAACCAAATACATGAAGATATGATAAATCTGGTACTTTTCCATGGAGAAGCTCATAAGGTGTTTTACCATGGCGTTTACGAATTAGTGACCGGTTTTGGGTGTACACTGCTGTAGATACTGCTTCTGCCCATAAAAACAATGGAGCCTTTGCGTAAATTAACATCGTTCGAGCAGCTTCCATAAGTGTGCGATTTCGTCTTTCAACGACACCGTTTTGTTGTGGAGTGCGTGCAACAGATGTTTCATGAGATATTCCAACTTCTTCATAATAATCACGCAAGATTTGATTCACAAATTCGGTTCCATTATCTGTACGAATGCGTCGGACAGTAGTGTTGAGACGCACTTGAATCATCTTGAGAAATCTGATGATGAATTTAGGTGCCTCATTTTTTGCTTTAAGAAATTTCACCCATGTAAACCGAGAGTAATCATCGACAATGACGAGGATGTACTATTTGACACTAATACTTTCAATACGCATTGGCCCACAAAGATCCATATGCAAAAGATAAAGTTTCTCTTGGTTGGTGTCTTCCGTCTTGGGTTTGTATGATTTATTAGTGCTTTTCCCCATTGTACACGCGAAACACAAATGATCCTTGTGAAATGATAGTTTAGGAAGACCACGAACAAGTTCGTTTTTCGCCAAGTGATTAATAGCGTCAAAGTTAAGATGAGATAACCGTCGATGCCATAACCATGACTTAGTCTTCGATGCTTTGGAGAGAAGACATACGGGAGAAGCGGCCATCATGTCTTGTAGAGACAAAGTATACAAATTATTCCCTCGAGTACCTTTCAATAAATCAACCCCTTCCAAATTACGAATGAAGCAGGTATGCTCTCGAAAAGCAACTTCTAGGTTTGCATCACAAAATTGTCCCACAGAAAATAAGTTGTGACCGAGACCTTCCACATAATACACTCTCGAAATTATAACATTCCCAATATGATATTCACCATAACCCATTATCTTTGCAATATGATCATTTCCAAATCTAACCGTACCAAGAAACTTGCTGACGAAATTTCTGAGCTGAGAGCGATCTCTGGTCATATGCTTGGAGCAACCAGAGTCCAAATACCAGAGAACAATTTGGACCACCTGTTTTCAATAACAACAGTAGACAATGCATTGGAAACTATTGGTTCCGGAGTGTTAGCAGATGCAGATATAGAATTATCAGAATTGCTAACATTTTTGAGACCCTTAGACTTCCTGCGTTTTCTAATGATAGTTTTAGCACTAACAGATTTTACTGTTCCAACTTTCTTAGGTTTTGGATTATTCGTGGGCACTACAGTGGGAGTAGACCTAGTTAAAGGGCACTTTGTTCCTACAGTAGTGTTGGTGTTCCTAGTTAAAGGACACGCTTGTGTTTTGGTAGCCTTGGTACTCCTAGTTAAAGGGCACGCTTTCTTCACTTCAGTGGGAGTGATCCTAGTCAAAGGGCACGTATTTCCTACTATAGTGAAAGTTCTACCAGTGGGGCGCCACATCCAGCCAACTTGAGTTAACACTTTCCCAGTCGGTTTCCATTCTAATCCATGTTTCCGGGCATACATCTCATTCACATGGTCAATAAGGCAAGAATCATGACGACTAGAAAACATACATTCATTGCAATTCCAACATTTCAAATTAGAATTCAAAGTAGGCTTAGAACGCTGCACAACCGCAGAGCCTTTAGGTTTAGCTACATGATTCTTTTTGTTCAAAACAGAAATAACATTCCTAGGATGGGCTTCTACTTTCTTCTTCACTTGACTACTAGATGGGGGCAAGATCCTATCATTCTTCTTGTTTCTCTTAAGCTTAGATCTTTGAGCCTTAGTAGTGGTGCTTACTCCTGTAGAAGGCAACACGGGAATATTAGAAGCTGGTTTTGATTCGCCTTATCTTTAGTGACCAAAGTTTGAGATGGTTTAGTCTTAGGGACCTTGTTAAGTGGTGTGACGGCTATAAGGTTCCTTTTGATTGCACTAGAGGACGATGCTGAGATAGTGGCTGCGTTATCCACAACATTCTTACCTTTTAGAGTTCGAAGTGTTTCCTTTAACTCAGCCAAGACCAGATTCTTATCACAAATTTGTTCCCTCAAATCAGATATTTCCACTGACTTTTGATTCAAGTGTTCAATCAATGATTGACTCTGTGCAGTGGTATCAACACATGCGGGCTTTACTGAATCGAAGAGTCGTGTATTTTTCTGTTTTAAGTTATCAACTTTGGACAAAATCATGGAAACTCGATTATCTAGATCAAGTTTAAAATTCTCAGCGGCCTCAAGTACGTTCACACAGTTAAGCTCCTTAGATTTCTCTATTTCTATCGGCAAAGAGTTAGCAACTTTGTCACTTGGCTGACGCTGTTTTGATTGTAAATTCAATCGAAAATTCTTTTCAAAATTTGCATCATCGATATTAACACCTTCGAATGACGTTTCAAAGATTTCTTGAATAAATTGTTGCTTGCATTCAAGCGAAATACAATGCGTTTGAATCTCATCAAAACGTTTTGAAAGCGAAGAATATGAATCTTGAAGCTTTAAAAATTCAGCGTCAGATTCGGGACAAGTACTATCTACCACATTATCCACAAATTCAACATTATGCACAATAGAATCATTATCAACACTTGTATTCACACAGACAGAAACAATATCATGAGACATCACTTGCTTCAGAAGCTGATCATTCTGACGTGAAACTCGTTCTATTTCAAGTAAACTGTTTTCATAAGCATCATCCATTTCGTTGAAAACACGTTTAACTTCTTCTATTTCCAAATACAAATCTTGATCAAGATTACTAAGACAAGCTTTAACATTCTTTACAAATGGAATAATTTCGTCTCGGAACGCAGCTCTAGTGTGCTCAAAGTTCCATTCACCTTCCGTTATGGCCAAAGCCGTCGTACGTTCCAAAATGACCTTGTCAAAATCGGCTAAGTGTTGGTGTACCGCATTTAAGTTAACGGACGGCTTACTTACCGGTGGAATTAACTTCGTTAAATCCTTTTTGACAAGTGTAGGAGACGTACTAGGAGGGTTTTCATTTGACAAACTTTGGGGCACAAGAACTGTCAATTCAGCTAATTCCTTTTGTAAGCGAATGCGGGTCTTTTTAGAAAATTGATCTTTGTTATGTTGATCATAATCAATTGTATGGAAATTTGAAAGCATTTTAGAATGAGTTTCATCCGCAAGTGACTGTGTCGCGTCAGAACTACGAACAAAAGGTGCTTCTTTCGATTTGCCAATTATGGTCATATCATAAAGACCGGGAATATATTCCTGAGCTTGTTTTGCATAACCGGGATTAGGTGGTAAATCTTGAACACGCTTAAGTTCGAATTCTTGAAATGATTTAGTTAAAAGATGAACCTTTTCTGTGGAAGCGTATTGTTTTAAAAGCTGTTGTTCTTTGAATTTAAGAAGTTTGGTAGCATTAATTTCCGATTCAACCTTTTTAGACTCGAGAGTTTCGAAATCCATTTTAAGTTTCTGAAAATCATTGACAACCGACTCTTTTTCTTTTAATTCATTAGAAAGATTAGCTTTTAATGATTCTATTTCTTTCAAGTGTTCAATCTTTTCAAAACGAAATTGGTCAAATTCAGAACATGTTATTTTCTCTTCTTGAGGGACCATTTCAAAAGTTTTGACCTTTTCTTTATGCAACGCAAGCTCAGCAGTTAGGGTGGAATTCATATCTACGGATTGTCTGAGGGCCATATGCATTTGATCAATAATATGTTTAGGCACCATGACCAAATCATGTTGAGCATAAGATTCCATACCCGTCGTAGCATTTGGTTGAGGTTCACTCAAATGTGTAGGTTTGGGTACCACATCATTTGAATTACTAGCTCCCGAATGCTGTTCAAGGTTGTCATTTTCATCCCAATTTGATGTTGGTTATCATCAATATTATTAGATGTGGTTGGTACCTCACTAATGACATCAGAACCGTAGTGAGAAAGATTAGCAACGAGAGCAGCTTGGGCAGAGTGAATGTCATCACAATCTGAATCATAAGCATCAAGATCATCTGCTTGATAAGCTGCATTAGAAGTAGAAACGACTGCAATGCCTTCAGTATCTGCTGCCCCTGGGTCTGCAAGAAATTCCAACTCCTCTGAATCCAAAATCTTCCCCTTAGACTGAGCATCAACCAAATACATCTTCTCACGAAACCATGCATCATCCCTCCTCCTTTTCGGCTGAGTGCATTCCCTAGCCATATGACCTTGTCCTCGGCAATTGTAGCAAGTCACAACCTTTTTAGGACCAATGGGACTTCCATTTCCACTAGCTTGAGAATTCACAGCTTGATTGTTCCCAGTCCTTGTAGGAGGTCCATATGAATTTTGCCTTCCCTGAATAGGTTGCACTGTTACTTGACCATCTTGAACAGTAGCTTGTTGTCGAGGATTTGATGAGGTGCAGAGCTGATTGTTTGTTGGTGGAAATCCTCTAGTTGCAACAAGTTTTGACAAGTAAGCAGTGAGATGGTTTAGAACATCAGCTGGCGTATCATTTGGAGTAAAGACCGGTGCTTGGATTGGTGGAAGTTCATTAGAGTAGAAAGCTTGTGCTGGTTGTGCTTCTATTGGAAAATATCCTTGCTGAGGAGTATAGCCCAATGGAGAAGTGTTGGCTTGTGATGGTGATGGCTGATATGATGGTTGTTGTGGAAAAGATTGTTGATGAACACCTTGTTGAAATGCTTGCTGTGGCATCATTGGTGGTTGATAAGATGGTTGCTGATAGGTGTGTGGTGGTGGTTGCTGCAAGTATGATGGTTGTTGATAAGTATAAGCCATGTTTTGTTGAGAAGCATACATTGCAAGTGGATCATGAACTTGAAGTGTAGACAACCGAGCCTCGATCACATGGCATTCGTGTTGTTGAAGAAAAGCTTGAAGTTGATCCACATTGGTGTTATGCAAGTCCTTAGCCAATTTAACATCCGTCACGTATTTTTTCCATTCTGAAGGAAGAGTGTTCAAATACTTGGTGTTCAATTGAAAGGTAGGAATTGTCATGCCATAGATATTGAGCTCATTCAACAATAGGGTAAATCTCAGATAGTAATCATTGAGAGTCTCCCCTGGCACATAGGCAAACTTATCAAAGTATCATAAAGCTTACACTCTCGTTCTTGTTTGGTTAACGAGGTGCCTTGCATTAGAACACGAATTCTATCCCATAACTCTTTGGCAACTTTATGTTTGCTGACGAGTTTGTAGACATCTGGAGGAAGGGCTTGGAGAATGATGTTTGTAGCATACTTATCACATTTATCTTGAATCTTCATATCTCCAGTCAACTCACCCGTTGTGCGAGGACGAGTAGTCGTACCTTCCGTCACTGTACTATAGTCTAATGGTCCATTGAGCACCGATGCCCAAATGAGATGTCCATTCTCCTTGTTCAACATATAAAGTTCCATTCGGGAAGCCCATTCCTCATACGTAGTCTTCACCAACATTGGTGGACGATTATCCGTACCCGAGAGGATGGACTTATCCGTAAGAGATGTGTACTCCATTTCAATAAGTTAAGATTTACAAACTTTGATCGATCAATGAAAGAAAGTAAATGTGTTTGTTGTTGTGAGTTTTAGTCGAGAAACAATGTTAAAATCCCCTAAAATATGTTCTCAATAAACCAAAAATTCCAAGTCAAATTGTGATTATCGGAATAGTGATCGGAATAGTGATCGGAATGATGATCGGAATGAACCCTAATCGGAATGTACCTAATCTGAATACCAATCTGAATACCAATCGGAATGCCGTGATCGGAATACCAATCTGAATACCAATCGGAATGCTGTGATCGGAATACCAATCTGAATACCAATCGGAATGCTGTGATCGGAATACCAAATCTGAATACCAATCGGAATGCAGTGATCGGAATACCAATCTGAATACCAATCGGAATGCTGTGATCGGAATACCTAAACCTTATTCCGATTACACTGATCGGAATGTACTATAAACCCCTTTCCGATGACCAGATCGGAATATTTCCCACTTTTCTCGGACAAAACTCAACCAATTCGTGATTTTAAGCCAAAAAATGATCAAAACACCCAAAAATTTTGTGTTTTTAGCCAAAGTAACTATACCAAATCCCTACCACAACTATGTAGAAGATTTGTATCAAGAAAAAAACCATCAAAAACACAAAAAAAAATTTTGGACGTGTGAAAATGGATAAAAAAATGGCGAGATAATCAAGAACACAAACACATGAACAATACAATCATCCCATGGCTCTTGATACCATTTGTAGGATTGTAAATCTTGCTTATGTTTCTAGAGAGAGAAAGAGATAGAGAGATGGTGGATTTCACACAAAGCTAGAGAGAGAAAGAAATGTTTACTATGTGTAAAAATGAGAAACCACACCACCCTCTCCATCTAAGGAGAGGGTTTATATACCCAAGCCTTGTGATGGGCTTGGGCTTACAATGTTGGGCCGGCCTACACATGTTGTAGGCTAGGCTTGACTTTGTTTGTTTAATAAAGATATCTAGACTACGAGCTACTACTTAATATATTGTCGGAGTGACCGAATCTTCCTAAATACGTAAAAACGTATTTCCAACAATGAGATTAAAAGAGAAAGACGGTTACGAAAACGAATTAAACTACGACGAAAAAGGCGAACACGTAAAACCGTAAATAGTACAAAAATTAAAATTTTAACCTAAAAATTCCTAAAAATTACTAAAAATCCCCAATAATATTCTAAGAGTTTACAAAAAATCCAAACTTGTTAAAACCTTTTAATTAATTAGATAATGAATTTTTAATGCTAATTAAAGCCCTAAAAATCACTATTAATTATTAAAAAGCCCTCAACAAGATCTTATAGTTTGTAAACCTCAAAAATATCCTAATTAAGCTAAAAAGTATTTTTAAAAATTTTAAAACCAAATTAAACTATTTTTAAACACTTAAAAACTATTAAAATCAATTAAATCTTAAATTAATTCTAGAAAATAATTGAAAAGTCCTAAAAATATTTGGAAAGTGACAAAACTCCTAATTTAGTGTCCTTAACCTAGGAAAAATGTAAAAACTAAAAAAATCAAACTTCAATTTTTAACAATAAAATAATATTAAAATATTCAAAAAAATTCAAAGTATAATAAGAAATTCTAGAAAACTACCAAAAATCTAGAATAATGTAACTAAGATAAAAATGCAATTAAAATTTTCTAAAACCTATTTAATAATTTAAAATTAAATTTTAAAGTTAGCTAAAAACCCTAAAATCCAATAAAATCAAAAATAAGCTAAATTGAAAACTTAAATAGCTGTAAACCTAAAAAATATGATTAAAAACCTAAAACCTATTTTTTCAGATTTTTAAATTACCATTTTCTATTTTTAAATTACTTTCTAAAATTTAAACTAAAAATAATCCTAGAAAATTAATTAATAAAGGGAAAAATAAACTTTTTGAACTGAAAAGTCAAAAACCCTAATAAGAACCTAAGAAAAATGCTAAACAGTCAAATCCCTAAAGAAATAAGCTAGAAAAAGCTTTTAAATAAGCCGCTGATTGAATAAGCTACAAAACAAACACCACTTAAATATAATTTGAAATGAAACTTGTGCATAGAAAAGCACTTGGATTACTGGTTAACACATATAGTCCTCCAACGAGGGGTCCCGTGTTCGAGTCCAGGCCAAGGAGCTTTTTGCAAAAACTTTTTCCTTTTTTTTTACTTTTAAAACTCAATCCTTATACTACTTTAATCATAAAAACATAAAAACCAATCCAAATTAACAAGATTCAAGTAATCTGGGACCAAAAACGTGCTCAGATATGCACTTGTTTCTGATGAACACAAGTGTTTCTTCACTTGTGAAGACAATCAAGAGGACTTGATTTGTGGCTTGTTGATGAGTTTTGATGGACAAATAGGGCACCCCTATACTCAGTTGAGTATAGGGAGTCAGGATTAACACAAAAACACACAAGACTTAGCACAAAATCAAGCACAAAGGATCACAAAAAGTTACTGATAAAGCTATGTTTCTGATGTATATTTTGCTGATACACTTGGCACAAAAGTGAAATATAAAGGCCAATCACTTACACAAAAGCTCACCAAATAGCAGATAAATTATTTACAATCCTTAAATGATCTATCTTCTAACAACTCATCAACATAATATGGCAAAATCCATACAAAATCAGTCACTCAAAGCAGTTACTGGATTTTAGGTATTTTATCCAATTTTTGGCATACTAATGAGTTTAACTTGTTCAAACTGAAAACCAATCACACTCAAAACTTAATAACAATCTAAGAGATATGTCTAAACAGGTTTTAAGTTAAATTTAAAACATTAAACCCTACTTATACCCTAATCCAAACACCCCTTAAAATTACTGAAAATGATCTTTTTCAAACAAAATCCAGACAAATCCAATCAAAGATGATTATAACTACTTCTAACATGCATACAATCCTAAATGCACAAAATCAAACCAGGAAAATAACACTTAAACAATTTCTCATGCAAATTCACATAAAACTTAAATTTTATAAAGCTGAATAAGGAAACAAGGTGACTACCTTGTGGGACCCACATCCAGGCCCCACAATGGCTGCATTGCCATCTCCATACAGACTGGGGTCTGTGCAGAACACTTGGGCTGCTGATGCTACTTGGTACAAAAAGGTGAGAATGGAAATGAGGGTCTTGATTACCCCCTTTTTGGTTTTGTCCCTGCACAACCACAACAAACCAAGAAAGAAAACAAGTAAAGTGAGCTGGTCACAAAGAAAATAAGCTATAAGTCAGCTTATTAGTTAAGCTGCCTATGGCTTATTTGTCTGAAAATAGAAAAAAAACTGATTTTTGTTGATTTTCTTAAAACTTAACTAACAACTATATCAACAAGGCTTTAACCCTCACTTAAGCTTGATAATCAACAAGATTATCAGGCTTATGTGATCAGCTTAAAACACTTGGACCCAATGCTAAAAAACTTAACAACTTTAGTCACCAAACAGAAACTTAAACTGAAATTTTAACTTTAGAAATTTAAAAATGCAATGTAAAGTAAATGGGCTCTTTTGTTTCTCGTCACAAACTCAATACCATTTCATTTCATTTAAACAAAACTGGCTTTACAAGGTTTTGACCAAGGAGAAGGAAAAAGAACAGTCTAAACCTAAGTCCTATGTGCCTTTATATAGAGGCTACAATTTGCTTCTAGAACTGAATAGAACTCTAAACCCTAATAACTTGAACTTCCCAAGCTACCCTTGGACGAATATTTGAAGATGCCAGTTAGATGCCATTTTTTTTGAACTTGTCAAGAGCCCATGTGATGATTCTTGGATGTTTGTGAGATGCCAGCAGTGGAGAAGAGATCTTGGACGTCCATTTTTCCTTTGGGAGCACGAAAATGTTGTGAGTTGTTGATCTTGCTGTCATCTTTTTGTTTGGGAGTGAATAGTGGGGCAGGGGAGGGTGGCACAAGCATGTGGGGTGATGGTGATGGGGGTTTAAGGGTGGGTTTAGGTTTAAGTGATGGTTAATCAACAAACTGGAAGGTTTGGGAAAAAACCCCTTTGATTTGTGTTTAATCCGACCTGGGGAATTTAGGGTTTATCTTGTGATTAAGAGAGTATTCAATCTGTTTTGGGGAAATTAGTTTTTAAATTATGTGTTTGGAGGGAAGGGATTAAGTATTTAATTAAGTCGTGAGTGGAGAGTGACTGGGATGGGGTTGGTGATGTGGTGTTGTGTGATTGGTGGATGTGGCTATTTGATTGGCTGGGAAAGGTTGGTGTGTTTGACAGCTTTGACCCCCAAAGGTTTCACTTTCCTTCATCTTGTATAAAACAGCACAAACTTCAAATCCCTTTGTAAGTAAGTTTTGGCAGTTTGTCATTTTTGGCACAAGGGTTTTACAAACTTTGAATAAGGACTAAAAGTGCAATTTTGGCAATCTTCAAGGGCTTTCAATGACATGTCTTCATTCTTCAAGGTGTTGACTTGTTTGTTGACTTCTTGGAGGGCCAATATTGACAATTTAGTTTTGTTGAGGGACTAAATTTGCCAATTCTTCAAAGTTATGGGTCCTTTTTGTAATTTTGACAAACTTTAGGGACCAAACTTATAATTATGAAGATACAAGGGTATAAAGTGTTAATTCTTCAAACTTGGAGGACCAATCTTCATGATTCTTCAAATCTTCAAGGGTTTTCTTTGGAAAATTCTTCATTAGGGCTTGGTTCATCGTGCGGCTTCGTTTCTCGTGTTCGTTTTTGATTGATTCTTGTGATCTTTTGTCATTTTCTCAATATTCGTACCTAAAATACACAAGCAACAAACACAAGCATATATTTGGGTATTTTGATGATATTTAACGCATTTTAAGCCCAATTTGGACGATGAGACTATGTATAAAAGCAGTCTCATCACTCCCCCATACTAAACCATTGCCGTGCCCTCACGCAATGCTAGAATAAAGTATCGTAGCATTTCCAAAATTCATTTTATTCACTTTATTTGAAATGATAAACTAGCTACACTACTACTATTACTACTACTTGCGTTTTAGACATAATGTATGATTTTCATCGCAAAATGGGACGTTTAGGTTCATAGAATAAGAACACGTGAATGCTTCGTTAGAAATAATTTCATCGTCCTCGATTTTCACTCCAATTCCATGCCAAGCGTGCAACGAGATCATTGTCATTATAAGTTAGTAATGCTAACACTACTCATATGCCCTAATCATGTACTTATCCTCCCATTATTCCTAAGTTGTATCTCTTATATTTTATTTTGTCTTGAATGTTTCACGAGGATACATTGTTGACTTATGCGATAATAGAGATTTAGGTCTAAAAATAGAGTCCTAACGGTGTAACTAAGACCATCAAATCAATAACCCCTCCTAATAGACAACGATGTTAAAAAATTAAGTTGACAAGAAGAATCGATAAACACGGTTTTATAACGGTTTTGAACATGAGACTTATTACAAGGACTTTTATACGCCCCCTAACGGAAGGGCCTTATTATCTTTGGTTTACCTCTATCTTTTATTCAACTTCGCCATGAAGCTTTTATTATAACTTCGGTCTTGCCTTGCCTTTTATTATCCGCCTCATCGGTGGTTTTATTAGCCAAAGACGTATATCCTCACGCTAAAGCGAATTTTGGATCTTTAAAGCTTCGAAGATTAAGGCTTGATTCACTTTCAATTTTGCATAGATTTTTCGGCCTTGTGGGGCTTCAAATTGTTTGCTAGATTTAGGTGAGCACTTGATATCTTATTATTGGGTGAAGCTTTCGATTATTTGGGTGCCAATACTTCAAAACCCTGACGCTGGCGATACCTTAATGTCTTCCCAATTTAATTAAACGGAAGCTACTAGAAAAGACTAGAAACCCAACAATCCTAACTAAACCGCTAAGTCAATATTTATTAAGCAAAAAATATTTACAAGCGAAGGGAGAATAAGCAAACAACGAGAACACATGAGTTTTTGAAAGAATACGAGTACTCTACGTTTAGCATAGTAACTTATAATTAACTCTATCATTTCTCGTCCTCATTTAAGAGACTTATCCTAATGTGTAGTTAAGGAATCAAAGCTAAGTGCTCAACACGCACGGTCGAGTCAAAAATTACTCTTATTCTCGCCATCGTAAAACCTACATTCGTGTCTTCAAACACTTATAAAACATGAGAAAAATTTTAAAATTTGGTCATTTTTTAGCCTTATTTTGCAACAAAACGATAAACAAAAGGATAAACTTTGGAAAGCGTGAAGGTTTGGCAAGGAAAGTATCTATTCACCCCCCCCATACTAAAGTTAAACATTGTCCTCAATGTTTCGAGTCTAGGGGTGCAAACACCCCCATACTAGAGACGTAGTCGAATGCCTAATCTAGCATGGAAAGGGTGTAACCAATAAATTAATAGCCGTTTATGAAGTGTGCTAAAAACCTAAGGTTAGAACATCAAAGGATATATCATGGATATTGAGAAATGTCTCCAAAGCAAACAATCGAGTGCTCCCATAAAACGAACACGAGAGGCTCCAATCGTGAAGATCATGATCTAAAAACCACAATTCACAAACAACCACGGAACAAAGGTTGGAAGGGCAGAAATCCCCACACGTAAGCTACATTAGAAAGCGATAATATGTACATAGGATAAGCATGGGACTCCCCCACGAGGCACCTCATTTTTGATTACCGAGTCATGAGCTCGACTCGATCCCCTCAATACTAATTATCATTGGGGAAGGTGACTTGGTCGAGGTAGTTCAAGGATGGAACTTCCCCGCCAAAGTAGTGCTTCAACCTATGTCCATTCACCTTGAAGTTAGGACCATCATCTTGAGCTAGCTCGATGGTCCCATACGGAAATACTTGAGTCACGGTGAATGGACCGGACCAACGGGATTTCAATTTACCGGAAAAGATTTTCAATCTTGAATTAAAAAGCAAAACTTGATCCCCAATGTTAAAAACCCGGTTTTTAATTTTAGAATCATGCAACTTTTTAGTTTTCTCTTTATAAATCAGTGAATTTTCATAAGCAATATCTCTCAATTCATCTAATTCATTCAATTGCATTTTCTAGTGTTTTCCCGCGGTCTCCATATCATCATTACAATGCTTTAGGGCCCAATAAGCCTTGTGTTCTAACTCGATAGGCAAATGACAATTCTTTCCATACACAAGCTTATAGGGAGTGCACCCAATGGGCGTCTTATGAGCGGTCCTAAAGGCCCATAAAGCATCGTCCAACTTATCCGACCAAGTTTGTAGGTTTTCCCCAACGGATCTCTCCAAGATCCTCTTCAACGCTCGGTTTGAAACCTCGACTTGCCCACTCGTTTGTAGGTGATAAGCCGTAGAAAGCCGATGTGTAACCCCATATTTCCTTAGAACCCTTTCAAATTGGTCGTTACAAAAATGGGTTCCACGATCGCTTATGATAGCACGAGGGGTTCTAAATCGAGAAAACAATTGCTTCAAAAACTTGACTACCACACGAGCATCATTGGTGGGCAAAGCCTTAGCTTCCACCCACTTAGAAAGGTAGTCAACCGCAACGAGAATGTACTTATTACCACGAGATGATGGGAACGGCCCATAAAGTTTATACCCCAAACGTCAAAGATCTCACACACTTGGATGATGTTTTGTGGCATTTCATCTTTTTGTGAGGCTTTTCCTTGTCGTTGGCATGCATCACACGACTTCACTAGATCTTGTGCATCTCGGTAAATAGTAGGCCAAAAGAAGCCGGCATCAAACACCTTTTTAGCCGTGAGATTAGCACCGTGGTTACCACCCGTGGGTCCCTCATGGCAAGCTCTAAGGATGTTAGAAGCTTCGGTGCCAAATACACAACGTCGGATGATTTGATCCGCACAAGTTCGAAACAAGTAAGGGTCGTTCCAAAAGTAGAACTTGACGTCACGAAAGAATTTTAGTTTTTCTTGAGTCGTCATACCCTTAATGATGAAGTTACCCGCATGGTAATTTGCAAAATCCGCAAACCATGGGGTAGAAGAGTCAAGCTTAGAATTCACTACACCAAGTGTCTCGCGCGGAAATGTTTCGGTGATTTCCTTGGGCTCGTAAACACTTTGGTGAGGATCTTCCAAACGAGAGAGATGATCGGCCGCTAGATTCTCGGCTCCTTTTTTGTCAACGATTTTGTGATCAAATTCTTGAAGGAGGAGAATCCAACGAAGTAATCTCGGCTTAGTATCTTGCTTCGCCATGAGATACTTAATAGCCGAATGATCCGTATACACTATGCATTTCGTCAAGACGAGGTAAGGTCGGAACTTTTCAAATGCATACACCACGGCAAGGAACTCCTTTTCCGTTGTAGTGTATTTTAGTTGAGCCTCGGTCATCGTCTTGCTAGCATAGTGAATAGGCAAGAAGTGCTTATCATGACGTTGCCCCAAAACGGCCCCAATAGCGTAATCACTAGCATCACACATAAGCTCAAAGGGGAGGTTCCAATTGGGAGCAACAAGAATGGGAGCTTCGGTAAGTTTCCTCTTAAGGATTTCAAAGGCTCGTACACAATCTTCGTCAAAGACAAAACGTGCCTCTTTTTGAAGAAGATGTGTAATGGGTCGAGAAATCTTTGAAAAATCCTTGATGAATCGACGATAAAAGCCCGCGTGGCCTAGGAAACTCCTAACTCCCTTAATGGTTTTGGGATGAGGTAATTTGGCGATGACGTCTACCTTAGCTTGATCTACCTCAATCCCCGCTTTCGAGACCTTGTGCCCTAAGACGATTCCACTCTTAACCATAAAATGACATTTTTCCCGATTGAGCACAAGGTTGGTTTCCTCACAACGTTTTAACATTCTCTCTAGATTCGAAAAACACGAAGTGAAGGAATCACCAAACACGGAAAAGTCATCCATGAAGACTTCCATCGTCTTCTCGATCATATCATGAAAAATAGCCATCATGCACCTTTGAAAGGTTCCCGGTGCATTGCAAAGTCCGAATGTCATTCTACGATAGGCAAACGTTCCATATGGACACGTAAACGTAGTTTTTTCTTGATCACGAGGATCGATGGGAATTTGGATGTAACCGGAAAAACCATCTAAAAAGCAATAGAAATCGTTTCCCGCAAGACGCTCCAACATTTGGTCCATGAAGGGCAACGGAAAATGGTCTTTACGAGTGGCTTCATTCAACTTTCGATAGTCGATGCACACTCTCCATCCGGTCACGAGTCTAGTGGGAATTAACTCATTGGCATCGTTTGGCACAACGGTCATCCCTCCCTTTTTAGGGACACAATGAATAGTACTCACCCAAGGGCTATCAGAAATAGGGTAAATCATTCCCGCGTCAAGGAGTTTAAGGACCTCCTTTTTGATGACGTCGTGAATTTTGGGGTTCACCCTCCTTTGACTTTGGATTGTGGGCTTGAAATCCTCCTCCATTAAGATTTTGTGGGTACAAAACTTGGGATCGATTCCCTTAATGTCGGATAACTTCCACGCAATCGCCCCTTTGTGATCCTTTAGAACATCGACAAGTGCGGTTTTTTCATCATTCGAAAGTTCCTTCGCAATAATAACCGGCAACTTGTCGTCCTCCTCCAAATAGACATATTCGAGGTGAGGAGGTAAATCTTTCAACTCGAGGATAGGTGGTTCCTCAAGTGAAGATTTGGGCTCGATACTCATAACCTCCTCGGGCGGAGGAAATGGGAAAACGTTAAGAAAATCCTTGATAATCGAGAAGTCCTCATCGTTGTCGAGGTCTTCGTTACAAGTACGTGGAACATTGCATTCTTCCAACATAAAACCACCACCTTCAAATGGAGTGAAGGTTGGTGTCGAATTATCAAGAATTGGATCTAACATAGTGGGATTGCCACTAGTTTCTTCATCACCAAACCCTAAGACTTCTTGTGAAAATTCCTCGCAAACCACGTCGATCATATCAACGAGGTTTATGGTAGCAACGGAATAAACATGAGAAAGTTGAGAATTTTGAGTTGCGTTTATAACAAGTTCCTCGTCGTTGAAACGTAAGGTGATCTTTCTAGCATGCACATCAATTAAAGCCATAGACGTATCTAAAAACGAACGACCTAAAATAAGAGGAACTTGAGGATCCGTGGGAATATCGACAACGATAAAGTCTACGGGATAGTAGAACTTCCCCACTTTCACAAAAACGTCTTCCGCCAAACCACATGTACGAATCGTGGAATGGTCGGCCAACTCAATAGACATTAGTGAAGGAGTACGATTAGGAAGATTGAGCGACTTGAAGATTGCAAGTGCCATCAAATTAATGCTAGCACCAAGATCGGCCAAGGCATAGCATTCTTCCATATCTTGAATTGCACAAGGGATCAAAAATTTACCGGGATCACCGACTTTTTGAGGTATGCGATTAAGATAAACTGACGAACAACTAGACAATTGATGCAATTTCTCCTTGTTGTTTAACATACTCTTAAAGTTAGCGGCAAATCGAGGCATCATGACCAAAGCATCGGCGAAACTCACATTAAGGTGCAACTCACGAAACATTTTCATAAAAAGCTCAAATTGGTAGTTGTCGCGCTCTTGTCGTTTCTCCTTCCTAAGTCTCGATGGGTAAGGCAAGGGTGGTGTGGGTTGGGGCATAGGCATAGCCTTTGGAATCTCGGGTTCCAATGTTGGTAAAGGGTCGACCGTAGGTGTGGCATGAGTGGTACTTTGTGGGCTTGAGATATGCTCCTTTTCGACCACCACCTCGGGTTCTTACTCAATTTCCTCCACCGTTGGAGCAATTGGTTGAGGAGTCGGTTCCTTAAGTGTCTTACCACTTCGTGTGGTAATCACTTTCATCTCTCCCTTCGGGTTTGAAACGGTGTTACTAGGAAGACCACTCGAAGTAGAGGCTTTGTTTCCCATGACGGCTTCTAAAATGGCATTAAGCCTAGCATCTTGACTATTAAACTTCAAATCTTGACTAGCGGCTTTTTGGTCAATTCTTTGTTCAAGCCTAGCATGACTTTGTTCAATTTTATTGTTTTGACCTCTAATTTGATTAGCAAAATAATTTTTCAACTCATTTCTCATGTTAAGATTTTCCTTCACAAAATTAGCTAACTCCTTGGTGTTTTTAGCCGTGTCCCTAGCTTGACTAGCCAATTGCTCTTGAATGTTTTCCAAAATCTTATCATTTGCCGTGGCGTAATTCAAAAAGTCCATTGGAAGTTCTTTAGTGTAAACATTTTGAAGACCTTGACTTGTGTTTTTGAAAATTACGGTTTTGGTTTTGATTTTGCAATTGGCTACTAGTTCCTTGATTCCCATAGTTGTTATTACCCTTGAAATTGTTCCTTTGATTGCTTTGGTAACCAACCTGATTGTTTCGATAATTGTTAGCATTTTGATTTGGTGGAAAACCCGGTCGAGTCAATTGATTAGTGCGAGGAACTTGACCGTTTTGGTTATAAGTTACCGCGGCCGCGAAGGCACTCGAAGTGTTACCACCGTTGGTAATGCACTCGGAATAATCGTGAGCTCTACCACAATACATACAAGAAACCTCAACCGCTTTAGCCATAGCAGGAGTGGGTTGTTCACCAACTTTAAACTCAATTAACAATCCTTTCAACTTATTAAAAATCTTGTTCTCCAAATTAGCCTCGATTTGGCAAGCATCCACGGTGTGTGACAATGAAGGCGAAGGCGAAGACGAAGCCTTACGAACACTCGACGTGCTACGAGGACTATAGACCTTAGACCTATTCTCAATGATTAACAATGCTTCCTCGACCGTCTTACACAAAAAATTACCACCCGCGGCGGCATTAAGATAATCACGCTCATGATCGTTCAACCCATTGTAAAACGTGTCAATTTGATGCAAGTCGGAAAAACCATGATGAGGACATTCGTGCAACATTTCCTTAAACCTATTCCAAGCCGTTGAAAAACTCTCATTATACTTTTGTGAAAATTTTGAAATCTCGTTTTTCAAGTGCGTAGTCTTAGAGGGCGGAAAAAATTGGTTCACGAATTTTGAAACGAGATCCTTCCACGTCAATATAGAATTGGGTGGCTCTTTCTCTAACCAAATTTTTGCGGGCCCCGCTAAGGAATACGGAAAAAGCATCATCTTAATCGAGTCGTTAGAGACGTCCTTAAACTTGCAAGTGGCGGTGAGACGATTAAATTGGCGAATGTGGTTATGAGGGTTGTCCTTTTCGTCACCTCGAAACTTGTTGTTTTGAATCATGGACAACAAACCCGTCTTAACCTCAAAATTCTCCGCAAGGATAGCGGGAATCACAATCGCTTCTCCATAACCCTCGGTGGGTGCTTGAAGCAACTCCATCATAGTTCGATTAGCCATGGGTGCTTCTTTCACTACAATGGGTTCGTCAATAGGAGACTCCTCACTAGAAGGAGTGATAGATTTGTTTCTTCGTTTACGAGCACGTCTTGCTTTAGAGCGAGTTTTCATAAACGTCACGTACAACGAGAAGGCGAGCAAAGAAGATTCTTTTTGGTGTTTTTACTTTTTCAATTTTTTTGTGGTTTTTGAATTTTTTTACTTTTTTTGGATTTTTGGAATGTATTAGGTAGACACAAATCTACAAATCTCCTCCTTAATCAAATCTCTCGATTAAAGAAGCCTCAAGGAATGAAAACGATCACGTGAAGTGAACGCCTTCGATGACTTTAGAACGATGGTGGAACACCAAATCGTTCAAGAGGGTTTAATCAAATGGAACCAAGAAAATATATATGATACTTAAGTAATACTTTGGGCGGCAAAACCCTCGATTAGCTTTCAATCTCAAAATACTCACAAGCAAGCGGAGGAAACGAGGCGGCGCGAAGCACTTAAGAGCCTTTTTCCTTTAGGTCGTGAAATACAACCGCCTTATACCCACCTTATAGTTTGTATTTCTCAAAATCGAGCTTCACGAAAGTATTTATCTATTTTTGCCTTTTTCTTTGGTTTGAGATTCGAATACAATGATTGGGTAATGACCTCCCAAGTCAAGGTTGTGATTTCTCACGTATTTGGAGTACTTGTAATTTTATTGTTCTACGTATACAATATAGTAATAGTATTCACAAAAAACGAAAAACCGATAATACGTATTAGTAGAGTGCTACTAATACAAATACTATTATGGCTATATATAAAAACAACAATTGTTCAACCAAAACACAACACGCCTCCCCGGCAGCGGCGCCAAAATGATTGTAGCTTTTTGCAACCCTTTAGGAAAAGAGAGGCAAAGTAGTGGCAAGCGTTAAGTGTCGGTTTAGGAAAACCAAGCACTAATGACCAATTAAGTTCGTTCTGGAGGAGGCAAGTGCGTTGTGTGTTGAATTGATTAATGATTTGTAATTATATGATTGAAAAAGGAAGAAAGAAATGAGATTAGAAGAGAAAGACGGTTACGAAAACGAATTAAACTACGACGAAAAAGGCGAACACGTAAAACCGTAAATAGTACAAAAATTAAAATTTTAACCTAAAAATTCCTAAAAATTACTAAAAATCCCCAATAATATTCTAAGAGTTTACAAAAAATCCAAACTTGTTAAAACCTTTTAATTAATTAGATAATGACTTTTTAATGCTAATTAAAGCCCTAAAAATCACTATTAATTATTAAAAAGCCCTCAACAAGATCTTATAGTTTGTAAACCTCAAAAATATCATAATTAAGCTAAAAAGTATTTTTAAAAATTTTAAAACCAAATTAAACTATTTTTAAACACTTAAAAACTATTAAAATCAATTAAATCTTAAATTAATTCTAGAAAATAATTGAAAAGTCCTAAAAATATTTGGAAAGTAACAAAACTCCTAATTTAGTGTCCTTAACCTAGGAAAAATGTAAAAACTAAAAAAGATCAAACTTCAATTTTTAATAATAAAATAATATTAAAATATTCAAAAAAATTCAAAGTATATTAAAAATTCTAAAAAATTACCAAAAATCTAGAATAATGTAACTAAGATAAAAATGCAATTAAAATTTTCTGAAACCTATTTAATAATTTAATATTAAATTTTAAAGTTAGCTAAAAACCCTAAAATCCAATAAAATAAAAAATAAGCTAAATTGAAAACTTAAATAGCTGTAAACCTCAAAAATATGATTAAAAACCTAAAAACTATTTTTTCAAATTTTTAAATTACCTTTTTCTATTTTTAAATTACTTTCTAAAATTTAAACTAAAAATAATCCTAGAAAATTAATTAATAAAGGGAAAAATAAACTTTTTGAACTGAAAAGTCAAAAACCCTAATAAGAACCTAAGAAAAATGCTAAACAGTCAAATCCTTAAAGAAATAAGCTAGAAAAAGCTTTTAAATAAGCTGCTGATTGAATAAGCTACAAAACAAACACCACTTAAATATAATTTGAAATGAAACTTGTGCATAGAAAAGCACTTGGATCACTGGTTAACACGTATAGTCCTCCAACGAGGGGTCCCGTGTTCGAGTCCAGGCCAAGGAGCTTTTTGCAAATTTTTTTTTAACTTTTAAAACTCAATCCTTATACTACTTTAATCATAAAAACATAAAAACCAATCCAAATTAACAAGATTCAAGTAATCTGGGACCAAAAACGTGCTCAGATATGCACTTGTTTCTGATGAACACAAGTGTTTCTTCACTTGTGAAGACAATCAAGAGGACTTGATTTGTGGCTTGTTGATGAGTTTTGATGGACAAATAGGGCACCCCTATACTCAGTTGAGTATAGGGAGTCAGGATTAACACAAAAACACACAAGACTTAGCACAAAATCAAGCACAAAGGATCACAAAAAGTTACTGATAAAGCTATGTTTCTGATGTATATTTTGCTGATACACTTGGCACAAAAGTGAAATATAAAGGCCAATCACTTACACAAAAGCTCACCAAATAGCAGATAAATGATTTACAATCCTTAAATGATCTATCTTCTAACAACTCATCAACATAATATGGCAAAATCCATACAATATCAGTCACTCAAAGCAGTTACTGGATTTTAGGTATTTTATCCAATTTTTGGCATACAAATGAGTTTAACTTGTTCAAACTGAAAACCAATCACACTCAACACTTAATAACAACCTAAGAGATATATCTAAACAGGTTTTAAGTTAAATTTAAAACATTAAATCCTACTTATACCCTAATCCAAACACCCCTTAAAATTACTGAAAATGATCTTTTTCAAACAAAATCCAGACAAATCCAATCAAAGATGATTATAACTACTTCTAACATGCATACAATCCTAAATGCACAAAATCAAACCAGGAAAATAACACTTAAACAATTTCTCATGCAAATTCACATAAAACTTAAATTTTATAAAGCTAAAAAAGGAAACAAGGTGACTACCTTGTGGGACCCACATCCAGGCCCCACAATGGCTGCTTTGCCATCTCCATACAGACTGGGGTCTGTGCAGAACACTTGGGCTGCTGATGCTACTTGGTACAAAAAGGTGAGAATAGAAATGAGGGTCTTGATTACCCCCTTTTTGGTTTTGTCCCTGCACAACCACAACAAACCAAGAAAGAAAACAAGTAAAGTGAGCTGGTCACAAAGCAAATAAGCTATAAGCCAGCTTATTAGTTAAGCTGCCTATGGCTTATTTGTCTGAAAATAGAAAAAAAAACTGATTTTTGTTGATTTTCTTACAACTTAACTAACAACTATATCAACAAGGCTTTAACCCTCACTTAAGCTTGATAATCAACAAGATTATCAGGCTTATGTGATCAGCTTAAAACACTTGGACCCAATGCTTAAAAACTTAACAACTTTAGTCACCAAACAGAAACTTAAACTGAAATTTTAACTTTAGAAATTTAAAAATGCAATGTAAAGTAAATGGGCTCTTTTGTTTCTCGTCACAAACTCAATACCATTTCATTTCATTTAAACAAAAATGGCTTTACAAGGTTTTGACCAAGGAGAAGGAAAAAGAACAGTCTAAACCTAAGTCCTATGTGCCTTTATATAGAGGCTACAATTTGCTTCTAGAACTGAATAGAACTCTAAACCCTAATAACTTGAACTTCCCAAGCTACCCTTGGACGAATATTTGAAGATGCCAGTTAGATGCCATTTTTTTGAACTTGTCAAGAGCCCATGTGATGATTCTTGGATGTTTGTGAGATGCCAGCAGTAGAGAAGAGATCTTGGACGTCCATTTTTCCTTTGGGAGCACGAAAATGTTGTGAGTTGTTGATCTTGCTGTCATCTTTTTGTTTGGGAGTGAATAGTGGGGCAGGGGAGGGTGGCACAAGCATGTGGGGTGATGGTGATGGGGGTTTAAGGGTGGGTTTAGGTTTAAGTGATGGTTAATCAACAAACTGGAAGGTTTGGGCAAAAACCCCTTTGATTTGTGTTTAATCCGACCTGGGGAATTTACGGTTTATTTGGTGATTAAGAGAGTATTTAATCTGTTTTGGGGAAATTAGTTTTTAAATTATGTGTTTGGAGGGAAGGGATTAAGTATTTAATTAAGTCGTGAGTGGAGAGTGACTGGGATGGGGTTGGTGATGTGGTGTTGTGTGATTGGTGGAGGTGGGTGAGGTGGCTATTTGATTGGCTAGGAAATGTTGGTGTGTTTGAAAGCTTTGGCCCCCAAAGGTTTCACTTTCCTTCATCTTGTATAAAACAGCACAAACTTCAAATCCCTTTGCAAATAAGTTTTGGCAGTTTGTCATTTTTGGCACAAGGGTTTTACAAACTTTGAATAAGGACTAAAAGTGCAATTTTGGCAATCTTCAAGGGCTTTCAATGACATGTCTTCATTCTTCAAGGTGTTGACTTGTTTGTTGACTTCTTGGCGGGTCAATATTGACAATTTAGTTTTGTTGAGGGACTAAATTTGCCAATTCTTCAAAGTTAAGGGTCCTTTTTGTAATTTTGACAAACTTTAGGGACCAAACTTGTAATTATGAAGATACAAGGGTATAAAGTGTCAAATCTTCAAACTTGGAGGACCAATCTTCATAATTCTTCAAATCTTCAAGGGTTTTCTTTGGAAAATTCTTCATTAGGGCTTGGTTCATCGTACGGCTTCGTTTCCCGTGTTCGTTTTTGATTGATTCTTGTGATCTTTTGTCATTTTCTCAATATCCGTACCTAAAATACACAAGCAACAAACACAAGCATATATTTGGGTATTTTGATGATATTTAACGCATTTTAAGCCCAATTTGGACGATGAGACTATGTATAAAAGCAGTCTCATCAGTCATTTCTAATCTCGGTTCAAATATCATTCCCTTGTTTAGTGATATCACCTTTCAAGTTAATGATTTGTCTTTGAAGATTCTTAACCACCTCTCCTTGGGTCCTCATGAAAGTTTCCACATCTTGATCAAATGTGGTGGATTGAGCGAGGGGTGGAACTTGGTGAGCGGGTGGGTGATATGGATTAGAAGCTCGAGGTAGGTTTAGACTGCTTCTATTAAAGTTGTTTGGGTTGTGGTTTTGAGGAGAAAAACCGGGTGAAAGAAAGTTGTTGGAACGATAACTGAGCAAGTTACGATCACCTTGCGGTCGGGCTTGATAGCCTTCCGTGTAATAGTTACCATTAGCCGCATACACGTTTTCCGGATTGTCATGAGTAGAAGGACAATCAGTGTATGAATGAGGACCGCCACATATCTCACAAGAAAGTGCTACAGCTTTAACTTGTTGTACTTGATTCGTAGCCATGAGTTGGATATTTTTGTTCATTTCGGCCATCATGCGGGTGAGTTCGGTCATCTCGGGGCTGGAAGAAGTAGAAGAAACATTGACTCTCGGATTATTTCTTGAAGATGCGGATGAATCCCAATTTTTGTGATGAGTGGTCATGTTCTCTATAAGCTCTCTACACTCCTCGGGTCTTCTTTTCATAAATGTGCCACCGACGGCTGCATTAATCGTATCACGATCACGAAAAGTTAAACCGTTGTAGAAAGTATCAATCAAAGTGACGGGGAGCATATTATGATTGGACATCGATCGATCAAAACATTATTACGTTCCCAAGCATCGAAAACTGATTCATCAGGTTCTTGAGTGAAACCACTGATTTGATTCCGAAGGCTCGTTACCATGGATGGTGGAAATTAGCGCGACAAAAATCATTGAGTCATCTCGTCCCATGTATAAATTGAATTCTTAGGAAGACGGTCAAACCATTTTTCGACATGGTGGGATCAAATGTGTGTGGAAATAGATGAAGGCGAAGAAAATCCATGGTAACACCGGGCAATTTCATGCTTTGAGTGACGGTAATGAATTTGTCGAGATGTTTATTGGCATCATCATCCGGTAATCCGTGAAATGGACAAGTATTTTTAACTTTTTGGATCATGTGATGCTTCAACAAAAATTCAGGAGCCGTGATTTGCATCAGCGCAATCGGTCCTCCACGTCCATTCATTGTTGGTTGACAAAGCTCCTCCATTGTACGAAGGTCGGGTTGAGGGACGTGGTTGTTATTGTTGTTATTATTCAAATTGGGGTGAGGTGGATTATTATTGTTGTGTACATCGGCCATGTCTAAGTCTTCAAGAGTCTCGGGCTCAGAATAAGACGATGAGCGAGTACGCATACACCTGCAAAAGAAAAAGATAGCAAAGAAATAGAAAAATAATGGTTATCGTAAAAATAAAATCTTTTTGGTGCAAAGATTTTGTAAAAGAAATGCTTTTTAAGAGTTTTTTTAATGTTTTTGGATTTTTGAAATTTTTTGATTTTTAGGATTTTAGAATTTTTTTAATTTTTATGGTTTTTGAAAATTTTTGACACGAAAAATAACGTTCACGAGTGAACGGATCCCAAAATCCAACGCGTCTCTCACAACAAACCGTTAATCTTCACGAAAAGAGCCGGCAGCGGCGCCATTTTAATACTTGAAAAATTGTTCTTTGAAGTATGTCTTATCGATTTGATTACAGTTGAAGTGTGACTCAATCGTCTTTGGTGGATTAAAGAAAAGGTTATCGTTGAGTAATATAAAAATGCAAACTTTAAAGTTATAAACTAATAACAAATGAAAATTAATAAATAAAATAAAGAAAATAAAGAAAAATAAAGAAAAATAAAGAAAAATAAAACTAAATAAAAAAGAAGAAAAATAAAATAAAAATAAAATTTTGAAATAAAATAAAAGTGAAAATAAAAATTAACTTTCGACTTAAAAATAAAACTTACTAAATAAAAATGAAAGAAATTGGATTATAAAACTATTTTAAAAAGAAATGAAACAAATATTGAAATGGGCACTTAATAAAAAAATAAAACTTAAACTTTTCGAAAAAATACTAATACTAAAATTCGACGAAAAATATAACTAAAAATAACTGACTTTTAAAATAAAAATAAACACGACTTTCGGATTAAACTAAATCAATTACGGAGCAAAGGTTTAATCCTAGGGAGCATGTCTCCCCATGGGAGACATAATATTGGCGGGAAAAGTGATAAGCAACGAGGCTGGCTAGCATGACAATTTGTTATGTTATCCGGAATCCGTGATTGTGCTTTCTTATCCGGGTTTTTTTCTTTTACTTATCCTGGTTCTGAAAGTTGTCTACTATCCGAGTTTTGCAATTAAGGAGTTATCCGGGATCCAAGATTATTAGCTTATCCGGGTTATATACTTTTAGTCACTATCCGGGTTAAGTAAAAATACTTGCTATCCGGAATATAACGAAAGTTGGTAATCCGGAATATGTTAATTTGCACACTATCCGGAATCTCAAACTATGGCTTATCCGGAATGCTAGGAAAACTTACTTATCCGGGATACTTGGGTTTTGGAGAACCCGGATAAGGAACAAAATTAAGCAAAATGAAAAATAAACTAGAATCTAATAAGCACTCAACCAAAAACTTAACCAAATTGATTTCTAGAAAAAGCAAATAAGCCAAAATTTAAAAACTTTAAAAAACACTAAATAATCTAAATATTTAAAATCAACTTTTTATAAAATAACTTTTAAAAACACTTAATTAAAATTAAGAAAATCACACTAAAAGCTATAAGATCAATAAGCTAACACAATCAAACACATAAAAACATAAAGAACAATCAATTAAGCATAACAATAAGCAAATAAGCATAATGATTAAACAAAACAAGAAAGGTAGAATGAGAATAATGAAAAGATTGATTAAAAATTAAGATTCAATAACACAAATTAAATACTTACTGGAAAATGATCTTGAAAAATAAATGACAAGTATTAAAATGACAATAAGAAAAGTGTATGAATTAAATTGGAGAAGTAATTTGTCAAATTAGCTAACACCTCACAAATGAGGTTAAGTTCTCTATTTATAGGAGGAGATGTTTATGCTTCTTTCTTTCTTTCTTCCTTTTGGCTTCTCGTCTTTCGTCTCTGACAATAAACTCGTCATTCTCAACTTTGTTCGGGATTTGTTGATCGATGAAATGAACTCCTCTTCTAATTTTCTTCTTTTATTAGATTTGGTTCTTCGACTTCATTAAACTTCCGTCTTTAAACTTTTTCTTCGATAAATCTTCAGAATAGGCCTTGGACTTCCGTTCTTTTTGCACTCTTGATCTTTTGACTTCGTCTTTTGTCTTTTTCTTCGATAAAAGCCCGTGAAAGCCCATGTTTTCTTCCCTTTTCACATTTTGGTCCTAAAACACAATAAAAACACAAACCACGCATAATTCCGACATTAAATACACGTTTTGGCTTGGTTATTATTATAATTAAGTGGTAAAAGGATAAGTGTTTTCACACTTATTAATATTGAACGACTCAAAAGAGACGTTTACACATAAAATATAACCAAGATTTAACATAATGTCTAAAACATACATTTCATCCCATAATGTACTAAAACGACACCAGAGTAAAACGTTTAGTCCCCACAGATCTCGACCAGCAAACTAACAAGTTTTAGTACAGTACATAAACATTTAACAAATTGTTCAACAGTAAAAGGATAGAAATTGTTTTAGACCAACAAACTTCAAAAGCCAACCCACAACATCCACAGTAAAGCTCCGCCATAAATCACCTTCGATTACCTGAAACACATGCTTAAACGAGTCAACAATAATGGTGAGCGAGTCCATAGGTTTAACAAATCTCATTTGAACACAAGAAGAAAATCAATCATAATCATTTATAAAATTGTCGTGCACACAATCTATTTCATGGCAACACATTGTATTTACGCCCATGACACCGACCCCTTAACCAGTTAGTCACCCACGCCAAATGCCAGCATGAATAGATAAAACCATTTCCCCTCTTGAGTATCAGTTGCTAGATATATACCCAAATCTCATTCTCGTAAATTATCCTTCCCAGAGGTTACTCAACGTAATGCCCTGGTCTTAGATAGGGTGGTCAACCCAATAGTACTATCATTTGAATAAGAGGCTATTTCTAACTCACAACATCAAGTGAGAACATAGTTAACGATTCATGAATTTAGGGTCTTTAGTAACAAGGTACTCAATACAATGCAAAACAACATAGGCAACATTCGGGTCCAAAAAATTAATCATGACTGGTGTTCATTTATTTTCAAATAGCATGTATCCCCCTCGCGGGTATTTAAACATTTAGTAGCTAGCATGAAAAGCGAGGCTATAGACTCACCTTAGTATTAGAGACCTAGTGAGATGATCGTCGATGATAGAGGATTCCTTTCAAACACGAGAACTGATGTTCGTTTGCAAGTCTTAAATTTATATTACAAGGTTTAGACAAAACAAGGGACTAGAAGACAAACACGGGCAAGTATACCCTTTCGTTCGTAATATAGCTTTGTAGTGGTAAGCCAAGATCATTCGCTGAGACTTAGTTTCGTTTTGGTAATCAAGATAATAAGTGAAGAAATAAATAGTTGAAGTAATATCAATAATAACAAGTATGACTAATATGGGATAGCTTGTATAAGTTCGTGATGATGATAATAATGATCGAGATATGTTGATGTAGGTAAAGAGTGATAATCCTTTTTCTTCAAAACGGCGTTTACACAATTTACTTGGGTTGATTCAAGACTTATGTTTATTTAAGCGACTAAGCTTAAAACAAGTTGACAACAAGTTTTATATTTTATCAAGTTTCTTAGCGGATCCCTCCAACCAAAGATTCATGACAATAGACAAGTTCTAGAAAACTTATTATAACAATTTGCGTTTCTCAACGCCAAACTATCGTAACAAATCAACTTAGACAAAATATGATTTGTAGAACTAGGTGGTAAAATGGTTCTACAACATTAGCTTGAAATCATTTATAAAGGATCATACCATAGCATCATCACTAATTAATAGTTACATACCCATATAGTTACAAATAGCTTAGCCTAACATACTAATCAAAGTAACAATTGGAAAAGAGTAAGAGAACATCATACTTAGATTGGATTGAATAAACGAGTACACAAGTGTCACGATTGTATCGTTCCTCCAAGAATCGATGAGTGGAATACTCTCGTTAAAAGTATCTCCCAAAAGTGGATAATACTGAAAATTTACTAAGAAAGCTAAAATACTCGAGCTATGGAGTATTGAGAGAGAGAGGTGTGTGTAAAATGAGTGGAAATGGCCTCTATTTATAGTGCTGTCTGGGGTCAATTGTGCGCCGCACTTCTCCAAAAGTGCGCCGCACTTTGGATACGTGAATGTGCGCACTTCTAAGTTTGTGCACCGCACTTCTGGGCGATCCAGAATCTTCTTTCAATAACTTTGGCTTATTTGCATATTGAGGCCCATTCTTTGCATATCTTCACTTTGCTCCTTCAAACTTTATATCTGCATATAAAACACAACATATTAAGTATCGGAAGCTCTTATTTATACTACAAAGTGGCATTATAATGATAGGTTGAATATGTATAATTAGGTCGTTATCAAATTCCTCCACACTTAGCTATTGCTTGCCCTCAAGCAATCAAAGAGAGAAAACAAATTCAATTTTAAAAATGCTTTTAAGTGTTGTGAAGTATGATAGGAAAATGATTTAATTTTTATGAATAGCAAAAGCAAATGACAAAATAATTTCAGCACCTCACATGGATAGTGTTTGGATTTGAAGTTCACACAAATGTCACTCACAAAAGGGTAAATGTAAGGTAACACTCAATTAGCTCGGACATAAAATAGATAGCTACCATAGGTTTGTACATGACACATAAACATAACCGCTGCGGCGTGAGCACCAGATAAATTTTCAAAGAAGCAAAACGTGATAAATGAGTGGGTGTAAGATCAAAAAGTATACCTTTGTCAAAGTCACAGAACAAACTATACTAAAATACTTGACTATTTTTTTATTTCTTTTTCATACATTTTTTTTAAGAGAACATCATAAACTTTATAACTTGACAAGTGGTTAGGCATAACATATAAGGACATTGGCACAATGGATAATATAACACATGCGTACGAGTGCCACATATTTTAGTAAGCCAGTGTAGCTTAACTTAAATAATATAAGGGTGAATTTATTTTGCTTCCTTTCGAAAATATCTATAAAGTAACCTCACTACGGTTTAGTAAATGATGATCAAGCACAAATTCTGAAGCATACTAGATTATCGGCTTTCACACAAAATAGAGAAATATAAGGCTAAGTTTTTCTCACATATTTGGGTAATGGATTTTGTGCTAAATTATAATGCCAATCAATGAGATTTTTGCTTTGCTAAAAACTTATTTATTTACAAAACATATATATTTTTATTATTTTTTTAAAAAGAGTTTCATGTGGAGAAATTTATTTTATTTTTTATTTTTATCATTTTTTTCTATTTGTCACCTCCTCCACACTTAAGTTGAACATCGTCCTCGAGGTAATAATTGATAAAACATTAAAAATAGGAAAAATACAAAGGGAAACGAGAACTTCCCGGGGCTTAGTAGAAAATTGCGGGACTTCGAGAGATGAATCCAGCTTAGAGCTCCAATTTGCTATTTTCCTGCATGCTATAAAACAAAACAAAACACATGCAATATATACAAGGACGGTTTTATTTATTTAGAGGTCCTCTTCCACACATAAGTTAAAAGGTGGGGATAAAATACGGATTGCCTTCCGAATAACGCTAAGTTTAGTGTCTTCAGCCAGACTCGGCTACTCGGATCGATTTTAAGAAGAAATGAATTTCTTCTCCTTCGATTTCATTATAGTGCTCTTTTTCATGGTAGAGCTTAAGTCTATGTCCATTGACTATAAAGGTGTTATTGTCTTTACCGTATAATTCAACATATCCTCATGGATATTGGTGTTTTACTAGATAGGGTCCAGTCCATCTCGAAGTAAGCTTAGGTTACTTGAATTTATATTTCGAGATAAAGAGAAGTACTTTTTCTCCTTTTTTGAATTCTTTTCTTTGTCGTAATTTACGATCATGCCAAACTTTGGTTCGTTCTTTATATAATCGTGAACTTTCATAAGCGTGATGTCGAAATTCATCTAACTCGTGAAGTTGAAAGTTACATTTTTACCCGGCTGCAATAAGATTTGGGTTGCAGTTTTTAAGTACCCAATATGCACGGTGTTCAATTTCTATTGGCAGATGGCATGTTTTTCCATACAACAGTTTGTACGGTGTGGTTCCAGTTGGTGTTTTGAATGCAGTACGAAAGGCCCATAGAGCATCTTCTAATTTTTTAGACCAACAAGCAGGGTTGTTTTGAACAGTCTTTTCAAGTATACGTTTGAGAGCTCTATTAGTGTTTTCAACTTGGCCACTCGTTTGAGGGTGGTAAGATGTGGAAAATCAATGGTTCACTCATATCTTTTCATAATATTTTCCATGAGTTTGTTACAGAAATGAGTTCCTCTGTCGCTTATTAGTGCTTTCGGAATTCCAAAGCGACTAAATAATTTCTTTAAGAATGTGATAACAACTCTTGCATCGTTTGTTTGTAAAGCTTGAGCTTCGGCCCATTTCGATACATAATCGACGGCGACTAAAATGTATTCATATTTGTAAGATTTAGGAAATGGTCCCATGAAGTCGATACCCCACACGTCAAAGATTTCGCAGACCTGGATGTTTTTTAGAGGCATTTCGTCTCTTATAGAAATATTTCCAGTCCTTTGAAATGCTTCACATATTCTTACTAAGGTATGAGCTTCACGAATAATTGTTGGCCAATAAAAGCCAGCGTCGAACACTTTTTTAGCGGTGGTGTTCGCGGCGTAATGTCCTCCGGTCGGTCCGTAGTGACATTCATCGAGAATTTTTCTAGATTCGAATCCGAAAATACAACGTCAGATTATTCCATCGGAAGAGATTCTAAATAAGTAAGTATCCTCCGAAAAGTTTTTTTTAGTTCAGAGAAAAATCTTCTCTTTTGTTGGTGCGTCATTTACTTTCGTAAAATACCTACAACCAAATAGTTTGCAAGTCTGCGAACCATGGTGTATTGTTAGTACTTACTTGCATTATATGCTCATCGGGAAAATCATCGATTTCATCGTCGCTAGAATCATCATTCACTATGCGAGATAAATGATCGGCAGCAAAATTTTCAGCTCCTTTTTTTATCTTTAACTAGGTCTCATCCCGTCCGGTGGACGGTTTTCTCAATTTATTATTAAAATTTTAAAACTATGTTCTATGGCAAAACACTTCACTTTGCAACAGGTGGATACTAATGTAGCTAAAAAAAGATAACGTGATGTTTCGTTATGTGTTTGTAAACTCGTGTATAATAGCAGTTAAAATATGGATGAAATTAGCATAAATGATACACTAATTGCAAACTCTTCACATGTATTGTATAGAATTAGGCCATGTACATCACACAATTGGTCAATAAAAACCAACTACGATTGATTCTAGATGGGTATAAGATTAATATATAAACGTACGCTACACAACAGGTCATACATATTATGTACATCTTATCCCTCCTAATTAGTTAAATAATAACTCATATAATTTAGCGCGTGATTAACACTAAAAGTTTGAAGTGCTCAAATAAAAAGCAATGAACATCCAAGTCGACTAACGCTAAAATACATTTATGTTATAGCCAGTGGCGGAGCCAGGAATTATGATCACAGGGGGCGTCGTGCAAAACGTAGGTTTTTATTTATCGCGAAACAAGTCAGGTCGGGTCGGGTATATATTTGGGTTTGAATAAGGTCACAAAATACTCTATTCCGATTCAATTTGCACTTATTATAGACTAAACGTAAACAGCAAACTAACTATACCACGTAAAATATTATAAGTGTTTGCCATCAAATGTGATTATCTTATCAAAACTATGTTACTAAAGTCATGAGTTTTCCTAAAAATATATTGATAAACCGAAAGCCAATTAGAAGTCAAAAAACAGTTAAAACATAAAGATGCCAATAAACAAATAGTAGTAAATATCTGCTTCACAAGTTTAGAAATAAAAGTAAAACTGCACTAGTATATAAGTAGTAGGTAGTATCTTTATATCAAATTAGATGATAAAATATATGGAATATATGTTGTTAGAATTGATAAAGTCTCACGTGATATCACCGACCCCACACACAACCCAAACACCTATCACAATTCACCTTCTTTATTCTTTATATCACACTTTAACAGCTTTTTACTCCATCTTCTCCGGCGAACAATACAACGGCAAAACGCTTTCCACATCAAAGAGCTCTGTTTTTTACTTGAGCTTCAAAGTGTCAAGGCATTTTGACTATTTAACTGAGGGCACTAGTCATATTTGATAGAAAAATTCACTTTTTCCTATGTAATTTAGGTATCTCTGAGAACTTGGTTGGGGGCAACGCTCCCCACTACCTTACATGTGGCTCCGCCTCTGGTTATAGCCATCGATATACTCACTTTTTCATAACCAAATACTCACTTTATAGTCGTTCAATTATTTGCGATCAAAATAATATGAACGGGGTGGAGTTTTCCCTCCAATTTCGATATTTCTCCATCGCTATCTTCACTTGAGCGTTACGTAATACCTTATAAATATGAGTATATGTATATAAGGCTGTAGGGAGGGAAAAGATTACAAATGTTTTGCCAGTATAAATGGGCTAACTGCTATAGATAACCCACTATACATGATTATCTTAGTAAACAAAGACACTCAATTTATTTATCAATCTAAAAAGCATTCTCTGCACACAAATTATGTTCTTCTTAAATCTCTATGTGAAATTGATTCCAACTAAATTCATTTTCGAATTCTTCGATATGTTATTAGTAGGGGTGTTTAAAAAATCCAAGAAACCGACGAACTGAGCCGGACCGCTTAATCCAAAACCAAAAAACCCGAATTCGAAGAAATAGAAACCCAAAAAAACGATACTGCATGATGTTGTTGGCTACTTTAGCAAGGTTGGTTTTGACTGGTAGTCGTTGATGCTGGTTTTGTTAAAATTGATGATGTTGGTTGTTAAGTTGGTTGCTGAAGTTGTCTTGTTGCTCATGTTGCTGCTAATGATGGTTATTGCCGCTAGTTGCTGAAGTTGTTACTGATAGATGCTCCTTCTGCCATAATTTTGCAGAGTCGTATTGTTTTAAAATGATGAAATCAATAATTGATATATGATTAGCCACAACACATGTTCAACCAATAATCATGTGATCATATAAAACTGAAAAACTGGAGTACATTTGCACAGTAAATTGACATACAAAAGGCTAAAGACTGATAAAAACTAAATGCATTGCGAAAATTATCCTATACATGTTTAATCCTTACAGATGGTTGAGGTCCTGAGGACCATGATACTTGACTACTCATGTCCACGATGCAACGAAGAAGCTAAAATAACTCCACAAGAGGTCTCTGACATCCACAGAAATGTATATAAAATGAGATTACTGTGTTTGTGTTAATGGGGATCACATTTCATCCGGATTTTTCAGGAAACGGTAGTTTATTTTCTTTGTTCAACTGTGACAAAGAAATGTCTTCCACGTGTTCAAGAAGATGTGGCTGTAACTCAGATGTGGGTTGTGACTTGTGACCCATCAAAATTAGGTACTTCTGGCGGAGCAAATCATCCATGTTGGTATCACAATGTTGTTGCATACACGGTCAACGCAACAACATCAAAGCATGCAAACGTTAAGCACTTACTTAGCACTTGTAGTCTTCACATAGTATATAAATTAAACATACTAAACGACAGAGAAAAAAATATAAGACTGGTTCCATTAGAAGGTCTACAATATATTTTACCCTTATATAAGATTGGTTATGTTTATACGTAACAAAAGGGAAACCAACAGAAGTGAGAAGGGTATTTACGATGTGACTTCCATTTACAAATAATCATGGTGGTCAGTTTCTTTTTGGGCCTGATGACGATAATTTGTATGACTGTATATAATGTTGGGAGACGGTGAAGGCAAAAATGGTCCTTTTAGATTTGCTCCAAATAAGAATTCCTTACTCGGAAATATCATGAGGGTGGATGTAGACAAAATACCTATCAATTATTTCATTTTATTAGTAAATTTTGAGCACTGATTCGTCCATTTACAAGGTTCAAGCTTATAAATGATAATCCATAAAATGAAGATGATCTGGATATGTGGGGAAATTATTCAATCCCACATGACAATCCTTACGCTAAAGATAAAGAACTATTGGCTGAAATATGGGCCTTAGGATTCAGAAATCCTTGGCCTTATAGCTTTGATGCGGAAACGCCTTCTTACATCCTCTGTGCAGACGTTGATCAGGTTTGTATAAGCTCTCAGTTCACTTTTATCGTTCTTCTAACTATCCATGCATGTATGGCAGGCAAAGCATCAAGGGCCTATGTGCAATTTCTAAAGTGCTAATTAACATTACAAATGCAATATCATACTTTTCACCAGCCCCTTAAACTTCTCAATTATACTTATAATAAAAGTTAAATATCACTTTACAATTAGAGTCTTGTCATTATAACAAAGAATTGACTTCTAAATAGTAAAAGTAAAAGGCAATGATTCTAACTGCAAAGCATGTTCAGTTACCTTTATGCAGATCTGTACGCCACTGCCTATAGCCATTTTGCAACTTGTCATTATTTGCATCGATATCGAGCTTCGAGATCTCAAAGAGCGACCTAAATACCGCAAAGAAATGAAATGCTTAATTTTTTTAATAATAATCCAAAGTTATGCATACAAAAAGTCGTAAATACCTCTACGTCATCCAGATCAAAGTCAACTATGGCCTCAGACTTTGGTGATGGTCTAAAACCCGCCTTAAGCAATTGATCTCAAAAGAACCCAACTCGTGTGCCAGTTTCGTGCATATTTTAATCTTCAAAAATAAGAATATGGAACGGTCTCGCAAAATTAGAAGTTTCAGAAATAACGCAAGCATACATACTTATGCCCTAAATAGTTATTGCTATGCATATCATATCAACATACTGTATGTGTTATAGGTACATGACTACATATAGCATTAACCCGCTTAAGGAGACTCCTGGTACAAGATAAATGTGTACTCGATCTAATTTTACAACTTTTGAACAGAATAACACATTTGTTTCTTGTCATGTTAGATTGAACACAGTACAATATAAAATTATACTTCGTTAGCTAAGTTTCCAATTTGTGATAAAGCATATATAGCTCCAGATGCAAGGTAAATTCAAACGAAACAAATATGTAGATGTTTTAAAAGGCTAATATGCAAATGGAAAATTTGTAATTTATTTGATGTGACTAAAGGCTAATATCCTCCAGATGCAAGCTTTTTACAGCCTCAAATTGAAAAACCACATCAAAAACCATATCATAGACCCATTATATTTAAATATCCTATATTTCATGGTAACCAAAGACTTTAGTTGAATGGGTCAAATGACAAATGGTCCCACTAACACAACAATTTTTGTAAGGCACGTGCCTTCTAACACATAAACACATACACATGTGTAATATTTTCTTTGATACATGAGAAAAGAAATATTAACTTACTGCTTGGCAAATGCAAAGTGTCTATATCTACAACATTGATTTTCCATCCGCTTTTCCTTTGCTTCTGCATCATACAACTTCTTTAGCTCCTCTTGTATTTGTATCAAAGACACATCACCTAAATAGAGCTTAATGTAAATTACATTTTCATAATCTAAACCTTTTTTAGAAAATAAATTTAGGTGGTCCTAACTTATCAACGTTAAGAAGCAATAAATGGGACTTTTCATAAAAAAATGTTTAACCTTTTAAATTTATCTCGCGGATTGTCTTGTTTAGATATTGCAAGCGATCTTATGTAGCAGCATCCGTTGCTCCACTAATAGCTCCTATATATGCAAGTCACATTAAAAATACCATAAAATAAGGCATAATTCAAAATAGAGATATGAATCTTGAAAATATGTATTTACCTTTTTTCTTGAAGTAGGATAAATAACAGCTTCATCAACAAAAGATAACCTCAAATTACATTTTCCCTTGTAGCATGAATTACAATTCTTTCGAAGGCCAACGCTCTGCCTTTAGGCACAAGTCCAGTTAGAAACCCCAACTTTGATTTGCTTAACTTAGTCCTACTCACAATATCACCAACAATAATTTAGTTGTGAACGTGATAAAACATTATAAGGTTCACGTTGTAACATGTACATGATCCTTCAATACAGGAGTTTCCAAAGAGTCTTCAGCAGCCTATTGCGATGAAGCTTTTGTCTACTTTTAACAAATGAAATGCTGAAACTATATCAATGAATTTATACAAAAATCAGAATATTCAAATTATTTAGATCGGTTAAGACATTTTATCAAACATTTGATATGTATATACTATTACAAAAAATTGCCAGAATAGATAAAACCATACAAAAATATATCAGAAACCTAAAGAATCAAACATAAGAAGTATTGTATTTGTTTTACAGTAATAATTTGATGTCTTTTCAACGAACAATTGGTGGGCAAGATAATCATTAGAAGCCAAAATAACAATCAAGAGAACAAAACTTAAAACTTACCGAAGCAGTTTTATAGTCGCCTTTTTAAATTCAATCAGGTTTAATTCCAAGTCATTTGTTTGTGTAAGTATTAGGGATTTTGAAAGCAGTTTCTGATGGGAGTTTGAAAGCTGAGAGGAAGAGCAGTTAGAAAGTGATTTCTGGAACATGGGTTATTTTGTTTTATTAAGTTAAGCTTTTCATTCTACACTGAAATTTGCTCCTACATGTACACGTTGGATTTTTTGTAAATTGCTTTGTATAAAATTACGACACGTATTCGGTTTTTATCATGATTTAATTAGGATATAGATTTCCAAATCAAATTCTTGTAAAAGCAATATCCATCGTATTAGACGAGGTTTGGCGTCTTGCTTTTTGAACAAGTATTTTAAAGCTAAGTGATTGGTGTAAACTATTGTTTTTGACAATACGAGGTATGATCGAAATTTGTCAAACGCGTAAACTACAACCATGAGTTTTTTCCGTAATTGTATAATTTTGTTGGGATGCGTTAAGAGTTCTACTTGAAAAATAGATGGGATGAAATTGTTTACCATCTTTTTATCCAAGGATGGCTCTAAGGGCATGTTCACTTGCATCGCACATAAGCACAAATGGAAGGTTCCAATTGGGGCTTGTAATAATAGTTGTGCATGTAAGTTTTTCTTTAAGTATTTCGAATGCTGAAAGACATTCATCGTTAAATCAAACGTTCTTTCTTTCTCTTAAAGTTGAGGTAAAGGTCTTGCGATTTTCGCAAAGTCTTTGATAAATCGTCGGTAAAAACCGGCATGACCTAAGAAACTTCTAATGCCTTTAACATTAGTAGGTGGTGGGAGTTTTGAGATCACGTCTATTTTTGCTTTGTCAACTTCAAGGCAGGCTCCAGACACTTTGTGTCCTAGCACAATTCCTTCTTTAACCATAAAGTGACATTTTTCCCAGTTTAGCGCAAGATTTTCTTCTTTGCATCGTGCTAACATTTTATCGAGATTGTTTAGACATGTGCCGAAAGAATTTCCAAAGACGAAGAAATCGTCCATGAAGACTTCGAATGATTCTTCAATCATATCGTGAAAGATTTCAATCATACACCTCTGAAAAGTAGCAGGTGCATTGCATAGACCAAAAGGCATGCGCCTATAAGCGTAAGTTCCAAATCGACAAGTAAACGTGGTTTTCTCTTGATCCATAGGGTCGATTGGGATTTGAAAGTATCCAGAAAAACCATCGAGGAAACAAAAGTATTCATTTCTTGTGAGTCTTTCTAATATTTGATCCATAAAGGGTAAGGGAAAATGATCTTTCGCGGTTGCATCATTTAGTTTTTGATAATGAATACAAACTCTCAATCCAGTGATGGTTCGTGTTGGTACTAATTTGTTGTTTTTGTTAGTTACTACAGTGATACCTCCCTTTTTAGGTACACAATGAATAGGACTAACCCATGGGCTATCGGCGATTGGGTAGATTATTCCAGAATCGAGGAGTTTAAGGATTTCATTTTTAACAACATCTTTCATAACAACATCTTTCATGTTAGGATTTAATCTTCGTTGTTTTTCAACAATTGGTTTCTTATTATCTAAAAGTTGGATTTTGTGTTTGCAGAACGATGGACATATGCCAGGAATGTCAGAAGTTTTCCAAGCAAAAGCTTGTTTATGCTTCTTGAGAACGTCAATTAGATCATCTTTGTGTTCTTTAGAAAGTTGGGATGAAATAATTACAGGGAGTAATTTTTCTTCGTGAAGAAACGCATATTCTAGATGTTCAGGAAGAGGTTTAAGTTCTAAATCTGTAGGAGGTTCTTCGACATATTTCTTAACTTTGAAATCGGTTTCGAAAGTTATGGTTTCAAATGGTGTTTCGATTTCTTCTTCGATTGTTTCGATTGGTTCGTCAGTATGGTCGGCTATGAAGACATCAAATTCAGCAAAAAGTTCTTCTTCAAGGATGGTTCCTTCGATAGAATACAAAATTTCGCTTCCTTCATCAAGAAGAGCGTCGAAATCGGCTTCAACGATTTCTTCAATGACATCCATACTAAAACAAGTATCGTCATTAGAGTACGAGTGTTTCATTGCTTCGTCGATAGAAAAAGAAATTCTATCTTCTCCAACTCCAAGGTTGAGTTGTTTTTGCTTTACTCTAATTATAGCATCAGCTGTGTGTAAGAAAGGTCTCCCAAGGATAAGTGGTACGTTCCTATCTTCTTCCATTTTTAAGATTACAAAGTCAACAGGAAAAAAAAATTTCTGACTTCTATGAGCATGTTTTCAACTATCCCCATTGGGTATTGGAAAGAACTGTCCGCGAGTCGAACACTCATTTCTGTGGGTTTTAAAATGTTTTTAGAGAGTTTAGCATACAAAGAGTATGGCATGAGGTTGATACTTGCTCCAAGATCGGCCAGGGCGTTGCAAGATTATGAGTGAGGGAAAGTACATGGGATTAGGAAACTTCCAGGATCTCCCAGTTTTGGTGGTACTTTGTTTTGGATAATGGCAGAGCATTCATCATTTAGAAAAGTTGAAGAAACTTCTTCAAACTTGTGTTTGCTCTTGATATGTTATTTGATAAATTTGCCATAATTTGGCATTCCAGCCAGAACATCGACTAAAGGCATGTTAATTCGAACTTCTTGTATTAAGTCGAGGATTTTACCATACTTAGCTTGCATCTTTTGTTTGCGTAAGCATTGTGGATATGGTACTTTTGGTTTATATGGCTTCGGCGTTGGGTTTTCAGATGGTTTGGTATGGGTTGGTTGGGCTTCATCCTCATTATCACTATCGAATGGAACTTCGATTGGTGCAACTTGAGTAGGTTTGGTAAGTGATTTGTAAGATAAACCGCTCTACGTGAATACGGCATTCACATGCTCGTTACAAGCTTGTGGGGGTTGATATTTGTTGTTGTTCTTTGGATTTGGGTTGGTATTGCTTGGTAAAGAACCAGAAGCACGATTCGATTGTTTATCGGCCAAGTGATCAAATTTAGCTTCAAGGTTTTGAATTGAAGCTTGGTGGTTTTTGTTCGTGGTTTCGAACTTGGTTTTGAACAGTGAATGTTTCTCGAACAAAAATATTGGTTTTTCTTTGAGATTCTATAAGGTTGTCGATTTTGGTTTCAAGGTTGTTTTTGTCTTCGGTTTGAGTGGGTTTCTTTTCGTCTCGATCATAACTTGGTTTATCATTTGATCTCCAATTGTCGCGATCGCGATTACGATAATTGTTATAAAATCGAGTTCGACGAAAGGTATTCATGAAGTTGGCTTCTTCTTCTGTTGGGAATCTAAACTTGTTAGATTCCCTGATCATAGATTTAAACATAATTAAGCTGTTAGATAGTCCCTTTCCTGTGCCCAGGAGACACGCAAGTATCGCAAGACTTACAGAGATCCAAGTCTCTGTGAGCAACCTCAGAAGAGTCCATGTCAGAGACATTGTCAAGGAAGTCAAAGATTACTTGAAGACATACTCATTGACTGTGATGGATAACAGCCAAGATGTATCAGGGACTCTGAGGGGTTGAGGGTTAACAAGGGTGGCAATACCCTGTTAACACTCAGCACAATTTGGACATGCCATTTGTGTGTTTGAGACTATGAAGAAAAAGGAAACTGTTTTGACAACTGTTTCCTTAAAGCATAATGGCAGACTACCAAGAATAGAAGAGCATCATGTGACTGATGTCTGAAAAGTGAAAGTCTTGAGTAGTCACCATCAAGTACTATTTAGGTCAACCTCGTATCACTATAAATAGGATGTGTATCCATGCATTAATCTTTAACACTTTGAGTATATTCATAACATTATTGCTTAGAACTTATAGAATCAAACAGCTGCGACTGTATTCATAAGTTAGGGTTTATAGTTGTTCAAAGTGTGCACAACACATTGTCATCAAACGGTGTTATCCATAACACTTGTAATTCTTTATTATAGAATAATAAGATTACATTTGAAAAGTAATACCTTGTGTTGATTAGTTAAGTTTAGGGTTTCTAGCATTGATTAGGGACTTTCAATTGGTATCAGAGCGGTGTTTGATATTAAAACCTTCAAGAAACATCGTTCTCAGTTTTATAATCAAGATCCACCATGCCAGAAACTTCTAACCCACCACATTCACCTTCTACAACACCATCTTCACCAAGACTCAACCCTCCTTCCAATGACGATGATCTACCCCAACTTCTTGACTCAAGAGTTGGATCACATGTCACAAGTGTACCAGTCTTTGATGAAGATTATTTTGCCAGTTGGAAGAGTTAATTTCTTGTGTATCTCGATGGACTTGAACCTTTTCTTCTAGAAATTTTAGAAAATGGTCCTTATATTCCCATGGCGCTTACCTCCACTGAAGAAAACCCTCTCCCCAAACCTCTCAAACAATGGACTCCAGCTGATAGAAATTGGCAAACCAAGATAAACGTCTCAAAAGCATCATCATATCCTGTCTTCCCAAACATATCATGAAGTCTGTCATTCAGTGTCCCACAGCCAAGCAAATGTGGACAGACCTCATCCTTGGCCATGAAGGACCCTTTGAAACAAGAGAGACAAAGATTCAGGCACTCAGACTTCAGTTCAATGCCTTCAAGTCACTTGAAGGTGAAAAGGTTCAACAGACCTATACAAGGCTGAAGATTCTTCTCAATGACCTAGCAATGAATGATGTCACCATTGGTCAAGCTGAGATTAATGCCACATTTGTCAACAGCCTTCCAAGAAAGTGGCTGAGTATGAATCAGACTCAGAGAGCTAATAACTCAATCAAGAATGACACCTTAGCTCAGCTTTATGGAATGTATAATTATGAAGAAGGGCTGATTGATACTATTTACAAGTCAGAGACTGAAAGATTTGTAGTTCAAGGAGCATCTTCCAAAGCCTTGATCTCTGCACCACATCCTCATGACAGCGACTCTGATGTTGAAGAAGACACCCGCAGCAGCCAAGAGTTCTTGACAGACCTTAATGCAGAGTTTCATGAAATAGCCTTGCTAGCCAATCAAAGAAGATTCTACAAAAGATCAGGGAGAATAAGATCAGCTAGTAAACAAACTAACAGGTCAAAAGAAACTTGCTTTGCCTGTGGAAAGCTTGGACACTTCCAAAAAGACTGTCCTTCCACCAAGACATCCTCACCAACCTATCCATCATCTTCATCCAAACCTTACAAGTTCAAACAACACAACAACTCATCTCACCAATCCAATTCATCAGACACTGAGAAGAAGGATTACAAAAACAAGTACAAGGCACTTAAAGCTGAGTTAGAACAGATGAATTTGAAGCTTGAAGCTCTGTCTAAGAAGAAGGGTGGTGACAAAAAGACTGAGAAAGGGTTGGTAGCTGAAGCTTATGATTGGAATGATGAGCCACTGACTTCAGATGAGGAAGATACTACTAGAGTCAGGGCTTTTATGGCGATTGAAGGTCTACGATATCTTAGGATTTGGTAAACAATGGATTGGATCTCTTGATTTAATGGTGGAGATGGGGAAGAAGGAGATGATGGTGTAGAGAGAGAAAGGAGAGAAGAGAAAAGTAGAGAGAGAAAAGGATTTTATTAAATTAAAGTTAAAAATGAGAAGAACCACCCCTCCTAACATGCTAGGAGGGGTATATATAGCCCACCCTACATGTGGGCTATATGGGCTATACTTGGGTCACGAGCCTAATACATTAATATATCGTTGGAGCGACCGATCCTTCATAAATACGTAAAAACGTATTTCCAACAATCTCCCCCTAAGGGAGGTCGCTCCAAGTTACAAAGTTCTAAATATTCTATAGCTCGTGATCTATGCTAATAATGATGTGACCGAGACTTTCTTTGGAAAAACGTATTTCCAACAATCTCCCCCTAAGGGAGGTCACACCATTTTACAAAAATCTTAAACCTAGCATCTATGCTTGAGTCTTCGATCTTGTTCTTGTGAATATGCTTGATGTGATCTTTGACTTTAGTCTTGAGCATGTTTCCTTGCCTTGACCTTGTGCATTCATCACTTGTGAAATTTGCCTCTTAGTGACTTCATGTTCCACATACTTATACCTTTAAATTCTTGAAAGCTTCAGAGTTTGGTACAGCGGAAGACTTGACCTTCAGACTTTCTTGAATTTGTTGAAGTACTAAGTGTATGTAGTATAAGCATGTGGTGACGACTTCTTCTGGATTAAAACACCGCAATGCCACCTTCTTGTTACGCTGCATAAAACAGTTAGCAACAAACCATATACACGGATGAAATGGCCTTGAACATTTCATTCTAATTCGGTAGAATTTTACCTCCGGTCGGTGAAGACCGTTGGACGATATTAAATATCGTACTTGTGGCAGGTAGTTTCAATAAAGAACCTCCTTGACAAGATTTCGCGGGTAAACCCGTTCTCTTTACTCGACCGTCCAAAGCTGACTGCGAACATAAAGAGTGAATCATTTGGATAATATTATCCGCATGATTTGAAGCCGTCAATTCATGTTCCTGGAACAAGTGAAGTTCAATTAAGAACCGCACCATCGTTGCTTTCCAGTTGTCACGAGCTTGATTCATATAGAATCTTGCAAGTTACCTACCAAGTGCTGTTTGATGTTAACACTAGAAGGATTTCCATTCGTCACTGCAAATACTTAATAGTATTACTCTGAATGTTCTGGCAAGATCACTAAGATATTGCGTAGAGGCCTGGAACGTGTTTAAATTCATTTAAGAGTTTAAACCACTGTTGCTTTCCAGTTATCACAAGTTTGATTCATAAAGAATCGCACAAGCACCTACCATGAGCTTTTTGACGTTCGCTCAAGAAGGATTTCCATCTTCATTGTAAATACTTTCGTATTACTCGGATGTTCAGGCAAGATCATGAAGATTTTGCGTAGGACTCTTAAGAACTTTCTTACTTTTCACAGTGTGTGAAGAAGCAAGTAAATATGAAAGTGTGTCCTAATGAGATATTTGATGATCTCAAATGGCTCTAGACTCGATCGTGCATTTTGGATTTTAGTGATCGGAGGCTGGAGAGGAGTGCCACCTTTTCAATACCAATTTATTCGGAGTGAATAAATCAATAGATAATGTGTTGTCTCCGTGTGATTAAAACAAATATCTTTTGAGAGATATCTGAGTTAGCTGGGATGGGTTGTGCCTTGCATCACTGGGTACATGATGTCTATATTCAATATCGAGAATCATAAATGATCTCAATAGCATATGAATTGACCCGGTTTCTGCCTAAGGTTGTAAGGAGGGCTTCTTTCTTTACACCCTTTATCTTTACAATTCTTTTTCATTCTTCAACCCCTTCAATGCTTACCAATACGTCATAACTAGCACCTTGTTGTGATTGTTCCAGTGCTAACTTAAGTACTTTGTCGGCATTCAGCTACGTTCACAATCTTTCTCCATCTTTCCTAAGGACTACTATTTCTAGCTATGGAATGTCCTTGGGAAGATTCCTCCGGTTCTAGAGAAATCATTGGACTTTAACCTATCCTACCATCCTTCTGTCACCACAATCTTCACCGTCGTGAATAGAGATGTTTTGGGTAAGTGTATGTCACCATGAAATCCCTTTTGAAGTGCAAATCCATTTTGCTCCCCCTTAACATATGCCACGATATTCGAAAACATTTCGCACATGTCGGAATGAGCCAGCACATTAAGTCAAACCATTATTGATCTCAATATTAAATCACATTTTCTCCCCCATATTAAAAATATTAACCCAATCGATGTTTTTAATATCAATTGATTTAATAGTATTTTAAGAGAATTTGGGAAGAAAAATGCAAATCCAATTATCTTCATGAATTACACAAGCTCCCCCTCAAATTAATGAGGGTGTACTTGAAACGTAAATTAAATACCTTTTAAACACAAGTGTAAGGTATTTATCACGTGCAAAGATCATTTATGATAATGTATTCATAAAATTAGCAAATTATGAGGTTGGACCTGAATGATGGAGAACATCATGTGAAAGAAGCACATGGTTCTTGTTCACGAATGTTGGTCTTCCTCGTAACTTCTGAAATTATCTTCCCCTTTACACCACAAGGACAATTGATATCGTTGTCTTGACACCAACTTGTGAACTATGGCACTTTCGGCATCGAAGATTCTGAATGCTGGAGAATTGCTCCCCCTCAATTGTTGACCCGTGTTCTACTTAAAGAGCTGTAGTCGTCGTTTGAGTAGCCGCATCGTCTAGTATGTAGATATCAATTGCAACGAACTTCGGATTATGGAGTTGATAACTTCGGATTCTGAAGTCAAAGCTTTCCGGTGAAATGCTTGACTTCAAAGTGAAAAGCGGGTTACTATCGGAAATAATAGCAAACCATATGGAGCATGTTTTAAATGTTTTAAACTTCTGCTCGAACTTTATTTACAACCCCGTGTCATTATTGAATGACATTTCTAGGTTCGTAAATATTATCGATTCCAGAAGACATGCTCGTTTTATCAAAACATTTTTGAACAAACAATTTTAAAAGATTTAGAAAAACCTTTTGAGAAATTCTTGAAAAATTATGTTCAAAGTTTTGAAAACCAATTACTTGAGCTTAAGATTTGGAATATCTTGGGAAAGCTCAAGTCCGAGAAGTTGTAAACTTCTCGTTGTAAGGATAAGTTATCATCGGCGATAAATTTTCCTTTTATCTGAAGGACGAGTCCTAAGCTGACATTTACTTAGAAGTCGTTTTCATGAGCTTGAAAACTTTGACTGTTTTAACGGAAAGCTCATGACCGAGAAAGGTTAATTTCTCGTTATGAGGAAAAGTTCTCTTATTTAAAAGATACACTTTCCTTTCTGAGCTTAAAACTTCGAATGTTTTAGTACAAGCTCATGACCGAGAAAGGTGAATTTCTCGTTAAGAGGATAAGTTATCATAAAAGATAATCTTTCCTTTATTTTAAGTTCGAGTTACAGTCTGACATTTAACTGTAAGTCATTGTGCATGAGCTTAAAAACTTTGAATGTTTTCGATATAAGCTCATGCCCGAGAAAAATTAATTTCTTGTTGTAAGGATAAGTTTATCATCCGCGATAAACTTTCCTGCCTTTGAAGAACGGGGCATAAACTGTAATGTGACTATACACCATTGTGCATGAGCTTAAAAACTTGGAATGTTTTTTATATAAGCTCATGCCCGAGAAAAATGAATTTCTCGTTGTTAGGATAAGTTTATCATCGGCGATAAACTTTCCTTTCTTTGAAGATCGAGTTATAGTCTGTGATGTGACTATAAGTCCTTGTGTAAGCTTTAACCATGAATCCCCTGAGATACTAGTTTCTCTGATATCTGCTTCTTCAGCAACCAAACTCTGAGAGTGTCCTTAGTTGAACGGTATACAATGATTGGACCGCTTCGTTCTTTTGGAACATCAACTTTGGTACCTGCATTCTTATTCGGAGTTTGTATACTTTTGCATGGGTTATAGATATCTATTTTAGAAGCACGTGGGGGTTCACGGTTTTCTTTTCTTGTGTCAGAGGTGGCCTGAGGGGATGATTCACTTGTCTTAGTTGGCAAACGTTTCCTTTTATAGAAAACCTTAAGTTCAGGCTTAAGTGATGTATCATCCTTTGCAATTTCCTCCCTAGTAGTCTTCGTAGAATCAGAGACAATCCTAGTTAAAGGGCACTCGTTTCCTACAAGAGAGAAAGTTCTACCAGTGGGGCGCCATATTTTACCAAAGGGTTTGATTTTAGCGACCCACTGGGATTTAAGTCTACCACGGGAGTTCACCTCATTAAGTAGTTTCTTGACACAGGAATCATGATTTGCCGTAAAGACACATTTTCTACATGTTTTACAGGTACCATATTTAATGTCCGAGTAAGATCTAGAATTCCTAGATGATTGATTGATGCTCCTAGGATGTGACATGCTACGGTTAGCAGTGTTGGGTAAACTAGAAGGCATCTGACTAGGTTTGAAATTCATATCTCTTACTTGTGTCTTTTGCTTAGCTTCCCTTTGACCAAAATCCTGGCGCACATCAGTTGAACTAGTTCTAGACGTGTTCATTGAGCTATTCTTAGAGAAACTAGAGGCAATCATGTGATGAGGTCTTGCCAAAACTGATTTAGTCACATTAGGCCTAGTTGGTGGAGTGATTGTTCTAGAAATATGACCCAAATCAACTAGGGAGGCAAACCGCGGTCTCGAGGATTGTGGTCGCTCGGATCTAAATGCAGTAGGTTGTCTGACAGTCGGTTGTCTGACAAACTGAATTGTAGGCGGTTTCCCCAAGATTGATGGTTTTTCAAGCTTAGTGTCCACACTAGGTCCTCTAGTTTTCCTTAACTCGTTTTTCAACGCAGCTATAGCAAAAACCTTTTCCTGTACTTGGGCCTTTAAAGTCTCATTCTCTTTGAGCAAGTTATCTTGGGATGCCAACTTAGATTCAAGCAGTTGAATTTGTTTCAAAAGATTGTCCTTTTCAGCTTTAGAATCTAAAACTTTTTGATCCAGTTTCCTTTCAAGAACAACATTTGATTTTTCAAGTTTTTCAAAATATGTTTCAAATTTGTCCGTTTTCTTAGAAAATTCAAGTTTGGCATCCTCAAGATCTTTTGATTGTTGAGCTACAATCGTTTCGAGCTCTCTAATCTTGGAATCAGAAGCAGTCAATGAAGCAGTTATAATACAATTATCATGATGTACTATAGCATTCTGAACAATCTCTCCCCCATTATGACTTACATCGGATGAATCAGAAGTGGTATTGCTATCACTCTTTTCCATCCCATGTTTGTCATAATTAGGTTCAGAATTCTCAATATGAGGCATATCATCAGCATATACATCATAAACAACATTACATTGTACCATGTTTGCCGGCTCTTCGTCATAAACGGGTAAGGTGTCATCAAGAGAGATCTCATGAACATTCCCTGACGTGTCACTGGTATCATGTTGTCCTCCTGATTCCGTGCTCTTGCCATCGTTAGGCTCCAAGTTGTCAACCGTATGACCATTCTCTTCTTGCATCTGTGTCATTGATTCTTGCACTCCATTATCATACGCTTGCTGAAGTTGTGATCTTTGATAAATCGAAGACGAGACCGATGTCATGAGTTTCAAAATTGTATCACGGAAAGCTCTAAACTCGGTATGTGTATCTCGAAGAAATGATTGGCAAATCACTGAACCTTCAGGCTTGATGATATTGAATTGGAGGAAAGGCGTGAGTTGTGTCACAAGAGCCTTATATGCAAGTGCCGATGCAGAGTGATTAAAGTTTCCATGGTTGAGTTGCTCGGCGAGTTGGGTCAAAGTGGTAAAGATAGAGTCGATGAATATATGACGATCTTGACCAAAGATTGTCACAAATTCGCTCCCTCCTTGAATCCTCGAAAGAGTGACTAGATGAGACTGAAGCATTTGAAATGAAGTGATGCTATTATCACTAATGTTGTATTGCATTTTATGCGTTTCTCCCTTTTGACATGTCGAATCGAACAAATCCATTGAATATCGATGAAAATTTCTTGGATCCTTGATAGGACACAATAATTTTGTGGTCGTGGTTGATTTCGGGATTTTACAATTCGTGAAGAAACGAGAAGTCGAATTTACGAGATTTTAGACCCCAAGCAATTAATAAATCGTAAAACTTCGTCACAATCCTCGTTTGGCTTAATAATTTCTTGGTCGTCACACTTTGTCTCTTCACTTTTGTCTTCAAATCCGGACACAAAAAAAAATGTTTACCCGTCAAATATTTTACCACCGTGGTTCTTCCGCAATACCCGCCTCAACACGATGTGCCAAATCAAACTTAACTTAACTAAAAAATTAATTTTAAAAAATGAAAATATAAAAAAAAATTAACTTATCTTAAAAAGAATTTTTACTTAACTAAAATTAAAAATTAAAAAATAAAAAATAAAAAAATAAATAAAAAGTTTAAGTAAGATTCACAAACGGATATATATATAAAAAAATAAACTTTATTTAAAATTGGCCAAAGAAACGTGGAAAAGACTTGGCCCAATGTGATGTGAGAAATAAAATTGATATTTAAACGTGGATACCCAACTTGCAACACGTGGATACCAAAAACCCACTTCTTGTTTTCTCCGTCAATAAACTTCGTTTATCTCTCTCTCTCACAAACCTAATTCAGTCTTGTTTCCTCCGTCTCTTTGACTTTGCCCTACTTTCTCTCTCTTTTATACAACAATCAAATCCCCACAATCAAACACACACACTTTGTGTTATCTGCCCCCCTTTTCTTCTCCTAAATTATATCTCCTCCAAAGAACCAGAAAGATTAATCTTCAAGGTCTCTTGATTAAGGTCTCGGGTAAGATATGTGTAGTTTTTAATTTTGAGATTTGTCAAATCTTTCTATCATCTGTCGAGTCATTCTGTCGTGTATTCGAGAGTCTGATGGTGAAATATCGAGTGATTTTGTAACGAGTGGGTGTGTGTCGAAGTTTGTTCGTTGTGATTCGGTCCAAGTCTGATTTGGGTGAGGGAGTGAAAAATGAATCGAGAGTTGTTTGAGGTGATAGTTGAGAGGAGTCGTCGAGTCTTTTGTGTGAAAATGGGTGAGGGAGTGGAGGTGTGGGGGTGAGTCAAGAGTCAAGGTTTTTCGAGTATGTCGAGAGAGAGTTGTGGTTTTTGACTGAGATCGTGTGCGTGATAGGACGAGGGTGAGGGTGTTGTTGGTTATTTTGGTTGTCGAGTCGGAGGAGGGTGTGTCGAGTCCAGGGAGGTTTCGAAAGAGCGTGTCCGAGAGGGTGTGGTGCGGTTAGGGTGAGAGTCTGTTGTGGTGAGAGGGTCTGTAAAAAAGATGAGTCGAGTTTGGTGTTAGTGTGTCGAGAGAAGAGTAGTCTGGTTGGGTAGGGGTTGGTTTTTGAGAAGAGTGTTGGTGAGGGAGTCGAGTCTTGGTCGAAAGTAGGAGTTCGAGAGGTGTTGTCGAGGCTATGTGGTGAGTCGAGAGATGTGGGGGTCTGGGTTTTGTTTTGAATAAGACGAGGGTGTGTTGGTTGGGTAGGGGTTGGTTTCTTCGAGTCAGTTGAGGTTTGTCGTGAGTCGAAGGCTTGTTTGGTCGAGAGATTGAGAGTGTGATCGAGGTTGATTTATGTTGTGAGGGTCGAGAGATGTGAGGGTGTTCTTCTAGGGTTGGTCGAGAGTGTTGTTGAGATGAGACGAGGCTTAACAAAGGTTTTGCTAGTCGAGGGTCTTGTTGTGAGAGTATGTGGGTCGTGAGGTCTTCGAGTGTGAGTTGTTTCCCGTTATGTTTGAATTGTCGAGTGAGGAGTCGGCCTATACGGAATAGTCTATTCGAAAAGGTCTATTCGGAAAGTCGTCTATTCGGAAAGTCGTCTATTCGGAAAGTCGTCTATTCGGAAAGTCGTCTATTCGGAAAGTCGTCTATTCGGAATAAGTCCTACGCGGAATAAGTCCTACGCAGAATAAGTCCTACGCGGAATAACAGCCTACGCGGAATAACAGCCTACGCGGAATAACAGCCTACGCGGAATAACTTTTTGTTCGGAATAAACTGTTTGATCGGAAAAAAAAATGATGGACAGATTGATGGGATATGGATCAAAAAAGGACTGATGACAAGATAAAAACCTGAGACTTTGGACTGATCTGACCAAAAAAGAAAAAACAGAAAAACTATAAAACGAAACTGAAAAAGATGAAACTTAGAAACGAATTTGACTAATTAAAATATATTTATAAAAACTGATGATTTAAAAAGATTGATAAAAATTGATGATTTAAAATAAAAATTGATGATTTAAAATTTGATAAAAAAAACTGATTAATTTAACAATTTGATGAAAACTGATTGGACAGATTTGGAACAAAGAAAAAATGAGACGAAAGGATTCAAAAGAAAAAAACAAAATAAAATAACAAATTATAACAAGAAAATCAATAGATAAAAATAAACGCAAATCTTAAGATTTAACCATGGCTCTTGATACCAATTGAAGGTCTACGATATCTAAGGATTTGGTAATTAATGGATTGGATCTATTGATTTAATGGTGATGGGGAAGGAGGAAGAAGATGGTTGTGTAGAGAGAGAAAGGAGAGAAAAGAAAAGTAGAGAGAGAAAAGGATTTTATTAAATGAAAGTTGTGAAATGAGAAGAACCACCCCTCCTAACATGCTAGGAGGGGTATATATAGCCCACCCTACATGTGGGCTATATGGGCTATACTTGGATCACGAGCCTAATACATTAATATATCGTTGGAGCGACCGATCCTTCATAAATACGTAAAAACATATTTCCAACAGCGATAGCTGAGGATGAACCAGCTGTTACAAAAGGTGATGCAAGATCAGGACAATGGGTTGACATCACAATGAAAAAGGTACACAGGCTTTTATCTATGTCTGATAGTGATGAACGCAAGCATGTCCTTGATTACACCATTGTTGATTTACACTTTGTTGAGGAACAAAGAAAGAACCTACTTGATAAGTTTCACTCTGTTAAAACTGAACTGCTAAATGCTAAATCTAAATGTGAAACTCTTAGACGGGTTAATTTAGAGAAAATATCCCTGCAAAATGAAGTCACTAGGTTAGTGATAGGTGTGAAAACACCCATCCTTTTACCACTTATTTCTGGCTAAAACAAGACCAAAACACGTATTTAATATCATTTGTTTGGAATTATGCGTGGTTTTTGTGTTTATTGTGTTTTCAGAGTCAACCGGATGATCATTGAAGAAAACATGGGATTGCACGGGTTTCATCAAGGAAAAAGACTAAAGACGAAGTCTATTGTCCAAGAGATGCAAAAGATTTGAAGTCAATGGGCCTATTTGAAGATTTAACGAAGAAAAGGACCAAAGATGGAAGATTTACATATGTCGAAGAAACTCAAGTCTATTAAACGAAGAAATTAAAAGACGAGTTGAATTTAATCGTCGACAAATCCCGAATCAGAATCGAGAACGTCAACTTTTCTGAAAAGACGAGAAGACAAGAAGAAAGGGAGAAAGCCCACTCACCAACCAACCACTTAGCCTATATAAGGGAATCACCCTCACAAAATTTGGCACCTAGGTTTAGTTTTCAGTTACTCTTTTCCTATTTCGTAGGAAGAACCATCTCCCTTAAGGAGTGGTTTTCATCTTCTTTGATTTCTTCTTGAATTGTGTAAGTGTAATCCTTTCATTTTGTTTATTGAATCTTAATCATCAATTCAAGTTTTCATTTAATCTTTTCATTCCTCTTGTTCATCATCATCTTTTTATTCAAAGTTCTTAAGTTCTTATTTAGTTGAGTTTTGATCTTAAAAAGTTGTTGAATTAGAGTTTTTATGATTGGGATTTGATCCTTATGGTTAATAGATGATTATTGGTTAATTTGGTTAAACCTTTTTATTTATTTAGCTCGATTTGCATTAAATTCGTGTTCCCCTGTTTTTGAGTTTCTGTTACTGTTCTTCTCCCAGTTTATTCCAGATAGTCTTATTTATTTGCCTCTTATTCGGAATATTGGCATATTCCGAATAGCCTGCTTACTTTTTCCTTTATTCGGAATATTTTGTATATTCCGGATAGTCTGCCTAAGTCTCCTTTATTCGGAATATTTTGTATATTCCGAATAGGCCTTTTATTCCTCGTAATTCAATATTCCGATTAGTAAATCATTCTGCATAACCTTAGATATTCCGCTAATCAATTATTCCGAGTAGCCTTAAATATTCCGCATGGTCTTAGTTATTCTGCATAACCCAACATTCCGAATAAGCATCGATATTCCGCATAGACTCATTTTATTCCGCATAGATAGATTATTCCGCATAGGGTTTTCTTTCCTTTATTCCGCATAACCCTTTTATTCCGCATAGTCGAAACTTCCCGCATAGCCCATTATTCCGCATGGTCGTATTTTCCGAATAGAGCATATTTTCAGTAAGTTTGTTTACTGATTAATTTAACTTCAAGTTTTATTTAAGTAATTTTTTTTGTTTAAATCCTTATTTACTTCATGCATTCACCTTTTTAGTAGAATAGAAAACCAAACCCCCTATTTGTCACCAAGAACAATCATTCCACTTTGAGCTGTGATCAATTCGAGGAGATACCGAGAGATTAATTCTAAACCCATACAAAAAGCCTTACATTAAAATGGCGCCGCTGCCGGCTCTTCTCGTTAAGATCAACAGTTTTTTGTGAGAACTTGGATTTTGGGATCCGTTCCCCGTGAACGTTACTTTTTCATACAACTTTTCAAAAACACAAAAAAAAAATATAAAATTTTCAAAAATACTAAAAATTAAAAAACATAAAAACCAAAAATATTTTTGCTTTGTTTTTGCCTTGTTAGTTCTTTTGCAGGTGCATGCGTACACGATCAACGTCTTATCAAGAGCCCGAGCCTCTCGAAGACTTAGACATGGCCGGTGTACAAAATAACAACAATAACCCACCTCTCAACAATAATAATAACAACAACAATAACAACCCACCTCTCAACAACAATAATAACAACAACAATGAGCCTCTACCGGATAATCGCCCGATGATTGAACTTCTGCAAGCACATGTAGATGGTAACGATGATCCAATTGTCATACCCGCAATTGCAGCCAACAACTTTGAGCTCAAATCCGGCTTTATCCAGATGGTCTCTGCTCAACCATTCTTGGGGCGTACCATTGATGATCCACATGACCACATCAAGAGATTCTTACAACTCAGGAATACGGTCAAATTCAATGGTGTTCCACAAGAGGTAATCCGTTTACAACTTTTTCCCTTTTCTTTAGAGGGACAAGCCCGGCATTGGCTTGCTAAGGAACCGCCACAGAGTATTCTTACGTGGACGGATTTGGAGACCAAATTTATCAACTACTTTTTCCCACCCTCTCGTACTACCGCTTTGCGGAATGAAATTATCAATTTTGAACAAAAGTACGATGAGTCTTTTAGTGAATCTTGGGATCGTTTCAAAGATCTTTTAAGAAAATGCCCACAACATGGTTTTACCAAAGTGCACCAAATTAACACTTTTTATAATGGTTTAAGCATGAATGACCAAGATTCACTGAACAGTGCCTCGGGGGGTAATATTTTGGCTAAGACTTCTAATGCCGCTTGGGATATCATTGAGAATAAGTCTCGTGTGCAAACCAAGAGTGTGCGGACCAATGTCGCTAGTGCTAGTACTAGTGACAGCGACAAGCGAATTGACAAAATTACTACGCTTCTTGAATCGCTTGCTACCCAAACCGACAGCAACACCAACAGCATCAACGCTAGAAATGCTCAAGTCAATGCTGTCAGCCAACCATGTGAAATCTGCAGGGGTCCTCACTCTTACACCACTTGTACCGCCACCCAAGACTACCCTTCTGAGAATGTGAATGCAGCATACGGTACCTATCCTCCGGCCGCTTATCAAGCTCGTCCTCAAGGAGACCGCAATTTGCTTAGCTACCGCTCTAACAACTATCTCTCACCACCCGGTTTTCCTCCTAACAACCCGAACCAACAACAAAACCTCAATTGCCCTCCTCAACAACAACAACAACCTCGTACAACATACTTACCACCTCACAAACAACCATATCCACCTCAAAGAAACAACCAAGTTTACCAGCAACCTGCTTATCAACCACCCGTATACAATGCTCCTCCCAACCAACCCACCGCATTACACCAAGACATTGGAACCTACATGAGGACTAATGATGTGATCGTGGACAATCTCCAACGAGAAGTGCTCAACTTGAAAGCAGACCTGGTGAAATAAGGGAACGATCTGAGAGCTGTTATGAGAAACACTTTGGATAGTCAAACGAATGACTTAAAGAACATGATGGCTAGTTTCTTCCAAGGTAATCAACCCTCTTCTTCGGGTACTCTTCCGAGTAACACCGTTGCGAATCCAAGAGGGGAGATGAAAGCAATCACCACTCGCAGTGGCAAAGGTACCAAGGAACCCGAGCTTCCTATACCTCCACCGGTGATTGTGACTAAGGAAAACGAGTCACCTGCTCCTATTCCTCATCCTTCTACTTCCCCAATTTCTCCACCTCCTTCACCTTCTACCCCCCTTTCCCCACCATCCGTGGTTGTGAGTGATCCTATTCCCATAAAGCCTTCTTCTTCATCCAATATACCTTATCCTTCAAGGTTGAGGAAAGAGAAGCAAAAGAGCAAGGATGATATTCAAGTTTCAAACTTTCTCAAAATGTTTAAACAATTGAATTTTAACATCTCCTTTGCCGAGGCTCTCGCTCACATGCCCAAATACGCTAAGATGTTTAAAGATCTTCTAAGTGATAAGGAAAAGCTTCTTGACATTGCTCAGACCCAACTTAATGAGAACTGCTCCGCAGTGCATTTAAGGAAATTGCCCACCAAACTTGGTGATCCGGGTCGCTTTTTGATTCCTTGCAATTTCCCGGGAGTAGAGAATTGCATGGCCCTAGCCGATCTAGGTGCCAGTATTAATTTAATGCCTCTTAGCGTTTGGAAGCAATTATCTCTCCTTGAGCTAGTCCCCACCAAAATGACTTTGGAATTAGCTAACCGTATGGTTGCTTATCCAGTGGGGATAGCCGAAGACGTCTTTGTAGGAGTTGACAAATTCACTCTTCCTGCCGATTTCGTCGTCGTCGACTATGACATGGACCCTCGTGTGCCATTAATTGTTGGTCGTCCATTCCTTAGGACCGGTCGCACTCTCATCGATGTTGAAGCGGGTGAGCTTATCATGAGAGTGGGTGACGATAAAATTGTCTTCAACATGGGAAAGCTTTCTAAACAGCCTTATTCTAACGAGAGTGTTAATTGTATTGACGTTCTTGATGAGGCTTGTGAAGAACACTTCAAAGATGCTTGTAAAAGTACTCTTTCTTCTTTACCCAATGTTGAGACCATTGCCTCAATTGCTCCGGCATTGACTCCTTTTGGAGAAAGTGACTTGGATGATTTCGAAGCTAGCTTGGGTCCTCTCGATATTAAGTATGATAATTCGTCCACCGATTGGGATGAAGACATTCGTACTATTGAGAGACTTCTCAATGAAGACCCGGTTGCTCCTCCTTCTCCTACAGAGGTGACTAATGATGATCCATCGTTAGTTTCACCATCTATTAAGGATCCTCCTACTCTCGAGCTTAAGGACCTACCGCCTCATCTTGAGTACGTTTTCCTTGAAGACAACGAGAAGTTACCGGTCATCATCGCGAAGGACCTGAAAAAAGACGAAAAAGCCCGACTTATCGCCGTGTTGAAGAAGCATAAAAGAGCTATCACTTGGAAAATCTCCGACATTCGCGGAATTGATCCTCACTTCTGCACACACAAAATTCTCATGGAGGACGACTTTAAGCCCACAATTCAAAGCCAACGAAGGGTGAATCCAAAAATCCATGAAGTCATCAAAACAGAGGTTATCAAACTTCTTGATGCGGGTATGATTTACCCTATTTCAGATTCACCATGGGTTAGTCCAGTCCATTGTGTGCCTAAGAAAGGCGGCATCACCGTTGTGCCCAATGCAAACAACGAGTTGATTCCTACCCGCCTCGTTACTGGGTGGAGAGTTTGTATAGACTACCGCAAACTCAATGATGCCACGAGAAAGGATCATTTCCCTCTACCTTTTATGGACCAAATGCTTGAACGTTTAGCGGGTAATGAATATTACTGCTTTCTTGATGGTTTCTCGGGTTATTTCCAAATACCCATCGATCCCTAATATCAAGAGAAGACAACATTCACTTGTCCCTATGGCACATTTTCTTACAAAAGAATGCCTTTTGTCTTATGCAATGCCCCCAGGACTTTCCAAAGGTGCATGTTAGCTATCTTCCATGACATGGTTGAACAAACCATGGAAGTCTTCATGGATGATTTCTCGGTCTTCGGGGATTCCTTCTCTTCTTGCCTTGCCAATTTGGAACGTATGCTTAAGCGGTGCGAAGACACTCGCCTTGTTCTGAATTAGGAAAAATGCCATTTTATGGTAAAAGAAGGCATTGTGCTAGGACACAAAATCTCTAAAGCCGGTCTTGAAGTTGACCGTGCTAAAGTAGATGTTATAGCCAAATTACCTCCACCTTCAACCGTGAAGGGTGTGAGAAGTTTTCTGGGTCATGCGGGCTTCTATCGTCGATTCATTCAGGATTTCTCTAAAATCGCTCGCCCGATGACTCACCTCTTGGAAAAAGATACTCCTTTTATCTTTTCTAAAGAGTGTATCGAAGCCTTCAATCTTCTTAAGGATAAGCTAACTAAGGCACCGGTCTTGGTTACCCCTAATTGGGAGCTACCCTTTGAATTGATGTGCGATGCTAGCGACTTTGCTATTGGTGCGGTTTTGGGACAAAGGATCAACAAACATTTCCAACCAATCCACTATGCTAGCAAAACAATGACGGGGGCTCAATTGCATTATACGACAACCGAAAAAGAGCTTTTAGCTGTTGTCTATGCTTTTGAAAAATTCCGCCCCTATCTTGTTTTATCCACCACAATCGTATACACGGACCATTCCGCGTTGAAGTACTTGATGACTAAACACGACTCTAAGCCAAGACTTCTTCGCTGGGTTTTACTCCTTCAAGAATTCAACATTGAAATTCGTGACAAGAAGGGTGCTGAAAACCTAGCCGCGGATCATCTGAGCAGACTTGAGGATCCATATCAAGGGGATCATCCGAACAAAGAGATCAATGACTCTTTCCCCCTTGAGACCTTAATGTCTTTAAATCTCAATCTTGATGGCACCCCGTGGTTTGCCGATATTGCAAACTACTTATCGGGTGGTGTTCTCATCAAAGGGTTAACATCCCAACAAAAGAAGAAGTTCTTGAACGATGTTAAGACTTACTTTTGGGATGACCCTTTTCTATTCAAACAATGCGCTGACTTGATTATTCGCCGATGTGTTAAGGGACCGGCCGCCTTGGACATTCTCCAGGCTTGCCACAAAGGACCCACTGGTGGTCACTTTGGTCCCTACTACACCGCCAAAAAAGTGTTTGATTCGGGATTCTATTGGCCCACCATTTACCGTGATGCTCACGAGATGGTTAAGCATTGTGATGCTTGCCAAAAACAAGGCAAGATCACACATAAAGATGAGATGCCTCAAAATTTCATACAAGAATGTGAAATCTTTGATGTATGGGGCATCGACTTTATGGGGCCATTCCCTTCTTCTAAAGGCAACAAATACATCCTTGTCGCTGTTGACTACGTTTCCAAATGGGTTGAAGCCAAGGCTTTACCCACTAACGACGCGAGGGTGGTTTGTAATTTATTGAAACAACTTTTTGCTCGATTCGGTGTTCCTCGTGCTATTATCAGTGACCGCGGGACTCATTTTTGCAACGATCAATTTGCAAGAGTCATGGCTAAGTATGGTGTCAATCACCGTCTTTCCACCGCTTATCATCCTCAAACCAACGGTCAAGCCGAGATATCCAACCGTGGATTGAAGAGAATTTTGGAGCGTACTGTGGGAGAGCATCGCGCCGCGTGGGCCGATTAGTTAGATGATGCTCTGTGGGCTTTTCGTACTGCTTACAAGACCCCGATCGGCTGTACGCCTTATCGTCTTGTGTACGGGAAAGCTTGCCACCTCCCTATCGAGCTGGAACATAAGGCGCACTGGGCCTTGAAGTGGGATAACTTCGACATCAACAACGCCGGTGATCATCGCAAGATTCAACTCAACGAGCTAAATGAACTGAGGAATGAAGCTTATGAGAACTCGCTGATCTACAAGGAGAAGACCAAGATCATTCATGACACAAGGATTAAGAACCGAGAGTTCCACGTTGGTGATCAAGTCTTACTTTTTAACTCTCGGTTGAAGCTCTTCTCTGGCAAGTTGAAGAGCCGCTGGTCTGGTCCATTCACCGTCGCCAAAGTCTTTCCATATGGGACCATTGAGCTTTCTCAGCCAAATGGGCCCAATTTCAAGGTGAATGGCCAGCGTTTGAAGCTGTACTTTAGTGAGGACATCTCTCATGAGATGATTCCATTCCTCACCACGTTCCCCATGAACTATTTGGGTCGAGTCAGGCTCGTGACTCGGTTATCAAAAACAAGCGCTCCTCGGGAGGCAACCCGAGTATCTACCCTTTTCTGTTTTAACCTCCTAAGTGTAGGGGGACCTATATAGGTGTTTGTATTTGTGTGGTGATGTGATTACAGGGATGAATTCACTTTTGGAACCTTTGAAGAACCGTGTTCCCGTGTTATCCGAAATCCGGTTCTATCTCTCAACTATCGTGCTTCAATTTTCTTCATACTCACATTTGAAATTGATCACTTTAGTCGTCTCTTCCTTAACTTGAGTTAACCAACGTGCACAATGTCATAAGTGTAGGGGAGACTTTTCACACATGCTTAAACATTGAGGACAATGTTTATCTTAAGTGTAGGGGGGACTTCTATCGAAGATTTAAGTGGACTTTTCCATGAAAACGCCTTCATTTAACCAGAAAATCATTTTTTTCAACATTTTTCAAATTTTTTGTTAACTTTGGCCATGTAGTCGTAATTTTTAAATTTTTATCGTTGCTTTCATATGTATATATCTCGCAATAAAGTCAAAAATATTAATAAAGTGGGTAGCTAGTTTTGAAATCTTTGACATATTAGGCCCGTTGCGATTATTTTGACTCAATCCGAATAGACTTATTCAAAGTTATTCTAGCTAGTATCCTTAACCATGTAGACCTTAATTGGTTTATTAGGCTAAGCATCCACGAGTCTCATTACTTGAGATTTTAAATTGTGGAGGAAGAGAAATGATAGAGTCATTTATAAGTCGGTATTCTTGCACGAGCTCACTTGGTGTAATTAGTTGCTTATTCTCCCATCACTTGCTAATAATTTATCTGCAATAAGTAAGGTCGTACGATTTGAAAGGTTACTTAGCTTCTAGCCCAAGATCGTTTAAAAGTTGCTCGGTAATGATAAGAGTTCATAGCCAAGGCATAACTTATGAAGCGGGGCGCGAAGATTTGCGAATACAAAAAGGCCCTAACAAGGCATGAGGATTCCATCTTATTGCTGAAGATCCAAAGTGATGTGAAAAGCATTATTCCCAAAATCAATATGAAGGATCAAGACTCACGACGAAAAGCAATCAACTCCCATAAAGATCATGAAGAAGTCTATCCGAAAAGACCCTAACAAGGTATGATGATAAATAGATCCAAGTCCGAAAAGGAGGCGGATCGTTGTATCTCAAAATCCCAATTAGAGATTGAAGAAATAATCATGAAGTCGTGGTCAACAAAGTTGGAGTACCCCTCAAAAGTCTCCAAGTGAAGAAACTTTATTAACGATGAGAAGACCATTATCTCAAGAACGTCTCTCAAGATATGAAGTATGAAGTACATGCCAAATATCGGCCCGAGAAAGGTCTCAAATCGTGAACCAAGTTATGCCAAGATATGAACTTTTTGATATCCCGAGAAGCAGTTTTAAGAGATTTTGTCCTTTAGCTAACTATTGATCAAATCGTCCTACTTTGCTTTCAGCCTAAATAAACTATCGAAATAAGTCCAAAAATGCATCTTCATGATCATTCTAAGACAAAAATAAAATATAAGAGATACACCTAGGAATCAGGGAGTTTAAGCATTTAATTAAGCCATGTGTGTAAGTGTTTGATATGCTAACTTATAATAACAATGATCTCGTTTTTAAGCTTAGTTTGGGGAACGTGAAACTCGAGGATGATAAATCTTCGCAGCACCAAAGCCCTAATGTAAGTCCTTGATCTCTTTGTAAGTTATTTCCATCCTTTTGTTTACTTTAAAGTTTTGATTTCTCTTAGTACTTTAATTTTTGTTTAGTAGTATGTTAATAAGGCCAAGGTTGATTGATTATGAGAAAAGTGTAAATTTGCTTTATCACTAAGCATTGCATGAGGGCATAGCAATGGTTAAGTGTAGGGGATTTGATAGGTGTGAAAACACCCATCCTTTTACCACTTATTTCTGGCTAAAACAAGACCAAAACACGTATTTAATATCATTTGTTTGGAATTATGCGTGGTTTTTGTGTTTATTGTGTTTTCAGAGTCAACCGGATGATTATTGAAGAAAACATGGGATTGCACGGGTTTTATCAAGGAAAAAGACTAAAGACGAAGTCTATTGTCCAAGAGATGCAAAAGATTTGAAGTCAATGGGCCTATTTGAAGATTTAACGAAGAAAAGGACCAACGATGGAAGATTTAAATATGTCGAAGAAACTCAAGTCTATTAAACGAAGAAATTAAAAGACGAGTTGAATTTAATCATCGACAAATCCCAAATCAGAATTGAAAACGTCAACTTTTCTGAAAAGACGAGAAGACAAGAAGAAAGGGAGAAAGCCCACTCACCAACCAACCACTTAGCCTATATAAGGGAATCACCCTCACAAAATTTGGCACCTAGTTTTAGTTTTCAGTTACTCTTTTCCTATTTCGTAGGAAGAACCATCTCCCTTAAGGAGTGGTTTTCATCTTCTTTGATTTCTTCTTGAATTGTGTAAGTGTAATCCTTTCATTTTGTTTATTGAATCTTAATCATCAATTCAAGTTTTCATTTAATCTTTTCATTCCTCTTGTTCATCATCATCTTTTTATTCAAAGTTCTTAAGTTCTTATTTAGTTGAGTTTTGATCTTAAAAAGTTGTTGAATTTGTGTTTTTATGATTGGGATTTGATCCTTATGGTTAATAGATGATTATTGGTTAATTTGGTTAAACCTTTTTATTTATTTGGCTCGATTTGCATTAAATTCGTGTTCCCTTGTTTTTAAGTTTTTGTTACTGTTCTTCTCCCAGTTTATTCCGGATAGTCTTATTTATTTGCCTCTTATTCGGAATATTGGCATATTCCGATAGCCTGCTTACTTTTTCCTTTATTCGGAATATTTTGTATATTCCGGATAGTCTGCCTAAGTCTCCTTTATTCGGAATATTTTGTATATTCCGAATAGGCCTTTTATTCCTCGTACTTCAATATTCTGATTAGTAAATCATTCCGCATAACCTTAGATATTCCGCATAATCAATTATTCCGAGTAGCCTTAAATATTCCGCATGGTCTTAGTTATTCCGCATAACCCAACATTCCGAATAAGCATCGATATTCCGCATAGACTCATTTTATTCCGCATAGATAGATTATCCCGCATAGGGTTTTCTTTCCTTTATTCCGCATAGAGTTATTTTTCCGCATAACCCTTTTATTCCGCATAGTCGAAACTTCCCGCATAGCCCATTATTCCGCATGGTCGTATATTCCGAATAGAGCATATTTTCAGTAAGTTTGTTTACTGTTTAATTTAACTTCAAGTTTTATTTAAGTAATTGTTTTTGTTTAAATCTTTATTTATTTCATGCATTCACCTTTTTAGTAGAATAGAAAACTAAACCCCCTATTTGTCACCAAGAACAATCATTCTACTTTGAGCTGTGATCAATTCGAGGAGATACCGAGAGATTAATTCTGAACGCATACAAAAAGCCTTACATTAGTTAGCCTTGAAAAACATTGCCTTAAATGATCAAGTGTCTGAACTAAACAAGGTTATTGAAAAATGGTTGTGTGCTAGGTTCACTATAGATCAATTGCTTAATGATGAACTACTGCTGACATTAAAAGGGATATATCTACTAAGAAAAATAAGCTGAGAATTCTCACCAAACCCAAAGACATTGTCTTCAAATCTACAGAGACTATTCATATGTCAGATACCACTTTGACAAATGACCCTGTCTCTGAAGATGTGGCTGAGTTACCACCTTTGCCCAAACTCTCTGGAGTTGAACCTAGCAGTTCCTCACGAGCTGCTAAGGGTGAACTTAGAACAGATATTTAGAAACCTCCTGCTAAAGTTTTTCATGTGCCTGCTAAATAAACTGGTAAACAAGTTGCTTTTAAGACTGTCTCTACTAAAGCTGTGAATAAGGTTGACCCTACCACTGAAGAACGCCTGTTGTCTCTAATGAAAGAAGTAGAACTCTTAAAACAACACATTAAGCCTTCCACTGAATGCTCTACTTCTCATGAACCTAAGTCAGTCCTAGGTGAACCCAAAGGGGAAAGGTTAATCAAACCTTATTGCAATATATGTAAAAACTCTCACCACATGACCTTAGATCATGATAGACATATGGCAGCTAAGAGAGCTCAGACACCCTCTAGGGATAGACCACAGGGTTCCAAAAGACAACAGGGAAACTATAGACCTTATCCTCCCTGTAAATTCTGTGGATTCATAGACCATCACTCAGACGAGTGTGGTGACTTCCCTGGGTGTGATATCTGTAGAAGTTTTACCCATGAAACTGTGAATTGTCCCTCCCAACGCTAAAAGTTCTACAGGAACACAAGTGTTGCTAATCAACAATTCAGGGAACTCACTGGAAAGTGGGTTCACCATAGGAACTAACCTGTTTCTATGTATCTGTGCAGAAATATCTCAAGGAATCGGTATGGTATCTAGACAGTGGCTGTTCTAGACACATGAAAGGGATTCAACAATACCTGCACAGATACTCAAAGGAGCCAGGTCCTAAAGTGGTGTTTGGAGATAACTCTTCAGGTGACACAGAAGGATATGGCTCAGTGAACTACAATGGGATTACGTTTACCAGGGTTGCATATGTGAATGGTCTTAAACACAATCTTATTAGCATCAGCCAATTGTGTGATGCTGACTATAAGGTTTTGTTTACTAAGACTCAGGGAACCATATTCAACAAAAACAATTATGTTGTGCTTATTGCACCTAGAAGGAGAGATGTTTATGTCATCAACATGGCTGTTTGCTCTGAAGACAACTCAAATTGTTTTCTTGCTAAAGCCTCTGAAAGTGTCAATTGGCTGTGGCACAAAAGACTGTCTCATCTCAACTTTAAGAACATCAACAAGATAGCCACACAAAACCTGGTTGTTGGTCTACCTTCAGTGATGTTTTCTAAAGACAAGACTTGTTCTGCCTGTGTCAAAGGAAAGCATCACAGGTCTTCAATCAAGACTAGGAAATCATTCTCTATTGACAAGTGCTTACATCTCCTTCACATGGATTTTTTTGGGCCTGTCAAACCTCAGACCATTAATCACAACAAATACACCTTGGTCATAGTTGATGAATTTTCAAGATACACATGGGTGTTCTTCCTCAGAAGGAAAAGTGATGCAGCTGATACCATCATGTCCTTCATCAGACAGGTTGAAAATATGAATGATGTTAGAGTCAAAGCTCTAAGAAGTGATAATGGTACTGAATTCATGAATCATCAACTTGAATCTTTTTGTGATGAAAAAGGTATTTCACAGAACTTCTCTTCAGCTGGCACCCCTGAACAAAATGGTGTGGCTGAAAGAAGAAACAAGACTTTGATTGAAGCAGCCAGAACTATGCTGAATGGTGCAGCCTTACCAAAGCAATTTTGGGGAGAAGCTGTTCACACTGCCTGCTACACACAAAACAGATCAATCATTGTCAAAAGAAATGGTAAAACTTCCTATGAAGTTTTCAAAAAAAGATCTCCAGATGTCAGCTATTTTCATGTGTTTGGATGTCCTGTGTTCATTTACAACTACAGGGATAAACTTGGAAAGTTTGATGAAAAAGCTGATGATGGTTTCTTCTTGGGATACTCTCCAACAGCCAAAGCCTTCAGAGTATTTAACATCAGAAGACAAGAAGTAGAAGAAACCTTTCATGTCAGATTCAATGAAGATGATGAAGTCATATAGAGAACAGGAACAGAGGGTGATGAAATTAATTTTAATGAAAATATGTATTTCCCAAGTGATGAGTTCTCAGAACCAAGACCTACCAGTCATCACCATCATCACTCCAACACTCTCACTCCTTATGTCCCTGCCTTTGACCCTCTGTCTACTCACAACATAGAAGTTCCTACCTCTCAAGAACTTGATGAAGAAGAACCACAAACCTCTGGTAGCCCTTCTTCTCCTACTGCTATTGATGACTCACCAAATCTTCAAATCCCTGAAGAATCTCCTGCTGTCAATGAAGTTGTACCTCTTGATACAGCTGAAGAAGACTCTGACAATGAAGTAGTCTTTGAAGAAAGCCCTCCTAGTCAGCAGGATGAAACTCAAATTGTACCAGCTGTGCCCACAAGTGTTCCTGTCCTTAAGTCCCCAGCTCCTCAAAATAAGTGGTCAAGAGATCAACACATTCTTCTTGTCAACATTATTGGGGAACCTAATGCAGGGGTTACTACTAGACAGCGAATTCATGACTCAGATTTTGCCTTAGCCAATGAATGTATCTTTGCTGAATTTCTCTCTCAAATTGAACCTAAGAGAGTAGCTGAGGCTCTTGTAGAAGAAGGATGGGTAGCTTCTTTGCAAGAAGAAATAAATCAGTTCAAAAGGAACAAAGTATGGACACTAGTGCCAGCTCCACCTGCAAAGAATATCACATGCACTAGATGGATCTATAGAAATAAGATGGATGAAATTGGGAACATCATCAGAAACAAGGCCAGGCTGGTGGCACAGGGGTAAACTCAGACTGAAGGAATTGATTATGATGAAACATTTGCTCCAGTTGCAAGACTTGAAGCCATCGGAATCTTCCTGGCTTATGCTGCCTATATGAACTTCATTGTGTATCAGATGGATGTAAAGAGTGCATTCCTCAATGGTGATTTGGCTGAGGAAGTGTATGTTGCACAACCTAAAGGATTTGAGAACAGCGAGTTTCCCAACCATGTGTACAGACTACACAAAGCCATGTATGGGCTGAAACAAGCTCCAAGAGCATGGTATGAAACTCTATTTAATTTCTTAACTGAAAATAAATTTGTCAGGGGTTCTATTGATAAAACAATCTTTACCTTCAAGGATAAGAGTGATTTCATCATTGTGCAGATTTATGTGGATGATATCATCTTTGGGTCAACAAATGTCAATCTTAGTAAACGTTTTGCTAAATTAATGACCAAGAAATATGAGATGAGTATGATGGGTGAATTAACTTACTTTTTGGGTTTTCAAATTAAACAATGTCCTAAGGGAATTTCAATTTGTCAAGAAAAGTATGTTAAGGATTTACTTAAAAAATATGACTTAGCTGATTGTGCATCAGTGAAATGCCCCATGCTTCCACCCAACAACTTGGGCCCTGATGAGTCAGGGGTCTCTGTTAATGAGACTTTATATAGAGGCATGATTGGGTCACTCATGTATCTAACAGCTAGTCGTCCTGATATCCAATTCTCCACATGTCTCTGTGCAAGGTACCAAGCTAACCCAAAAGAATCCCATCTAGTGGCTGTTAAGAAAATTTTTAGGTATCTCAAAGGAACACCATCCCTAGGTCTATGGTATCCCAAGGAATCAGGCTTTGATCTCAAGGCCTATTCAGATTCAGACTATGCTGGATGCTGTATTGACAGGAAAAGCACTTCAGGCAGCTGTCAAATCCTAGGAGGAAAATTGGTTGGATGGAGTGCTAAGAAGCAAAACTCTGTGGCTATGTCTTCAGCTAAAGCAGAATATGTCGCTGCAGCCAGCTGTTGTGCTCAGGTGCTCTGGATGATAAGTCAATTGGCTGACTATGAAATTTTATATGACAAAGTGCCAATCTTTTGTGACAACACCAGCGCCATTTCCATATCCAACAACCATGTTCTTCATTCTCGTACCAAACACATTGATATCAGGTATCATTTTATCAGGGATCACATAATGAAGGGAGATATTGAGCTGCACTTTTTTCCCACAGAGCTGCAACTAGCTGATATTTTAACAAAGCCTTTGGCTGAACCTTCGTTCAACAGGCTAGTTGCTGAGCTAGGGATGCTCAATATCTCAAAGCATGTGGCTTGATATTAAATGTGTTCATTAAATGATTGATTCTATATTAAATGTTTTTCACATGAAACTAGGTAGTTACTTTCCAAGCAAATGCAAAAAACATTCTCAAATATTTAATCATTTATTTTTCGAATAACGAGGAGACAAATAAGTTTTGAAAGGTCAAGGGACCCACATGAGCAGTCATTTTCTCACTTTGCATTAAATGCGGTTGAATAACTGTTTACTTATTTTGAATATATATATTGTCTCTCGTCTCTTCTCACCCACCACCATTCTCATTTCACAAATCTATTTCTCTCTCTAAGTTCTTCTCTCTCTTAAACCATCCTTCATTTTCTTTCACCTTCGACCTTGAATCCATGGCGTTTTCCGTTCCCAAGGCAGCAAACGTTAACTTCGAGATCAACGAAAGCATCCTCACCTCCAATAACTCTATTGGATGGATCAAGGCTCCTAATGACACCTACTCAGATCTGGTAAACTTCATGCAAAACTGTGATTTAAGTGAAGCCCTCACCAAATCCCCATCCACCTTCTACCAAGAATAACTTAGGGAATTCTAGTACTCTGCTGAAGTAGTAGATGACACAATAACCTTTAGCCTTTCATGCAATGAACACCCATTTGCTTTCTCCCTTAAATATTTCTCGAGTGTGGCTGGATTGAAACATGGTGATGAATGCCTTAAGGTGGTTGATAAAAAGGTTGTTAAGGATGCCCTGGCCACACTCAAACCCTTCCATGATGTAAACCCTGCCCTTACACCAGCTGAGGTCCTCTCGAAATCTCCTCTGAAGATTAAGTACTTTACACCCATGTGGCGTGTCCTCTTCACCCACATTGTTAAATCCCTGGGAGGAATGCAGGGATCCCAAGATCAGATGTCCTTTAACCATCAATCTATATCTTATGGGATGATCTGGGGAGATGATGTTGATGTTGGAAGCATTCTCTTCTCCAACCTTGTTGAACAGCTGAAGGGAAGAAACCAAGTCAGGGAAAAGAATATCTGCTATGTTCGCTTCTTGTTGTTGATCTTTGAAAGCCTGTTGGGAGACGACTACCACAACTCTGTGTTGAATGCTCTGAAGCCCTACCGCATCACAGGTGCCATCAAATAGGAGCTGAAGATGTCCCTGTCACCTCTCATATGATGAACGTTGCCAACAAATAACCAACAGCTGAGAAGTCCTTGCTCCCTTCCTCTGAGAAGGCGATTACCTCTAGTGTGTCTGGCAAGTCTAAGTCTTTGACCTCTGGGCAGCACACTACGATGTCCAAGGCTTCTTCTGGCCAACAGCCTAAGAAGAAGAAAATCCCCTCTTCTTCCCACACCAAATTTGTTGCTAAGGCGAAGGGAAAAAAGACTGACACCTCCTCTGTTCCAGATACTCATGTGGAATCAGATACTTCTGCTGACCAACAACAGGGGTCTAGTGTCTCAAAGTCAGCTGAGACAACAGGAAACCAGCCTAATCCAGATGATATCTCACAGGTAATCAATGTACATTTTTAGAGGTTCACAAGCAGCCACTCTCAATTGTCTGTAGGAGAGAGTGGTGAAGTTAGCGTAATCCTCGACCCATAGAAGTCTGTCTATGCACTTAGAACTCTTTAAGACTTCTGTACACCCTGTCTTTGCACCAGGGAATGATTCATTTGTGTTTATAAAGCACCCCGATGACCCTGCACCCTCTAGACAGTATTCAGGCTAACAACAACCTGGATACACATATGTCTCAACCTTGATCAGCTGTACTTCACACAGCCTCTTGGTTCCCTCAAAAAAAGAATCCCAAAAGTTTTACTTTTAGGGGAGCTGAATCATCATCCTCAGCTCTTCTAGGGACAGCGTAATAAGATGATCTTAACCCTTAACTTTTTCACTTTAAAAGAATCCCAAAGGATTTATCCTTTTCAGGGGGAGCTGAATCATCACCCTCAGCTTTCCTAGGGGCAGCGTAACAGGCGACCTTAACCCACATATGTTTCACTCTTAAAAGAGTCCCAAAGGTTTCTTAACCTTTTGGGGGGGCTGAATGATCACCCTCAGCCTTCCTAGGGGCAGCGAATGGTGATCCATAAACAACATATGTTTCACAATCAAAAGAGTCCCAAAGGTTTTAACCTTTTGGGGGGGGGGGGGGGGGGGGGGGCTGAATAATCACACTCAGCTTTCCTAGGGGCAGCGAATGGCGATCATTAACCACATTTTTGTCACACTTAAAAGAATCCCAAGGATTTATCCTTTGGAGTGGCTGAGTAATCACCCTCAGCCTCTCTGGGACAGCGAAATGGCGACCATTCCCCTTACTTTTTTTCCCTGTTACTAATTATAACAATTTGCAGGCTGAAATTGTACAGCCAGTCACTGAATCCCAGGTACAACAAGAAAAGGAGGCTGATACAATTAATCAAGATCAAACTAATGACGATGAACCTCTGCTGAATATTGAAGAAGAAATGTTGTCATTAGTGGATGGTGTCTCTGATATTGAGTCAATGCCTGAAGATGAAATACCTGTGGGGATGTTTGAGGAGGAGGATGAAGAAGATGAGGAAGATCAACAATCTGTCTCTCCTCCCAAGGAAATAGTTGTGTCCACCCCAGCTGGAAACAATACTCCTCCTCCCAAGGAAGCTGTTGTTACTACCAACTCTGCTACATCCACAACAACAGTCTTCCGACGCCCAGCCTATGATCCAACAGCTGAGTTTCTTCTGTTTGATCATCCTGCCCAAACCAACTTTGATCTTTTACCAAGGGGGGATGATTATGCTCAACAAAGCCTCAACATACATAATCTTTAGCCTGTTCATCATCAATCTGACATTGAGCGTTTATCAAGAAAGCTGGATGTGATCAAGTCTGAAATGCATAACTTCACTATCACATTTCCAGGGATCATACAAAAGGCTGTTGCTGAGGCGGTTACTGAACCCATCAAGGATGGTGCACGAAAAGGTGTAGCACAAGGACTTAGTCACCTATCCACAAGAATGAAGGATGTCATTGACTCAGAGATCCCTGCCTTATTCCATGAACATGAGCTAACTATGCACAGACAATTTGAAGCTATTCGCAACAGGCAATACCGTCATGCAAATTTCATTGTTAATCGAGTTCAGGCCAATACTAATGGAAACAGCAACCTTCTGCTGAAGATTGCCAGGGCTTCAAGGAAAAGGAAACGTGCTATGGCTGCCTCTGTTGAACAGATTGCAAGGCACTTTCAAACACGTTCATCCAAACGTCTACGTAGCCAGGATGAACGTGAGGGGGAGAAGGAAACAACACTTAACCTTGAATCTGCTAAACAAGGCTCGTCATCAGCTGACAACACCATTACACTTGTCCCCCTCCAAGTCATCACCCCTATTAACATATCTGATGATGAGGATAACACTCAGGGGGAGCAACAAAATCAAGATGGAGCTGATTCATCAAAGTCCCTGACTTTGGTTAACACCAGCGAGTCTGGGGATGATGGTGAACAAGCTGCCAAGAAGCTAAAGTTCACTGTTAGCTCCCTTCCCAAAGCAATACAATCTCAGGCTCAAACAGCATTTATCAGACGAGCTGAAGTTTTGAAAAACATGAGTGTGGAATCCTCTGTCTCGAAGAAAGGAAAGGAGATAGTTTTGGTTGACACAGATACCAAACTAAAGAAGATAGCTGCGATGCTAGAGACGGGAGGATCCACCACAGACCTTTCCCAATTTTCAACCTTTACACCTTCCAATAAGATTCCTTTAACTCCTTAAGAAATAGAGAAACAAGCTGAGAATTCAAGAGATTAAATGAACTCAAGACAGCCAAAGAATTGAATGAAGCTACTCTAAGGAAGATAACTCCACCTGAAAGGGAAAAGCAAAAACAAAGGTTGAGGGAAATGGAATTTAAATGCGTTGAGGCACTAAGAAAAGTCAAAGCTAATTATGATGCCTGCGTAACAACATGTATGTACCTGGCAAGATAACCAAGTTCAAATACACCATTCACAAATCCACCAACACCCCATAGATGATCTTGTGGAGAGATAACCAACAGGGAAACATGAATGTGTTTGACAACTTCAGGCTAAAGACACTTGGGTTATCTGAATGGTTCAAACTTGAAGCCTTAGCTGCCAAAAGAACTGGACAGGCTAATATTCTTCTGCTTAAGACTATCAAGGCCAAGTTTACCTGGATCAAAGAAATGGCTGTCAAACTCAAGATAGATCCCCCACCACAACTTTTTGAACAAGAACCCCCAAAGACTGGTAACAAAAGAAGAAGAGTTTCTCAACTTGTTAAGGAGACTTTTGTCACAGATGATGTTCAAGTGGATGGTATGCACTGGGATTTGATCCTACCAAATGATATAGTTGGCCCTGTTGATGGTCAGACATACACAGAGCCTGAAAGAGGAATGGCATGAACAGAGCTTGCCAGTATGCATTTCAAAGAGAAGATGAGATGTGCTTAGCTTCAACAATATAGCTGCTTTGTCACAAGAAGTCAATCAAGATCAACACAGAGTATTCCAAAAGGTTTGCAAAAACTTTGCAGGAAGAGTTGGATAACAGATTAGACTTAGCTGAAGCTGAAGAAAAGATTAAAAATGATGACTATTGAAGAAATTCACAGCCCAATTTTACCTTCACATTTTATTTCACTTTTGTAATGTACTTGTAATTTCCTTTAAGTATTAATAAAATCATGAGGTATGTTTGTTTAGATCTGTTATGAGTAAGAAGAAGCTGTTAACTCACTTACCTTAACTTAGATAGATCTAGCAATATTTATGTTTAAATAGGGGGAGATTGTTGGGAATCTAAACTTGTTAGATTCCTTGATCATAGATTTAAACATAATTAAGCTGTTAGATAGTCCCTTGCCTGTGCCCAGGAGGTAGGCAAGTATCGCAAGACTTACATAGATCCAAGTCTCTGTGAGCAACCTAAGAAGAGTCCATGTCAGAGACATTGTCAAGGAAGTCAAAGATTACTTGAAGACATACTCATTGGCTGTGATGGATAACAGCCTTTGAGGGTTAACAGGGGTAGCAATACCCTGGTAACACTCAACACACTTTGGACATGCCATTTGTGTGTTCGAGACTATGAAGAAAAAGGAAACTGTTTTGACAACTGTTTCCTTAAAACATAATGGCAGACTACCAAGAATAGAAGAGCATCATGTAACTGATGTCTGAAAAGTGAAAGTCTTGAGTAGTCACCATCAAGTACTATTTAGGTCAACCTCGTATCACTATAAATAGGATGTGTATCCATGCATTAATGTTTAACACTTTGAGTATATTCATAACATTATTGCTTAGAACTTATAGAATCAAACAGCTGCGACTGTATTCATAAGTTAGGGTTTATAGTTGTTCAAAGTGTGCACAACACATTGTCATCAAACGGTGTTATCCATAACACTTGTAATTCTTTATTATACAATAATAAGATTACGTTTGAAAAGTAATACCTTGTGTTGATTAGTTAAGTTTAGGGTTTCTAGCATTGATTAGGGACTTTCATCTTCCTTCGTCATGGGTGTGTCATCGTCATCACATTTACTAGAGGAATGGTTTCCTCCATAGTGTTTGCAGGTTTTGTGTTTTATCTCTTCAATTTTAAGAGACATGGCATCCATTCGAGCCATAATTTTCTTAGTGTCGGTTGGGTTGTTGCTTCCTTTGGCAAAAGCTACAGTTTTTCGTGGGTTTTTGTTTTTGTGATTTTTGGACCAATCAAGCTTAAGTAGGACTTTGTCCTCCAATAATTGGTAAGCTTGGTTAGGGGTTTTGTAAAGGAAAATTCCGCCCGCTGCGGCGTTCAATGCATCTTGGGTAGCATCGTCAAGACGATGATAGAAAATCTTGATTATTTCTTTTTTAAGTCCATGACCATGGCAGTTTCTGAGAAGTTCTTTCATTCTTAACCATGCGTCAGTGAGAGTTTCTCGATCTTGTTGAGAAATGCTTCGGATTTCTCCGAGGAGTTTATCAAATAGGGCAGGAGGAAAGAATCGGCTAATGAAAGCAGTTCTAAGACCTTCCCATGTTTGAATGGTTACTTTGTTAAGTTCGTCGAGCCATGAATTGGCTTCTTCAGTCAGGGATAATGGAAACACATGAGTTGGATGACTTCAACTTGTCCTTCTCCATAGTTGAACATTTTACAAATTCCGCTGAATTCGTGGATGTGTTTGTGAGGATCGGTTTTGATTCGACCATCGAATTGGTTATTTTTGACAAGGGTTAAGTGGTTCCCTTTGATTGCAAAATCGTTTGCAATTTCAGGTAAAACAATTGCGGAGCCAGGAGTTGGTGCGACAACTCTATCGGCTGACCACATTGGTTCATCATCGGTGTCCGATATTGGATTGTAATGGTTGATGAGTTTGGTGAAAAATAGGATTTGTGAAAGATTGTCAAAAGGTTGGTTGATTATGCGAGGTTGAGGTTGCTCGTGGCTCCTAGCTAAAGGTACACAGCGATGAAGGCTACGTAGCCTTCGGCTAAGGGTACGTTCAGGTTCAGGTAATGGTGATATCGGCGGTGTTCCGGATGAACGGGTGTGCATCCAACAAGGTATTTGCTGTTTTCAGTGAAAATGTGCGGCGCACTTTTGGGTTTGTGCGGCGCACTTTGGTTCGCTACAGGAAGTGCGGCACACTTTTTGCTTTGTGCGGCGTACTTTCTGTACTGCAGAAAAATTTTTGGTTTAAAATGAGTGGCAATGGTTCAATTTCTTCAAGGATTATACGAATTTGGTTACAAAACAGGATTATAAGTCCCCGGCAGCGGCGCCAAAAACTTGATGTTCGTTTGCAAGTCTTAAATTTATATTACAAGGTTCAGACAAAACAAGGGACTAAAAGACAAACACGGGCAAGTATACCCTTTCGTTCGTAATATAGCTTTGTAGTGGTAAGCCAGGATCGTTCGCTGAGACTTAGTTTCATTTTGGTAATCAAGATAATAAGTGAATCAATAAATAGTTGAAGTAATATCAATAATAACAAGTATGACTAATATGGGATGGCTTGTATAAGTTCGTGATGATGATAATAATGATCGAGATATGTTTATGTAGGTAAAGAGTGATAATCCTTTTTCGTCAAAACGGCGTTTACACAATTTCCTTGGGATGATTCAAGACTTATGTTTATTTAAGCGACTAAGCTTAAAACAAGTTACCAACAAGTTCAATATTTTATCAAGTTTCTAAGCAGATCTCTCCAACCAAAGATTCATGACCATAGACAAGTTCTAGAAAACTTATTATAACAATTTGCGTTTCTCAACGTCAAACTATCGTAACAAATCAACTTAGACAAAATATGATTTGTAGAACTAGGTGGTAGAATGGTTCTACAACATTAGCTTGAAATCATTTATAAAGGATCATATCATAGCATCATCCCTAATTATAGTCACATACCCATATAGTCACAAATAGCTTAGCCTAACATAGTAATCAAAGTAACAATTGGAAAATAGTAAGAGAACATCATACCTAGATTGGATTGAATAAACGAGTACACAAGTGTCACGATTGTATCGTTCCTCCAAGAGTCGAAGAGTGGAATACTCTCTTTACAAGTATCTCCCAAAAGTGGATAATACTGGGAATTTACTAAGAAAGCTAAAATACTCGAGCTATGGAGTATTGAAAGAGAGAGGTGTGTGTAAAATGAGTGGAAATGGCCTCTATTTATAGTGCTGTCTGGGGTCAATTGTGCGTCACACTTCTCCGAAAGTGCGCCGCACTTTGGAAACGTGAATGTGCGCCGCACTTCTAAGTTTGTGCGCCGCACTTCTGGGCGATCCAGAATCTTCTTTCAATAACTTTGGCTTATTTGCATATTGAGGCCCCTTCTTTGCATATCTTCACTTTGCTCCTTCAAACTTTATATCTGCATATAAAACACAACATATTAAGTATCAAAAGTTCTTATTTATACTAAAAAGTGGCATTATAATGATAGGTTGAATATTTATAGTTAGGTCATTATCAAGAACCGCTACCTATCAAATAAGGCGCGTTCATTAATAATGACTCAAGAAATAAATCATACATAAGAATATCAGACTCAAACTCATAAAATCACGAAAAACTTGAGAGAAAACGATACAAGTAACACTATTACACTCTTCTATACATTTACTTTATCATTATATACTCTCGACAAAATCTGCCGGCACATACCATATGTACTAGCTCATTTACCCCACTTAGACTCGTCAAACATTTATGAAACTACTCGAGGAACTAACTTACTATCTATAGAAAGTCCTATAACAACTTTATCAAATAACTTTACTTCTAAAGTTCCCTGTCCGACTCATCTTTGAACTACAAAAACCGGACAGTTTTACGTCATCGTCGCATACAACCGTTTTAACTTCTATAAACGACTCCATTTGCAAAAACCGACACTTAGGTTTCAAAAATAGAATCACCCTATAGGGTTTATAATTTTTCATCAGTCCTTGACTCATTTAAAAACTCAATCTATAGTCCTCGAGATTCGATCCAAATATCGACAACAACTACATGTCGTGTCGATACTCGTCTCCCGTACACGAATAATCAAGACATCATAACTTCTCGCTCGTTTGGAGCTAAAAGCTCTAATTTATATCAAATCGGAGCTAATCGATTTCTATATAACACTATGCTATTAGTTAAGCCTTAATAAAATCAAAAGTTACCCAAAATACCCTTTTTCCTACTGATCTAAATTACCCTTCTAAAACTTGCATGAAATCATGATTTTAACCAAAACCAACCATTTTTATCATCATCCCATAACCCTAATACTAACATAACTCATCTATAACACTTGTGTCATCATCAAAATCGAAAACCCAAAATCAAAATCATGTTTTTAACAAAAACTTTGCATGAAAATCCTTTGACACCAAAATCACATGCATGATCATAGTTTTGACCTACCAACCCTAAAAAAATAAAACTTCATGCATGTAGCCAAAGTTAGTACCAAAATGATCTCCTTCCAATTCTAGGATAGGGACTTGTATTAGTTTAGCTTGGATCAAGCTTGAAATTTGATGAAGATTGATTATATGTGGCTAAGGGGTGACGACATGTAAAAGAAAAAGGAGAGAGGAAAAGATTTTGGTGGTTTATGTTAACTATGTGTAGTTAGGTGGAAAATTAGGCTTATATATTGTGGTGGAGGGACCATTCTTGTCAATTCGCAATAGTTGTGGTCTAAAATGAAAATAGTTAGCTAAAAAGCGAGAAATGACTATTAGTCAATTTTGAAAATATTCACGGGGCTCGGGTTTCATAAAAATACTTCTCAAAAGTTAAAACATACCTCAAATATAATAATATCGTCTCCCGACTCGACTTAACACGTCATTTAAAAAGAAAACATCAAAATGACAAACATCAAACAACCGACAATAAAACGTAAAATATTAGGCATCGACATCACGCTTGCTAATACTCCTTATACTTATTAAAGATAAAATATAAGTCTCCTAACATCGGTTTAAACTTAAACTTACAAAAATAAAATCATTCAAACTCATCAAAAATTTCAAAAATAGTCGTAAAGTAAGATTAAGCAATGACCTCGGTTTCAGGTTATCACATCCCCTCCTTCTTATAAAGAGAGACGTCCTCGGCGCTTAACCCTCTCTAAACAAATGAGGATACTTATCCTTAAAGAAGTCCTCACGTTCCCAGGTAAACTCTGGTCCACGTCTAGAATTCCATCTTACTTTCACAATCGGAATCCTACTATGCTTCAATTTCTCAACTTCCCTATCCATAATCTCTACAGGTTCCTCTATAAAATGCAACTTATCATCAAGTTGAATTTCCTCCAGTGGAATTACCAAATCCCTTTTAGCTAAACACTTCTTCATATTAGACACATGAAAAGTGTTATGAATAGCCCTAAGTTCATCCGGCAACTCTAACTTATAAGCAACCAATCCAATCATTTGGATAATCTTAAATGGTCCAATATATCTCGGGGTCAACTTTCCTCTCTTTCCAAAACGAATAACTCCCTTCCATGGCGATACTTTCAGCATAACCATGTCTCCCACTTTGAATTCTAACGGCTTCCTTCTGTTATCAACATAACTCCTTTGTCTACTTCTGGCAGATAACAAACGCTTCTTAATTTGCACAATCTTTTCAGTCGTCTCAAATATCATTTAAGGTCCAGTCAGTTGACTTTCTCCTACATCACTCCAACAAACTGGAGATCTACACTTACGTCCATACAAAGCTTCAAATGGTGAGGCTTTAATACTAGCATGATAACTGTTATTATATGAAAATTCAACCAACGACAAATGTCTATCCCAACTATTTCCAAATTCAATCACACACGCTCTAAGCATATCTTCTAACGTTTGAATCGTCCTTTCACTTTGTCCATCAGTCTCCGGATGATATGTTGTACCCAAACTTAACTCCGTTCTCATCGCTTTCTGTAGAGATTTCCAAAACTCTGAAGTAAACCTACTATCACGATCTGAAATTATCGACAGAGGCACACCATGTCGACAAACAATCTCCTTCACATACACTGTCGTCAGTCGCTCCATACTATTCGTCTTCTTCATTGGTAAAAGTGAGCAGACTTAGTCAATCTATCTACAATCATCCATATCATATCACAACCACTAGAAGTCCTTGGCAAACCTGTTACAAAATCCATAGTAATCTTCTCCAATTTCCACTCAGGAATTTCAGGTTGCACTAATAATCCGGACGGCTTTTTATGCTCAGCCTTCACCTTCGCACAAGTTAAACACTTATTAACATATTGGGCTATATATGCCTTCATATTCGGCCACCAATACACTTTCTTAAGATCTTGATACATCTTGTCTGATCCAGGATGTATTGAATACTTAGACTTATGAGATTTATTCATCACTAAATCTCGTACTCCTTAAGAACCTTCCACAGACGGACACAATGGTAACCAAATCCTATTCCTAAAATATCTCAATCCATTCGGCCTTACTACAAATAACGGTTTCAACATTCTACCCATATTTTTTGCCTCAATATTCTCTTTCTTCAAACCATTAGCTTGGGCTTTCAATATCACCTCTGTCAAATCAATACTTTCCATTATTGCCAAAGCTCTAACTTTTAAAGACTTATCTCTTTCCTTTCTACAAAGTGCATCAGCTACCACATTCGCTTTAGTAGGGTGGTAACGAATCTCATAGTCACAATCACTCAGTAACTCTACCCATCTCCTTTGTCTCTATTCAATTCCTTTTGATCCAAAATATGTTGCAGACTTTTATGATCAGGGAAAACAAGACACTTGGTTCCATACAAGTAGTGTCTCCAAAGCTTCAAGGAAAAAATCACAGCAGTTCTAAATCGTGAGTAGTGTAATTCTCTTCATGCTTTCTTAATTGTCTTGACGCATAAGCTATTACTTTCTCCCTTTGCATCAACACAACTCCAAATCCTTTATGAGACGCGTCACAATACACTACAAAATCTTCAGATCCTTCTGGCAAAGACAAAATCAGCGCAAAACACAACTTATCCTTCAGCGTATTAAATGTAGCTTCCTCTTCTAATCCCCATTCAAACACTCGATTCTTTTTCAGTAAGCTTAGTCAATAGTTTAGCAATTAGTGAAAACTTCTCGATAAACCTTCTATAATACCCAGCTAGACAAAGAAATTGGCGAACTTCAGTCGGCGTTGTTGGTACCGACCAATGTTTGATTTCCTCAATCTTAGTAGGATCCACACGAACACCTTCACTATCAATCACGTGCCCTAGAAATTTCACTGATTTCAACCAAAACTCGCACTTAGAGAACTTCGCATATAGCTTCTCATTCTTCAACAATTCCAAAATTATCCTTAAATGCTTCTCATGTTCCTCTTCACTCTTGGAATAAATGAGAATATCATCAATGAATACGATAACAAACTCATCCAAATACGGCTTGCGCACATGATTCATCAAGTCCATGAATTCGATAGGCGCATTCGTTAATCTAAAAGGCATCACTTGAAATTCAAAATTTCCATATCGAGTATGGAAAGCTGTTATAGGAATATCTTCTTCTATAACTCTCAGTTGATGGTACCCAAACCTCAAATCGATCTTCGAGTATACACTTGATCCTTGCAACTAATCAAACAAACCATCAATCCTCGGCAATGGATACCGATTCTTGACAGTCAATTTGTTAAGCTCTCGGTAACCAATACACATTCGAAACGAACCATCTTTCTTCTTAACAAAAAAACAGGAGCACCCCATGGCGACGAACTCTGTCTAATAAATCCCTTATCCATCAATTCCTTCAATTGATCAGATAATTCCTTCATCTCGGACAGCGCTAAACGGTACAGTACACGAGCAACATGCGCAACTCCCGGCACTAAGTCAATACGGAACTAAACTTCACGATGCGGCGGTAATCCCGATAAATCTTCAGGAAGAACTTAAGGATACTCCATAATCACAGGCACATCCTCCAGTTTCATCTCATTGACACCATTATTACTTATGTGGGCAAGAAATACTTCACAACCCTCTTCTATATACCTCATCATCTTCAAACAAGAAACAACTCTCAAACAAGAAGTACACTCATCACCCTTCACCGTCAATACCCTATTCCTTAGCGGTATCTAAACTAATCTATCTCCACAAACAATCACTGCACCATTCGCAACTAACCAGTCCATACCAATAATCACGTCAAAAGATCCTAATTCCCTATGGGCATCAGATCAACACTAAACACATAATTCCCTAACTTCAAGGAACAACCTTTCAGCATAGAACTAGTGCTAACAACCTTACCATCAGCTAACTCCACATTATAACTAGTTGTCAATCTTACTGGTTTTCTATCCAATGGCTGACTGAATCTAACATCTACGAAACCTCTATCGAATCCAGAATCAAATAACACACTAGCATAACAAGCATCAAGTAAGAACGTACCAGTCACCACATTTGGCCCTTGAGGTTTGTCATCATCTCCTACGACATAGGCTGGAGCAACAGTCCTAGCAGCAATAGCAGCAACATTGCCTCCCTGTCGAGCGCCAACCCTCGGATAGTTTCCTTGCTTATGTCCACGGCATCCACATCCAAAACAATTAACTACCTTGATAGCATTGGCTCTAGTGGCCACACCCTTGTTCCTACAGTCTACCATTTTATGTTCGGCCTTCCCACACTTGTTGCAAGCAGGTGGACAATTCCCAACATGATACAGACTACATTGACCACACTTCGAGTTCACTTTGTTACCTTGGGGTCCAGTAGCAGCACGAACACCATCATTCCTCCTAAAGTTGTGTTGCTGATTCATATTTTGTCCTTGGTTATTGTCGTTAAGATAACCTACTCTATTCTGTACTTAGTTTGAGTGTGCAGCTTCCCACTTTCTCTTATTCCCCTCAGCAATACTATCATTTCGATCCTGCAGCTTTACGTCCATCAAAGCATGAGCCATCTGAACAGCTTCATCAAAAGTCTTGGGTTTCGATGAAGTAGTCTCTCCCTTGATATTACTAGATAACCCTCTGATATACTGCTTCATCTTCTTACGGTCATCAGTAAAAGCATCAGGACATAATAGACACAAATCAGAAAACCTCTTGGTATAAGCCACAATATCATTATTCATCAGCACTAAATGCCTCAACTCATCCTCTAACTGACCTAACTCTTCCTCAGGACAAAACTTAGCAGTTAATAGTCCTTTAGTCACAATCCATGTTCTAGAATTAGCTTCAACCAAACCTATTGTAGCAGTTGTCAATTTTGGCGGCATGTTTAGAGAATTAATCAAGCAACAATTCAGTAATGACAGAAAAATGCCTCCCAACTCCTTCCTGTGTCATCACAGAAGAAAGGAACAAGTAAGTACTCATATCAAGATAAGAAGAAGGATTTCTTTATCAAGACGTGTCATGAATACTACATGCACAAACAACACAATCCACACTGAATCACCAACCAAATCATAAAAGAACTAAAAGACAAATCATAGGTCATGAAGGTAATTTGGATTGCACTTGGAAAATTTCCACTAAATTATGACAAGTAATGTCACTACAACCCTTCGTCACGACAAACTTAAAGAGTCATTATGTTTCATCATAAACTACAGTACCAGTCTACTTAAGTTCTATTACAACAAGGCTAATAAAACAACATAAAGAAAAACTAAACATTTGATCCCCGTAGCTTCTTGTACATCGGCTCATCATCATCTTCCTTAGAATCTTCTTCCACATTTTCCTTTCCTTTCTGACTTCCTCCTTCACCTGGCTTCACCAACACCTGAGCTTCAACCTGACTTGGCACATCTTGAATTACCACACCTCGACTAGGAAAAGACCTCATTGGCAAGTCCCACACATTCACCCTTGTATTCCTTTCTTGCTCCTCACGAAACCTTTCGAATTTTGCACTCAAATTCAACACCTTCGCTCGCAGATTTGCAACTTCATCCATTTCCCTCGCTCTCACATACTCTGACCTTCTCACACTAGTAACAAACCTGTCAAATTATCTTTCGTTCTGCTCAAACCTTTTGATTACTCGGTTTCAACTACATACCTTTCAAATAAAGACCTATCAAACTTTTTAAGAAACCAGAAAATATCTTTATATGATCTAGGACCTGGACAGTATACCTTAGCAATATCATCGTGAATAGATCGGGCACTAGCAGCATTACTGTACTCAGCAGAGAAATCATTCCTAACACGGGCAACCCTAGGCAAACCAATCAAATAACAATCACAAGTAGGCATAGAAGAGCGTACAACATGTCGCTGACAATCCTAAATACTCGGTGGCAACAAATTAGCTCTCGGAACATAACTACCTTGAATTACTTCGGGTTCAGTCTGTCCAACTGCAGTAGGAGCAATTCCATCATCCACATATTCATAGGGCTCCTCATCGTCACTTGCACCAAAGTTATCTACTTCCTCACCTTCTAGTATATCATTCATCTCAATCCGATCATCCTCACGGGGTATATCAGCCATTTTCTACAATCATTACAGTTTAAGGATACATAAGGTCATTGTTAAAAATTAATATGCAATACTCATGCATGAATAAATGTTATATGTAACCCATGATATGCAATGCAATGCAAATGATGTTTATGCAATGCTCGCAAAAATAAAATGTGATTATGACAAGCACTCAGCGCACTTTCAATAACCTCGATACAATATCATAGTATTTACTTAATAAATACTTGGGTAATTATTTCAGTTATGAGGGATACATCTATAAAACTAAAAGTGATCTTACCGGAGCGTTGCAGAGAAGTGGTGTGCTTTTGAAAAATAAATACTTTCGACACCAAAGTTATAGTTTAGGGCAATTTTCAAAATCGACTTAGTTCTCTATAACTTGTGGCTCTGATTACCAATCTTTAACACCCCCAATTTACATTGCGCAGCGGAAATACACAATTGGGTGCTAAACAAAAGCATCATCACACACATGATATATTGAACGACTCAAAAGAGACGTTTACACATAAAATATAACCAAGATTTCACATAATGTCTAATACGTACATTTCATCCCATAATGTACTAAAACGACACTAGAGTAAAGCGTTTAGTCCCCACGGATCTCGACTAGCAAACCAACAAGTTTCAGTACAATACATAAACATTTAACAAATTGTTCAGCAGTAAAAGGATATAAATTCTTTTAGACCAACAAACTTCAAAAGCCAACCCACAACATCCACAGCAAAGCTCTGCCATCAATCACCTGCGAATACCTGAAAAATGCTTAAATGAGTCAACAATAATGTTGAGCGAGTCTATAGGTTTAACAAATCTCATTTGAACACAAGAAGAAAATCAATCATAATCATTTATAGAATTGTCGTGCACACAATCTATTTCAAGGCAACACATTTTATTTAAGCTCATGACACCAACCCCTTAACAAATTAGTCACCCACGCCAAATGCCAGCATGACTAGATAAAACCATTGCCCCTCTAGGGTATCAGTTGCTAGATATATACCTAAATCTCATTCTCGTAAATTATCTGTCCCAAAGGTTACTCAACGTAATGCACTAGTCTCAGATAGGGTGGTCAACCCAATAGTACTATCATTTGAATAAGCGGCTATTCCCAACTCACAACATCAAGGCAGAACATAGTTAACGGTTCATGAATTTAGGGTCTTTAGCAACAAGGTACTCAATACAATGCAAAACAACATAGGCAACATTCGGGTCCAAACAATTAATCATGACTTGTGTTCATTTATTTTCAAATAGCATGTATCCCCCTCACGGGTATTAAAACATTTAGTAGCTAGCATGAAAAGCGAGGCTACAGACTCAACTTAGAATAAGAGACCTAGCAAGATGATCGTCGATGATAGGGGATGCCTTTCAAACACGAGAACCGCTACCTATCAAATAAGGCGCATTCATTAATAATGACTTGAGAAATAAATCATACATAAGAATATCAAACTCAAACTCATAAAATCACGACAAACTCGAAAGAAAATGATACAAGTAACACTATTACACTCTTCTACACATTTACTTTATCATTTTATAATTTTGACAAAATCTGTCGACACATACCATATGTACTAGCTCATTTACCCTACTTAGACTCGTCAAACGTTTATGAAATGACTTGAGGAACTAACTTACTATCTATATAAAGTCCTCTAACAATTTTATCAAATGAATTTACTTCTAAAGTTCCCTGCCTGACTTATCTTTGAACTATAAAAACCGGACAGTTTTACGTCATCGACTCATACAACCGTTTTAACTTCTATAAACGACTCCATTTGCAAAACCGACACTTAGGTTTGAAAACAGACTCACCCTCTAGGGTTTATAATTTTTAATCATACCTTGACTCATTTCAAAACTCAATCTATAGTCCCCGAGATTCGATCTAAATATCGACAACAACTACATGTCGTGCCGATACTCGTCTCCCGGTACACGAATAATGAAAGCATCATAATTTCTCGCTCGTTTGGAGCTAAAAGCTCTAATTTATATCAAATCAAAGCTAATAAAATTCTCTACAACCCTATGCTATTAGTTAAGCCCTAATAAAATCATAAGGTACCCATAAATATCCATTTTTCTACTGATCTTAAGTACCCTTCTAAAACTTGCATGAAATCATGATTATAACCAAAACCAACCATTTTATCATCATCCCATAACCCTAATACTAACATAACTCATCTATAACACTTGTATCATCATCAAAACCAAAAACCCAAAATCAAAATCAAGTTTTTAACAAAAACTTAGCATGAAAATCCTTTGATCATCACCAAACTAACATGCATGATAATAGTTTTGACCTGCCAACCCTAAAAAAATAAAACTTCATGCATGTTGCCAAAATTATTACCAAAATGATCTCCTTCTAATTCTAAGATAGGGACTTGTATTAGTTTAGCCTAGATCAAGCTTAAAATTTGATGAAAATTGATTATATGTGGCTAGGGGTGACGACATGTAAAATAAAAAGGAGAGAGGAAAAGATTTTGGTGTTTTATGTTAACTATGTGTAGTTAAGTGGAATATTAGGCTTATGTATGGTGGTGGAGGGACCATTCTTATCAATTTGCAATAGTTGTGGTCCAAAATGAAAATAGTTAGCTAAAAAGCGGGAAATGACTATTAGTCAATTTTGAAAATATTAACGGGGCTCGGGTTTCATAAAAATACTTCTCAAAAGTTAAAACGTACCTGAAATACAATAATATCGTCTCCCGACTCGACTTAACACGTCATTTAAAAAGAAAACATCAAAAATGACAAACATCGAACAACCGATAATAAAATGTAAAATATTAGGCATCCATCGACATCACACTTGCTAATACTCCTTATACTTATTAAAGATAAAATATAAGTCTCCTAACATCGGTTTAAACTTAAACCTCCAAAAATAAAAATCATTCAAACTCATCAAAAGTTTCAAAAATAGTCGTAAAGTAAGATTAAGCAATGATCGCGGTTTCAAATTATCACATCAAAACACAGCTTTTGTTTATTATAGTTAAGACATACATTTGTTAATGCATGTACGTTTATTGCATGTACTTGTATTTTAGTGAGGCATACCCTTTAAGGTAATTTGGTGTATATTTGTTAAAAATGTTAACTTGTAATATGTACCCTGTAGTAGCTTTTTCAGGTAACTTGGTGTTCACTCCGTACACCCAAACCTATGTCCGATCTCGGCATAATTTCCTAGCAGTCTCTAGTCATAGGTCAACTATTTAACAAACTAGCTTCTTTTTCTTATCGTTTCCATCTCTGACTAAAATGGCCATCTTTAGAAAAATGCATTTTGAGTAACATAATCTGTCTGTTTAGATTCCATGGTGTTTAAGTAAAGCTTATTTTGGTTGCCTTTTAGCTGGTGTGGTGGGCTACTTGAAATGGGAATCACTGAATAGTGGATAGTTGATATGTGGAATTATAGCAGGGCATCACAAAGTTATGCACACAAGACAACAAGTATTCACACACATATGAGAACTAGGCCAAAAAAAAATTGTTCAATTTTATGTAATATGTCGCAAAGTAAATACAAAACCTACAAAAGGATCAAGCTAATCAAATCTTAAAAGAACGCTATAAGTTTTTTTGCGAACTTATTACATTCTAAATACTAGTTCAACGAAAAGAATTATAATCAAGGATCCCAAGGTTTTAATGATTTTTCTTGTTCCTTAACCAACCGACTTTATAAGTCTTAAGCTTAATAAAGCCTTAGCTTTAGTACCCATTTCACCAGGAAGGTTTTCCAAGACATCCCTACAATACCCAAAAACTATGGCATCCCTGGCTCTCTCTCACTATCAATCCCTCTTTGTTGGAAGTAAAAAAGTTCTTCTTCCCCTATTTTGGAAGTGATTGCTTCATGTTCTAAATGAGCAGAAGAACCTTTCACCTATTTTCACAAAAAGAAATAAACAGATATTTCTTTACACATTCAGATTATGTTACTCAAAAGTTGTGATACCCTAGAACTGAGGTCAGTTACCTTACCTTAAATTACGCTTATTTTTGAAATTTTTAAGAAATTTTATTTGCTATATATTTTATCATTTTGGTTGAAACCGATATTTGAGGTCGTAATCTTGGCGATTGACGATTTAAGAAGAACGATGACGACTACGATCCCGATAGATGCCCAAATTTCTATGTTTATTGTCGTTTTATCGATATTATAATTTTTCGAGGATTTTACTTTCGGTTCGTGTTAAGTTGAGTCGGGTGAGTTTTATTGCTTCTCGGGTACATTTAAATTGTTCTAAAAGTATTTTGGAGTGTTTGGGATGATCCCCGACTCCCGCAAAATTTTTCAAATTGACTAGTGAATCATTCCCGCAAACATTTGAGGTCGTTTTCACTTAAGGCCAAAAGAATTCTATAATTGCACAACAAGGGCCCCAAACTTTTACAAGGTGTAAACCAAACAGACACACAACACAAACTTCACCAAAAATTTTCTCCCATCTCTCTCTTTGCTCTCTTTAGGCCGATGGCCAAACCACCACACCACCACTACATTTTTTTTCTAGCTTGTTTTAATCAAAACTAAGGTTAGACCACTTCTAGTTTAATCATTACAAGTGTTTTCATATACTTTAATCCAACATGCATCCATAAAAAATTTTCAAGAATCAAATGGGTTTTTCAAAAATATGTTTTGATGTTAATTGAGTTCATGCATGTTTAATTAGGATATAATAGATGGATAATCACCCAACAAACCAACCAAAATCAATTTGGTTGTGTTTTTTTGATCACCCACACCCCGCGGCCAAATGGAGGTGTTTGGTGGATCATGGTGTTTGATGTTTAGTTCATGGTTTTTGTGTTTAATTCATGTTTTTAGGTGTATTAGAATGGGTAAACCTCATTGCATGTTTGATTTGGTGATTGGGTTTTGAGATGGATTTGGTATTTTAGGGGTTAAGGACTGATTAGGATGGTTAGACATGGTTAGGAGTGTTTAAGTTGAGGATAGGTGTCGATAAATTGGTTTGGAAACGAGTGTTGGATTGATTTTGAGATGGGTAATTTTAGGCAGAATGTTTAGGATGTTTTCATAAATTTGATTTTGTAAACAGGTCATGAGACTAGGATATAGTTGTAGAGCATCTTCTTAGCTTCGATTTGGTATAAAATAGAGCTTACGACTCCTAACGAGTAAAAAGTTATGATGTTTTGAAAATACGTGTACCGGGAGATGAGAACCTACATAATCCAAAATTATGTTTGGTTTTGGGTCAAATCCCGGGGACCATAGATATAGTTTGGTAATTGGTTAAAGGTTGATTTTTGGTCTCAAACCTGCATTTGTGAGTCTATTATTAGACTTAGGTGTTAAATGAGTCAATGGTGTATTTCAAATGGGTCAAATGAGTCCAACTTGGTCAATGTGCAAAATCAGTCCGAAAAACGTAGGTTTAGTAATGTGTTGAATAACGGGTCGTAAAAGCGAAAACTTTTAATGGGATTAAAAATGGGTTTCTACAGGTCTTAAGGTATTTTTGAGAATTTTCCCAAATTTTATTAAAAGGTTTAAGTCTAGTTAAACAGCCCATACTTTTGGTAAGTATCGGCGAAAAACGTGAAAAGGGTAATAACGTTAATAACATGGATGAATAGTATAAAACTAGTAACGATTATTCGTTTGGTTTTGGCGTGAGTTTGTAATTATCACAATTGATTAATATGTATGTAATATACAGTACTTAAAGTTTATAAATGAGATTACTCATTACGTGTTATTGTTTGTTAGGTGTTGATTTCCCGGGGCATCCTCATCATCGTCAGTGATCGTCACTCGAATCGTCGACTACTCTATATATATAAGGTATGAATTTATAGCCTCGCTTACTATTGTTTTAAATTGTTTACCCGCGAGGGAAATGCATGCTAGTTTTCTAAAAGGAACATATGTCATGAATGATTATTGGACCCGAACGTTGCCTTAAATTGTGTTGAGTACCTAGTTGCAAAAGACCCTATATTCATGAACGATTAACTATTGTTTAATCCTAGTGTGGATTGAAAATAGCCGCTTATACAATTGATAGTACTATGGGGTTGACGACCCTATCCGAGACGAGGGCTAGTACGTTGAGTACCCCCTGCGGACGGATAATTTGTGATAAGAGATAAGGTATAATTGCAACTGATGCCTTTAGAAGGGGCAATGGTTTCATCTTAATCACGCCGGTAATTATTACGCGGGTGATTGAGTTAACGGATTAGTGTCATGAGCTTAAACACAATTGTCATAACCTTGAAAATAGATTGTTTGATCGACAAGTCTATGAATGATCGTGAATGATTTTTATAACACATATGTTCAAAATGAGATTATAAAACCTATGAATTCCACTCAACATTATTTGTTGACCCAATTTAGCATGTGTTTCAGGTAACCGATGAAGTGTAGCATGGAGCATGCATTGGATGGGAGTTGTGTGTGGCTTGGCGTCTACTTGTTTTTCCACCCATACTTAACTTGAACATTTAAATTTTTCTGTCATGTTGTTGAAAATGTATCTTTTGGGGTTAAGATTCGTGGGGACCGAAACGCTAACTCTGTGTTGTATCATTTGAGTTTGGAAAACCGTAGACATGTATGTTTTTAACAATGTTTAAATTATGTTAAAACTTTTACGTCTCTTTGAGTCGTTTTATATATCTTGTGTGCGATGATAACTGCCTAGCACCCAAATGTTGTAGTTCCACTGCGCATAGCATTTGTGGGGGTGTTAGAGATTGGTAATCAGAGCCATGAGTTATAGAGAACTAGGTCGTTTTGAAAATTCCTAAACTATAACTTTTGGTGTCGTAAGAAATTGTCCAAGCACACAACTATCCTGCATGGCTCCGGTAAGGTTTATTTTAGTATTGATGGTATAGATGTATACCTTTGAGTTGAAGTATATATGTGGGTATTTATTACGTAGATATAGAACTACTATATGTAAACATTGAAATTGTACGTGGAGTACTCGATACCGTAATTCGTGTATTACATATGCACGAGCATCATATTATCGTATTTTGGGCATGTGTACCACCTTTGCATTGCATTTGCATGCATGTATTTATAAATATTGAATAGTAATCTTACGTACCCTCCAAAATTCTCTGTTATTGCAGGAATGGCCGAGGTACCGCCTAACGGAAATGGAGACGAATACGTCGTAGGACACGAAGGGGGAAATGTTGGAACATCTGTTGAAGGACAAGCCGAGACGAAGAATGTGCAAGCTCAGGACCCCGATCGAAGGAGAACTACCTTCCCCAGGCCTACTCGTGTTTCTCATCTGATTGGTATGCCAGGTATCCCTAGAAGTTCTGACGCAGCAACGAGCGCTAATTCTCTTCATCAGGACATGGAAAGAGTTATCTCCCCCGGACCAAGAGCTTATCATGACGTTCCGCTTGTTTTGAGAAGATTGGATGGATCGATCTACGAGCGGTACGTAGTGGAAACTAGAGTAATCAAAAGGTTCGACGAGAATGAGAGGGCACATCAGAGGTTGTTGGCAAGAACTGCAAGGATTGAATTTGATGGAGTGGCAAATAAGAGTGATATTAACAGTTTGAGATCGATGGTAGAAAACCTGAGTGCTAGTCTTGAGCAAGTTAGGGAGGATCAGGCGAGGTTGACTAGGATGCAAAGTTGGGAGCATCGAGTTAGAGCATCCCTGCCACCAGATTGGAGATTTGTAGATGACTTGGAAATGGAGGCTAATGATTTTATGGTCCAGCCACCTGCAAAAGGTGTGTGTATCACTTTAGGAAATCATGTAGCAGTGGAGTGTGGATATACTTCTGGGACGAAGAAGGCGACTGAGTATGGGCCGAATGATAAGGGAAAGAGGAAGATGGACAAGGACGAGGACGAGGAAGATAGTGATGAAGAGCCCGAGGAGGATGAAGATGAACCGCCATCCAAGAGGTCGTGTGGATCACCACGTGACTAGTTGCTTGTATTTTATTTTATCTTTGACCGTTGTAATCGAACTATTTTAGACTTCTGTATGATGGTATTGTGATGAAAAACTTGATGACTTAAGTTTTATGGTGTATGGTTGTAGTGGCATTACTTGTCACAAATTTTGGTTGATTTATCAATACAATCCATGTTTACCTTTCATAATCTATGATATGTCTTTAATTTGCTCTTTTGTGATGTGAATTGATGAATATTAGTAACCTTGTAGTGATGTGTCATTGTACTTATATTATGTCTTGAAAGAGAAATCCATCTTAATCTTGATGTGTATACTTACATTGTTTTTCTATTTTCCCTGTCTTTGCAGAGAGGTGTACTTGAGAATTCACCATGCCTCCAAAGCTAACGACTGACCGTGTGAACACAATGATTCAAGAAGCAATTGAAAATGCACTCGAAGCGGATCGTGCAAACCGAAACCCAGATCAAGGTGGAAATGCAGGAAGACAGCAAGCCCCGAGGGAGTGTACTTATGCTGGTTTTATGAAATGCGGTCCCACGCAGTTTCGTGGAACTGGCGGAGCCCTAGAACTCCGAAGGTGGTTAGAGAAGATCGAAAGTACTTTTGAGATTAGCGGATGTTCAGAGGCAAATAAAGTCAAGTTTGCAGCTGCCACTTTTCTTGATGACGCCTTAAGTTGGTGGAACAATCAAGTAGCCACTGTTGGATTAGCGGTAGCAAATGCGAGGACTTGGACTGATACTAAGGCTCTCTTGACCAAAAAGTTCTGTCCCGAAGAGGAGCTGGGTCAACTAGAAGATGAGTTAAGGCATTTTACTTTGAAGAACAATGACATTACAGCGTATACAAGGAGGTTTAATGAATTGAGCCTTTTGTATCCCGATGCCTTTGCTGATGATAACAAGAAGATGAAGCAGTACATCAAGGGTTTGTCAAGGAGTTATCAGATCAATTGAAGGAGTTGATGGACAAGGGATTTATTCGATCGAGCTCATCACCATGAGGAGCGCTAGTGTTGTTTGTGAAGAAGAAAGATGGGTCGTTCCGGATGTGTATCGACTATAGAGAGCTCAACAAGTTGACGGTTAAGAATCGGTATCCATTGCCGAGGATTGACGATTTGTTTGACCAATTGCAAGGTTCTTGTGTGTACTCAAAGATAGACTTGAGATCAGGGTATCATCAACTGCGTGTGAGAGAGGAGGATATCCCTATAACTGCCTTTCGTACGCGGTATGGGCACTTTGAATTCCGAGTGATGCCTTTTGGGCTAACAAACGCGCCTGCAGTATTCATGGACCTTATGAATCGAGTATGCAAGCCGTATCTAGATAAGTTTGTCATTGTATTCATCGATGATATTCTTATTTACTCTAAGAGTAAGGAAGAGCACGAGAAGCACCTGAGAAAGATATTGGATCTGCTGAAGAAAGAGAATCTGTAAGCGAAGTTCTCGAAGTTTGAGTTTTGGTTAGAGTCGGTGCAATTCCTTGGGCACGTAATTGATAGCAAAGGAGTTCGCGTGGATCCTGCCAAAGTCGAAGCAATCAGGGAATGGTCGGCACCGACAACGCCGACTGAAGTTCGATAATTCCTTGGTTTGGCTGGGTATTATCGGAGATTCATTGAAGGATTCTCGTTGACTGCGAAGCCATTGACAAAGCTTACAGAGAAGAATAGGGTGTATGAATGGGGAGATGATGAGGAACTCGCTTTCAAAACACTCAAGGACAAGTTATGTTCTGCTCCGATATTGTCATTACCAGAAGGAACCGAAGACTTTGTGGTGTATTGTGACGCATCTCGTAATGGTTATGGAGCTGTGTTGATGCAGCGTGAGAAGGTGATTGCTTATGCGTCGAGACAATTGAGGAAGAATGAAGAAAACTACACGACGCATGATTTGGAATTGGGAGCTGTAGTTTTTGTGCTGAAATTGTGGAGACACTACTTGTATGGGACGAAGTGTGTTGTATTCACTGACCACAAGAGTTTGCAGCACATTTTAGATCAAAAGGAGTTGAACATGAGACAGAGGTGATGGGTAGAATTACTGAGTGACTATAACTGTGAGATTCGCTACCATCCTAGCAAGGCGAACGTCGTAGCGGATGCACTTAGTAGGAAGGATAGAGAGAAACCTTTGAGAGTCAGAGATTTAGTGATGACTGAGGGTGTTGATTTAACTGAAACAATATTGAAGGCTCAAGATAAGGGATTAATGAAAGAGAATGTTGGTGCTGAGAATCTGGGAAGACTGTTGAAACCTCTTTTTGTGGTTAGGTCAAACGGGCTGAGATACTTCGAGAATCGGATTTGGTTACCATTATGTCCATCCGAGGAAGGAATGCCTGGAGTGCGAGATTTGATTATGAACGAGTCTCATAAGTCGAAGTACTCGATACATCCTGGATCGGATAAGATGTATCATGACCTGAAGAAAGTCTACTGGTGACCAAATATGAAGGCGGATATTGCTCGTTACGTTAGTAAGTGTTTGACTTGTACGAAGGTTAAAGCCGAACATAAGAAACCGTCTGGGCTGTTGGTACAACCAGAGATCCCAGAATGGAAATCGGAGAGGATCGCTATGGAATTCGTGACGGGTTTACCTAGAACTCCTAGTGGATGTGATATGATTTGGGTAATAGTGGATAGATTGACGAAATCTGCTCACTTTTTACCAATGAAGAAGACGGACAACATTGAAAAACTGGCCAATGTGTACGTGAAGGAGATTGTCTGCAGACATGGTGTACCTTTATCGATCATTTCGGATCGCGATAATAGGTTTACTTCGGAATTTTGGAAATCACTTCAACGTGCGATGGGCACTGAATTGAGTTTGAGCACGGCCTATCACCCGGAGACTGATGGCCAAAGCGAACGAACTATTCAGACGATGGAGGACATGCTCCGAGCATGCGTGATTGATTTTGGAGGAAGTTGGGAACGCCACTTACCTTTAGTGTAGTTTTCGTATAATAATAGTTATCATGCGAGCATCAAGGCTGCACCATTCGAAGCGTTGTATGGACGGAAGTGTAGATCACGTGTGTGTTGGAGTGAAGTAGGAGAAAGTCAGTTGACTGGACCCGAAATGGTTTTGGAGACGACAGAGAAGATTGTGCAAATCAAGAACCGATTACTTGCTGCAAGAATCCAATAGAAGAGTTATGCCGATAATAGAAGGAAACCGTTAGAATTTGAGGTCGGAGACATGGTTATGCTCAAGGTTTCACCGTGGAAGGGTGTGATTCATTTTGGGAAGAAAGGAAAGTTGAGTTCGAGGTATATTGGACCATTTAAGATCATTAAACGAATTGGACCGGTAGCGTATAAGTTAGAGTTGCCGAACGAGCTTAGTGATATTCACGACACGTTTCACGTATCAAATCTGAAGAAGAGTTTGGCGGATAAGAAATTGGTGATTCCTTTGGACGAGATTCAGCTGGACGACAAAATGCATTTCGTGGAAGAACCCGTGGAAAATATGGACCGAGAGGTCAAGAGGCTGAAGCATAGTAGAATTCCCATTGTGAAGGTTCGATGGAATTTTAGGCGTGGACCAGAATACACTTGGGAACGTGAGGACTTTTTCAAGGAAAGATATCCTCATCTGTTCCAGCGGCACAAAATGTGAGTATAACAAGAGGCGAGCGCCGGGACGTCGCTCTCTTTAAGGAGGGGTGGATGTAATACCCTAGAACCGAGGTCACTTACCTTACCCTAAATTACGCTTATTTTTGAAATTTTTAAGAAATTTTATTTGCTATATATTTTATCATTTTGGTTGAAACTGATATTTGAGGTCGTAATCTTGACGATTGACGATTTAAGAAGAACGATGACGACTACGATCCCGATGGATGCCCAAATTTCTATGTTTATTGTCGTTTTATCGATATTATTATTTTTCGAGGATTTTACTTTCGGTTCGTGTTAAGTTGAGTCGGGTGAGTTTTATTGCTTTCCGGGTACATTTAAATTGTCCTAAAAGTATTTTGGAGTGTTTGGGATGATCCCCGACTCCCGCAAATTTTTCAAATTGACTAGTGAGTCATTCCCGCAAACATTTGAGGTCGTTTTCACTTAAGGCCAAAAGAATGCTATAATTGCACAACAAGGGCCCCAAACTTTTACAAGGTGTAAACCAAACACACACACAACACAAACTTTACCAAACATTTTCTCCCATCTCTCTCTTTGCTCTCTTAAGGCCGACGGCCAAACCACCACACCACCACCACATTTTTTTTCTAGCTTGTTTTAATCAAAACTAAGGTTAGACCACTTCTAGTTTAATCATTACAAGTGTTTTCATATACTTTAATCCAACATGCATCCATAAAATTTTTTCAAGAATCAAATGGGTTTTTCAAAAATATGTTTTGATGTTAATTGAGTTCATGCATGTTTAATTGGGATATAATAGATGGATAATCACCCAACAAACCAACCAAAATCAATTTGGTTGGGGTGTTTTGATCACCCACACCCCACGGCCAAATGGGGATGTTTGGTGGATCATGGTGTTTGATGTTTTGTTCATGGTTTTTGTGTTTAATTCATGTTTTTAGGTGTATTAGAATGGGTAAACCTCATTGCATGTTTGATTTGGTGATTGGGTTTTGAGATGGATTTGGTATTTTAGGGGTTAAGGACTGATTAGGATGGTTAGACATGGTTAGGAGTGTTTAAGTTGAGGCTAGGTGTCGATAAATTGGTTTGGAAACGAGTGTTGGATTGATTTTGAGATGGGTAATTTTAGGCAGAATGTTTAGGATGTTTTCATAAATTTGATTTAGTAAACAGGTCATTAGACTAGGATATCGTTGTAGAGCGTCTTCTTAGCTTCGATTTTGTATAAGATAGAGCTTACGACTCCTAACGAGTCAAAAGTTATGATGTTTTGAAAATACGTGTACCGGGAGATGAGAACCTACATAATCCGAAATTATGTTTGGTTTTGGGTCAAATCCCGGGGACCATAGATATAGTTTGGTAATTGGTTAAATGTTGATTTTTGGTCTTAAACCTGCATTTGTGTGTCTATTATTAGACTTAGGTGTCAAATGAGTCAATGGTGTATTTCAAATGGGTCAAATGAGTCCAACTTGGTCAATGTGAAAAATCAGTCCGAAAAACGTAGGTTTAGTAATGTGTTGAATAACGGGTCGTAAAAGCGAAAACATTTAATGGGTTAAAAATGGGTTTTCTACAGGTCTTAAGGTATTTTTGAGAATTTTATCAAATTTTATTAAAAGGTTTAAGTCTAGTAAAACAGCCCATACTTTTGGTAAGTATCGGCGAAAAACGTGAAAAGGGTAATAACGTTAATAACATGGATGAATAGTATAAAACTAGTAACGATTATTCGTTTGGTTTTGGCGTGAGTTTGTAATTATCACAATTGACTAATATGTATGTAATATACAGTACTTAAAGTTTATAAATGAGATTACTCATTACGCGTTATTGTTTGTTAGGTGTTGATTTCCCCGACCATCCTCATCATCGTCAGTGATCGTCACTCGAATCGTCGACTACTCTCTATATAAGGTGTGAATTTGTAGCCTCGCTTACTATTGTTTTAAATTGTTTTACCTGCGAGGGAAATGCATGCTAGTTTTCTAAAAGGAACATATGTCATGAATGATTATTGGACCCGAACGTTGCCTTAAATTGTGTTGAGTACCTAGTTGCAAAAGACCCTATATTCATGAACTATTAACTATTGTTTAATCCTAGTGTGGATTGAAAATAGCCGCTTATACAATTGATAGTACTATGGGGTTGACGACCCTATCCGAGACGAGGGCTAGTACGTTGAGTACCCCCTGCGGACGGATAATTTGTGATAAGAGATAAGGTATAATTGCAACTGATGCCTTTAGAAGGGGCAATGGTTTCATCTTAATCACGCCGGTAATTATTACGCGGGTGATTGAGTTAACGGATTAGTGTCATGAGCTTAAACACAATTGTCATAACCTTGAAAATAGATTGTTTGATCGACAAGTCTATGAATGATCGTGAATGATTTTTATAACACATATGTTCAAAATGAAATTATAAAACCTATGAATTCCACTCAACATTATTTGTTGACCCAATTTAGCATGTGTTTCAGGTAACCGATGAAGTGTAGCATGGAGCATGCATTGGATGGGATTTGTGTGTGGCTTGGCGTCTACTTGTTTTTCCACCCATACTTAACTTGAACATTTAAATTTTTCTGTCATGTTGTTGAAAATGTATCTTTTGGGGTTGAGATTCGTGGGGACCGAAACACTAACTCTGTGTTGTATCATTTGGGTTTGGAAAACCGTAGACATGTATGTTTTTAACAATGTTTAAATTATGTTAAAACTTTTACGTCTCTTTGAGTCGTTTGATATATCTTGTGTGCGATGATAACTGCCTAGCACCCAAATGTTGTAGTTCCGCTGCGCATAGCATTTATGGGGGTGTTAGAAAAGTGCTAACGAAATTTCTTGAAGTACAAGAAAAATTCTAGCAATGGCTAGAAAATAGTTTAATATATATTTTAATCATAATATCATATAGATAACGTGTAACTCAATATTATCATTGCAGGCAACTATTATTCCATGTGTGTAAGTTTATATATTCTAACAACATAATTCACCCACCCCATGAAGAGTGCAGCAAAGTTAACACAGGACTTTCAGTGGAAATCTTGATTTTTCTCAATTATGAAAAAAATCCCCGAGATATTTACTTACTAAAAGGTATCAAATATCCGACCAATACTTCATTACCACACGTAGTCAGATAATGCATTCTATTGAATGAAGAAGATATTACTTAACAAAACTATTTTAGTAAACGTTTTAATGATGAAAGTTGTCTTAATTGGTATTGAAAATGGTGATTTCAAATCACGAAAATGTGGTTAGGAAAGCGCTAGCTTCTATTTTGGAATGTGGATAGGAAAGCGATGGCTTCTATTTTGGAATGGAATGTGGATAGAAAAATACCTCTAGATGACATACCACATAGCAAGTACACATCTCCTAGAAAAGGTTCATTAATCATTTTTAACACATACGCATTCACACACAAGTTAATAAAGTTAAGAATCATGTTACTAGAGCATGCATTTCAAGAAAAATACATGGATATCAGGGTAGGCGTTAGCTACTGACATGTCACCAATAAAATCGAATCACACTGAGACGAATTTCTAGCATTATGTGCCCGCGAGTGAACCTGAACAAGACCTCTATAAGTAGTCCTCGAACTTCCAGCCGATATACTCTTTGAATTGATTACACTTTTCGTGTTCTTACCCTTATGTATCATCTTTGTACCCGTATCCGCTTGTTGAAAATCATTAGTTAAAGCAACTGAATAAAACTCACCCACTGAATCATCACCTTTTAGCACAACACTTGGGTATTTCCATGTAATCGCTGACCTTGTCTCCACTTGAGTCCATGAAATCTTGGATTTTCTACCAGCACAAAGACCCCTTTTTGTCACAAAATTATAAATCCCACCTTTTCCATTTTCATCTCTCGTATCCCAGTTCTGTATCGTGGAATACTTAATCTCTGCTTCCTCGGTACAATAAAGTTCCACAACAGCAGAATGAAGTTGATTCTTATAATAAGAAGGGTATGTACACCCTTCAAAATACTCAACAGAAATCCTAGCCTCGACCACTATTAGAGTTCGCTCAAACTGACCCGTTTCCTTAGCATTTATTCCATCTGTTCTAGGTGTGAATACTATTAGATTTAAGGCGTATGTAATGTTTGTTAAAATTGAGATATCGGTTTGGTGAATGAAAACTATTAGATTCATGACATCTGTTTGTGAGAATAGAAAGCATCTATTTGACTAAAGCAGACGTTTATAAAAAATAGCGTTTGTTTATTATAGTTAAGACATACATTTGTAAAGCATGTACGTTTATTGCATCTGTTTGTATTTTAGTGAGGCATACCCTTTAAGGTAATTTGGTGTATATTTGTTAAAAATGTTAACTTGTAATATGTAACCATCTTTAGGCTAAATGCTGGTCTCGACAGTTAATCCATGAGAGCAAAATGGATGAGAACAGTTGACAAAAACTAATCTAGCAACAGCTTCTGATCATGGAGCTTCAAACCGTAAAGTTGGCATTAGAAATTTGTCTTAGCCGAGAGGCGGTCCTGATGTACGGGTAGATCTTAATAAGATATCTACACTGCCACCTAGACTTGCCTCTTCTGAACCAATATGTTGTTATATTAGTTTAGTATATTTGGTGTTAGCAAGAGCTCAGCATGCTGATTATAGCAATGTAAATGGGAATCGCCAAAAACAGACCATCAGAAGCTCTCGAATTCATGGTACAAAAAATAAGTTTCTATTTAATAATTATAAGTTAAAGCTTGACTTAAAAAAAGTAGGCATGACTCATGGTCATCATGAACAGAGTCTAAGAAGACTTGATCGATTGCTGAGAAATTTATTTCCTGGTGAGCCGAACCATGGCAATGACTTCATCTTTCAGAGAACAACAACGGGCTAATATGGAAAATTCCCGCACATATGTTAATTCACCAGAAGCAGCAACAGTAAGTGATTAAAAACTTTTATGTCTAGTTTGCTGCACCAGATCCTTCGTGTTGCGTCTCGGCACATTAATGGTGGAGCCAATGGATATTTCAGCGTAAGTCCTAGTTTTATTACATTTTTATATTAATTTTACTCGAAGTTATATTATGATCAGTCTAATGTGCTATATGTCTATGTAGGTTGAGGAGAACCTGAATAAAGGCGCCTATTTAAGCAGGCCATATGATGGTCCGTGGTCTCCTCCAAGCCCTAAACGACGAAAGGTACTCCAGAGCTACAATAATATTACATATTCGTTTATTCCAAATGAAAGTCAATCGTCATTATAGGTAGCAACTGATGTAATTTTAATAACTATAATGTTAATAATCACCTTCATCGCATATATTAAACTAAGTTATAACTATTTATAAATGAAGGTTTATTTAATTGGACCCAACGCTAACCAGAGCGTGAATTGGACCCAATCGTAACCAGAGCGCGGCATGACTCACACCCATGAACCTCTGGTCGCAAATGAGTAACCCTGATTGTTTCACTAGTAGTCTCCGCATAACATTGAGTTCTAAATGGATAATATCGCTTTAGTGCATCCGTTTGATGAATTATATTGCATCCGTTTGACGAACTTTAGCAAATCACTTTGTTTTTATTTTAACCTAACAGCAAGGAATGGCCAGATCTTATAATAGCTAGCGGGGAACCAACAACGAGGAATAAAGGTTCTACTCTTATTCATGAGTATTTGTCATATATATAATGTCTTGTTATATATTAAAACAGATTAGTGATTATGATTATTTGAGAGTTTTTATATGTAACTACTCGAGTATATATATTTCTAGGAAATGTTTGGATTAGCTTTTTTCCCGCTTATGAGCTTATTTGCGTATGGAAAAACTCATAAGCTCACTTTTTAGGCTTATGAGTAGCTCATAAGCTAAAATTATGATCTTTTAAAATAAATTCATGCATTGACAAACTAAGCTAATCCAAAAACCATCTTAGAGCGTTTGGGGTTCTTAACTGATTATTTATGAGTGATCATCATATCGTAGATCTAGTACAAAATGAATTTCTATAATACAAAATGAATTTGTTAATCCATCGATATGTTAATCCACATAAAATTAATTTTTTAATCCATTAGAGTCTCTCAATCCATAGATCTAGTTAAACATGAATGCTATAACCCATTATCTGCTTGGAGTCCATGTGTTTCTGCTGTTGGAGGACAGAGGTCTAACGGTCCTTCTGATCTAATAATCTGTTTTTCGGGTTTAAATCTCTCCACAAATGGACAAGGGTCACCAGTGAACTCATATATGAAAGGTGCAACTGGTGGTGCAGTAGGCTCCCCACAGTACCAGAATCTTGATAGCCCAAGTATTTTATTACGACATCAGTTTTATTATTTTATTACGGCGTCAATTTTATTATTTTATTACGGAATCGGTTTTATTATTTTATTACGACATCGGTTTTATTATTTTATTACGGCATCGGTTTTATTATTTTATTACGGCATCAGTTTTATTATTTTATTAAGGCACCGATTTTATATTTTTATGATATCAAGGCACAATTAAATAAATTAATAAGATTGTATTTGGTAAATTAGAAATCTGATTGTTCAAAATATTTAATTATCAAATAACAATAGCATTACTATGTTGAATTTGCCAGTAATGTTGTCGAGAAATGTTAAGCATTCCTGAGTTGGTTGCAAGCCGTAATTCCCAGTCAGTTCTTGTTGATCCGTACGCGAATTTTGTGATCCATATTGCACTAAAGGTTTCAAAGGTCAGTTATATGTTATACGTACTCATAACGTCATCTATCATAATATGTGTTCTAAACATTCACAATATTTTTGTCTTAGTTAATCTTAATAATGGATTTGTTTCATTGGTCTGCAGGTATTTACATACGATGCCTATTGGATCTAATAAGAGGAAATGCAGCGTCAATACAAACAAATCTTTATGGTAAAACGAAATTGGAAAGGATTAAAAAGATATTGGAAAGGAGCGTAAGATGTATGTGATTAGGTGTTGTCTGGTCATGAAACTTTAGATTGTTATATGTATGTGTTTCTAGCATGTTGTGGCTTTGTGTATGTGTAAATTTTCTGGCTTTTGAAGCTGGTTTTAAGATAACTGTAGGAATAATGTGACATTCGAATGTTGTGTCATAATGTACCCAATATGGCCATCGTGAATTTATAGTGTCTTGTGTCAATCCAAACGCACCTTATAATACGCACAATAACACAACTTGTACAAGGTAAGAAGGATGTCTATGACGTGCATCAAGCTATACTAGGTAAATGTTATCTCTGATATATGTTTGCTTGTTTGCCAGTTTTTACTTAAAAAATTTTAGAGTGACTTCATTTATTCTCTCTTATGTTATCAGGCATCTGTTTGAATTATTAACTGATGCAATCAAAGATGTTGTTGGTCGACCTCATCCAGACTTCTTTTTGGCTTTTCTTTCCTGGTGGAAAAGGGTAGCAATTTACGTATTATTATAGTTCATGGGGATTGATTATGGTTTTAATGATATATAGAAGTAGATTAAATTATCTTTTTATATTATTGAACCATTTTAATTTGATGAATTCGCAGACCATTTCACAACTTTTCAAGGACAAAAGTGTAAATAAAATGGAGAATCTAAAGCTAGAGATTCTGTTGTCGTGGAGAGAGGAGCAGGTGGTGCGAGTGTGGAAGACAAGCTGTAACTGATCAATTCATGCTTGAGCGCTTCAAAAAAATACATATGCATCATGGGACCAGAAGATGATAAAGGAAGAATTTTTTTATTTCTTATACTTTTCTTAAACTGTATTTACCTATAGGTGTGTTGCACCATGACACCCATCTTGTAGCTTATTAACGCAACTGTAGTTAAATTGCTGAACTTTGTTATTGTCATCTCTCATGTTCTTTGTGTATTGTCTCATCGATGTGTACTACACTTTATGCAAGTAGATGCACTTTAAGACGAGTTAGTATGTAAATTTCACATTTAAATACTCAAGTATGCAACTGTATGTTTCCATATATCCTATCAAATTAGGAAAAAAATGCAGATGAAATCTTAAAAGCTCCTTAGAGTTTAGCAACTAGTAACTTGGTAGTTAAAACTTAAAAGCTCTTTAGAGTTTAGCAAAATCGAAAACGTAAGTTAAAAAATTGTTGTAATCATCAAACGCAATTGAAAACATAAGTTAAAAGCAATCTTATAAAGATGTAAAATTTGAAGCTAAATATATAGCTACAAAAACATACAATCAAGGTCTAGTCTCTAGAATTCCTAGTACTATTGCACCTCTCATAACCTGTCTTAACTATTCAGTAATTCTTTGATCTTCCCTTTCTGAAACTTGATCCTCATGTTTTGCTTCTTTGTGGGGTATTTTAAATAGGCATCTCTTCTCTTGGAACAATCTCTTTGTAGTCAGAATGATCACATCATATATAAAAATGGTCACTAACGGTAAATAGCAATGCTTCTTAAAGCTCTTTATTAATTAATACTGAATAATGACATCTTAAATAATGAATGAGTTAAATGAGCGACATAATAACCAAGTTTGTGTGGTGGTTTTTTGAGTTCCTATAAGTATGGCAGCCCGTTCAAGCATTCTTCGAATTATCTACTCAAACGAGTTAGTAAACAAGCTAATAAAGGTGTCACGATTTGAACCTTCTGGAAGTATGTCATTAACTTTTAGGTACCCTTTCCAGTGCATCGATTTGAGGTACTTTCGTGCATCTGTTTATATCAGAGTAAATTATCCAATCATCATGGGTTTGGTTGGTTGGCATAACCTAAAAAATAAAGTTTGATAAGTGTGAAAGTCTACCACCACCTTATGAATGGTACTTCTTATGTTGTTTTGTTTGAAACTTAGATTCTATTTATTACATTTTTTCTTAACGTCTGTGTGGTTTTATGTACGTCAACATACACAAAGTAATGCATAAACGTAATGTAGTATATAAGAGAATCACCTATCGGGCCACTGAGAGTCGGTTCCTCTCCTTCATATTCCTGTGCTTCATATTCCTCTGCTTCAGAGCATAATGAACGTGCTTGTGAGACTCGTTCTAAACAGAGTTATGGTAAAAAGTGAATACGGTCTGATTAGCATAGGATGATCAGCCCGAGACATTATAAATTAATCAATATTCTTAACAAGAATAAGAAACTTGAATGTACGTTTTCTGTATGCTTATATCATTCACAAAATATTTCGCACATACAAGATTATGCAACAAGTGAAAGCATTAGAATATACCTGCGCAATCTATGATATTTCTTAATACCAATTAAAAACCTAAAGTCCAGCTTCTTTAACATATTTAGGGAATCCTCTCAACGAAACATCAGTGATGAATGAAAAACCTGAATTTAAGAAAAGGTAACTAATCAAGGAGGGTAAGATTTTTTTTAAAGGCATATTCTTTAATTAAAAGTAACAAACATTTTTTTGCATCAATGTGAAACAATAAAGGCATCGGTTACTCAACCATTATTTATCACTGACCTTCTTGCAATAGGTCCTGCTGTCCTGGTACCAACACAAAAGCCAAATGATTATAAACCAAGTATTAATTTTCTTTAAATTCCTGACATGCAGTTCTTATAACACAGATGGACCACAATTGGCTCGTTTGTCTGGGTAAGTGTAACGACTGAACACTAACCACAACCATTTCTTGAAGTTGTGAAACCATCTATATTTGTCCCTAAACAAAAATATCGTGGTTTTAACTTGTGACTTTAATTTAAACACTTCAATCATGACATCATCCAAATTTGCAACTACATTATAAACTAAGCCTAATTATTGCAGTAATAGATTTATCGATACAAACTTTCGATGACGAACTTCACGTCCTCGATTCTCGCCGTGCTCAAAGGATTCAAACACATTAACAGCAAAATTTTAAAACTAATCAACATCATTTATAAAAATATACCTAAAATTAGTTGCTAAACACGAATATAGATTAAATTGAGGTCTAGATTACCTGAAACAAGGAATTTATCTTCAGCCACCGGCGCCGCCAACACCACCACTGGTGACTATGACGATACGTAGAAGATGATACACACAAAAATATATACCGGTTATGATGGTGAAGGTGGTTAATGATGGTAATGGTGGTTAGTGATGGTGACGATGGTTAGTGATGGTGACGGTGGTTAGTGATGGTGAAGGTGATTAGTGTTTCAAATATAAGCAATTTGTGATCGACACAATTGTTATAAAAGGTGTTTTAATCCAAATTAATTAGGGCACCAATGTGAAACTAAATACACTCACACAATTAAAGCAACAGACATTTTATCAAATATTTGGTGTACAATGTTTTGTAAACATGTTTTACAACTCCTTCCTTAGATTTGATTCAAATTGGTAAACTATACAATCAATTTTATCATCATTCTCTTAAACACCAATATATTCGTGAGCAAACATCATGATTAGTTGATAAAAGTTAATAAAACAAAACCCAACTCATAAAAATAATAATTATGACAAATAACCTATAGTAACCACATGATCATGAGTCAAAAGATTACCTAACGAGCTGATTTCATTAATTTATTCATCATGAATCTAGATTACAAAAAAGAACAAAGATGCAAGATTATGAATCGGATCATGTGTTCATCACGAATTAATTTGTTCTTCAGAATCGATAAGTTGTTCTGATTATGTACAAAAATATATTAATCGTGTTACGTTTATGTTATTAAAACAGTAAAAGATTAGCATATCGTTGTTTGAGAGAAAGAAGAAAAAGATAAGGAATTACGTATGAAAGGTGTCAATTTACAAAACCTCTCCTTAAAGAATGAAGGAATATACATATAGGTCCCTATAGTTTTTTGCGAAAAAAGGAGGGGAGAGGCTTTTGATCCAACGGTTAAAAGGAGGTTTTCTAGGTTTTTCATTGAGAGGAAGTTTTCTACCGATCCCATATATATATATATATATATATATATATATATATATATATATATATATATATATATATATATATATATATATATACATATATATACATATATATATATATATATATATATATATATATATATATATATATATATATATATATATATATATATATATATATATATATATATATATATATATATATATATATATATATATATATATATATATATATATATATATATATATATATATATATATATATATACATATACATATATATATATATATATATATATATATATATATATATATATATATATATATATATATATATATATATATATATATATATATATATATATATATATATATATATATATATATATATATATATATATATATATATATATATATATATATATATATATATACATATATATATATACATATATATATATATATATATATATATATATATATATATATATATATATATATATATATATATATATATATATATATATATATATATATATATATATATATATATATATATATATATATATATATATATATATATATATATATATATATATATATATATATATATATATATATATATATATATATATATATATATATATATATATATATATATATATATATATATATATATATATATATATATATATATATATATATATATATATATATATATATATATATATAGTGTAAGGTTATTTTCAGAACCAAATAAATGTACAGAACTGCGAGAACCACCTTTATACTCTTAATAATGTGTATGTATTTTCATTATTATGTTTAAATTAACATTTAATAATTGTTTTAATGGTTATAGATCCAAGTATGATGAGCGATATGAAGAGTGCACATGTGTTTTCATATTATCCAAAGAAAAGATAGTTATAATACATACAAAACAAATACATGTGCATGGTCCAAGGATACATGTTCCTAGTGACCTACGACAATGAAAATTCATGTATTTCTATCTAATGAACTAACCCGATGATTATACATGTGCATATTAAGAGTAAAAAGGTGGTTCTCGCAGTTCTGTACATTTATTTGGTTCTGAAAATAACCTCACCCTATATATATATATATATATATGAGACTAAGTTTGACTAGGATAATAAGATGAGGCCACCTCATATCCTACGTGGCAATATCTCAATGGTTAGAGTTATAATTATTTTATTTTGGAAAGTAGATTTTTTATAAAATCGGCGAATGAAAACTTTCATTCAAATTTGGATGTTCTCACTATGTTACTATTTTTTTAGAAAAAAAATTGATTGCACAAAAATATATTCCTTAATTATAGCTTCGGAGTTAATCTCATATCCCCTGATATCTTCCAAAACCTATTCCGTATTCGTATTCATAATCATAGCGATTATAATTTTTCTTAAAACCTTAAAAAGTATAACATTCATGGATTCATTCATTCATTTTCACTTTCTTATTTTGGTTTGTTTGTTTTACATGTTAGTATAAACACATGAAAGTCTCTTTTCTCAAAGCCCTAATGATCTTATATTGATTTGTTTTCTTATTGATATACGTGGTTATAACACTTTAATGAATGTCGATTTTGAATTGCTTCATGATGCAACAGTTACAAAGATAGTTTTGTATGACATGATCTTTGTGAAGGTGATTTGATTATGCTTGTTAATGGTAACGAGTATGTTCTCAAAATTTCTGAGCTTGTAGAACAATCTAACTCAAGTGCTATATAGGTACAAGATAATTAGATTTATGTTTAATTAGTTGAATATGATTATTATTAAGCTTAAACGCGGCTTTTGTTTAAGCTTCTCCAAACACACGATGTATACCCACAATAATCAACTATTCTCCATCCACCCACTATATGTAATGGTAACCTACAAACTATGTGAGTTTTTCATTAAAGAATCTATAATATATAAATATTAAACTACAGTAATTGAATGAACAATATTGTTTTTTTTAATTCAAATGACAATTTATTTATCACTTTATTGTTACTGCCCATGTATATTAAGCTAAGACGGTTCTATAATCAACCACTTGAGGTAATTACTTATTGCAGTCGTTATATTGCATATGTATATTTTTATCAACTATATTTTTTATATCCGTTTCTGCTTTGTTTAGAATACTGGAGATCTTGATACGGAGTATCTTCATATTTGACTGATTCCATTAGCTTCTAAAGAATTCTAATAGGATTTACTATGATATATTTGTTCCTTTCAAGAAATGGTTCTGGGAAAGAAGACTTTGAGAAAGCTGAAGTTGATCACGCGACTATTGTCGTTAATTTTTTTATTGATGGAAAATCAAGTGGGTACTATCATATATAGTCCTTTGAGTTAGCCAAATGACAATCCTTATAACTGAAGTATACAAATCTTAAATTCTCAGGTTGATTATGGAGGTTGTTTTGCAATTTCAAAACAGCACATCCCAAAATTCCAGATAACCGCATTGTCTAGACAACGATGACACTCATTCCAGTACCTCATCGTATTATTCTATACTCTACGTACCTTCTAATGTTTAATTTTTTTTAAGTTTTGGCGTTTATATGATGTCACCGAGTGTTGGCTCTGGTTTTTTAGTTAGGAATATTGGTTCTGGTTTTTCAATTAGGAATATTGGGTAGATGAACGGCTAGGGATCTCGCTACCAGCACTTGATAAAACAAGGTCAGAGCTACAGGTTTGTCAATTGCTTAATGTTTAGTTTTATAGTCTAATTAGTCGCAGTCATGTTGGAATGCTTGAGAGTCATACAAGAATGATCGAAAGTTTATTTCAACCTTACATGTTTGTTGTTATAGGTCCAATTCATATTTACTTCTTATAAGGTTAGCTCCTAATTCCATTTCTCTAATTTTTTGACGTCTTTTGATTTTGTTTTTTATTTCAGAAAGAATTTGATCAAAATGTACATGCACTAGCTGTTGCTCGTGAGGATGGAAAATTTTGCGCTAAAGAAGATACAACATGTGTACAAACTTTATTATGTGATATGTGCGCACTTTTAAACTAGTTTGCTGCAAGGTTAGGATTACCTATTTTAACTTGTCTGTATTTGTGTTTGGATGTTTTAGAACCTTTCTAAAAAAGTGTTATTTTGGTGTTTGGATGTTTTACAGTCGACAAAAATCGAAGATTATAGATATTATGAAGACGACAAAAATGGATGTTGGTTGGCTGCAAAATTATAGGCCAAAGATAGATTAATTCTTCAAGTGTTATGCCATAACTCTTGAGTTGAAGGCTGTGTAGACGGTAGTTTCAGCGAACAGGACCACCACCACTTAAATTGAAGAAACGGTGGTTGAAGCAGGGGTCTTATATCAGGACCATTATTTGTTCCAAACATTCTCGATAAAAAAAGGCTTCCAAGGTGATAAAACATCTTATCCTGACTCGTCACATGGATGCCACTTGCTTAGAACACTTTCTAACTTGGTATGTACAGTGTGATATAAAATCGTGTAGTTCTGATCCACTAATGGTAGCCACGGATGAACAAAGTGTGCATCGAAATTCCGTAAAAACTAACAAATTTCTCCCTTTCATTGTTCCAATAACATTTTGTTATTTACATATCAATCTATGCTAAACGCAACTCCTTTTTAGTTAAATGATATGTTTTCCTCTTTTTCTGTCACTATGTCCATGCAAAAGGCTTAAAGGTTTCGATTGGAGGTACTTAAGCGAGGGGTTATACTAGTTCAGTCATTTGGGGTGAAAAAGAATCTCAAATTAAGAAGAAAGGCATTAGCAGTCCCAAAAAGGCAACTGCATCTCTTTCTTCAGTTGGAGTAAGCATCAATATTGCACTTTTGGTCTATTTACATGATCAGTCGATTTGGGTTAGGATTTATTTCTAACATGTTAACGGGTTTAAACTAAAAAAAATTTAAATAATTATTATTAAAAAAATAAAAGATACTAAAATTAATAATCTAGATTTTGCATTACACATCAGTTATTTATAATAATAAGATAATGGGAAAAATAAGTATTTGTGTGTCGATCCGACCCATTTCCCTGTTACCAGTCCCACCGATGTTAACCCGTAGATAGGCGTAATTGATTGTATAAAGTTATTGTGCATCTTCATAAATGAAATAGAATGCTATTTGATTACCTCGGTTATTTTTTTAGTGATATAATAATAGGAGGATTTTGAGATGCAAGAAGTCTATAACAGCTAAAACAAAGTTAAATTCCGAGATTTGGTTCAAGTCGGAGGTTATCTCACCTCGCGAGTGGGAAATGTAACACCCCATTTTGATAATGGAATGTCACGCGTAATTATGGCGTGTCATCAAAGCATACAAGGAAAAATGTCTAAACATTACATGACCATAAAAGGAAAATACCGGAATCAAACATCGGTAGTCCAAAAGTAAAGCTCATCACACACAAACATAAATACTGTAAAGGAAAGGACTAAACAATGTCCATAGCAAGTGTATCAAAGTAAAGATAATGCATAAAGTAAAGAAAGGCTAGAAAGCTTCCAGTCCATATGCACGTACGCTTAAAGTCTACGAGCGTCCCTGAGTACCTGCCGTTTTGGGAACATAGAAAAGGAAAACGGCTGAGCAATACGCTCAGTGCACGGATGTACAATAAAGCATGAATAGTATAAGCATATAAGCATATAACATCGTGTTAATGCAAGTGATGCCTAAAAACATTATTAGTGTTAACTAATCTTTCTTAGTTTTGATCACAACAAACTATACAACACATTTAGTGTAAAACACAAAACGAATTATTTAACTAACACTATCATCAAGGTAATAATCATATCACTAACCTTTCTTAATCATACTTAGTGATCATCAAAATGATTATTCTTAAAACTCACTTTTGTTAATATGACAAAAGACTTTTTAATAAACTTTCTTTTTTTAGAAGATGTTTTATTAAAATGGAAAATGAAAATTTGAAAATAGCATATTCCATATGCTATTAGAATATCCTTTGAAGGCTTCAAATACCTCAGGTATTCCTACCCCACTAAAAGACAAAAACAGAGCATACTCTAGGGGCGGTACCTTAAGTGGCTAGGCGGTTCCCTAGCGATATGGAACTGCCGGGCTAGATAAGGTACCGCGCCCAGATAGCCGTTATATATCCGTTATACTTTGTATCCTTTAAATAGTGGGTCAAATCTCATTTTCCAACAAGCCTCTTGGACGTTTTTCTCAGCCCCCTTTCTATTTTCTATAGCATAATCATTAGTAAATGATCACTTAAAATGTTAAGGATGTTTACATATGATTATCCTCTTGATCCCCTCCTTTACCTTGTCCAATGAGAAGATCACTCACTCACTAGTGTTGTGATAAAGATGAATCTATGAGCTAGTCATATTCATCATGATACCCTTTTTGTTTTAGGTCAATCCATTGTATTTATGAATACTTGGACTAGTTGTGTTCATCCAAGTTATTTGTGGATACTTGGATTTGTTGTGTACATCCATTGCATATGTGTTTGCTTGGATTTGTGTTGTGTAAATCCAAGCTACATGTGTGTACTTGGATAAGTCTAGTTGAGTTGTAACAGATTTGATTAGTAGTTCTCACTAAACTATAAAGTGTTGTGGTTGTGTCTTGTGAGTTCTCACTAAACTTGAAAGTGATTAGTAGTTGTGTTGTGTGAAGTTCTCACTTAGCTTCAAAGTGAAGAGTCGTGAAGATTGGTTCTAGCTTTGGATTAGAACTCGACATCTGGCCTTGTGTCGTAAAATGGTGAAGTAGGCAACGTCGTGAAGATTGGTTCTACCTTAATATTAGAACTCGACATCTAGCATTGTGTCGTTAAATTGTGAAGTAGGCAACGTTGTGTAGATTGGTCCAAGCTAAAGATTAGGTCTCGACATTTAGCTTAGTGTCAGAAAATAATGTAAGCGACGATGTAAGGTTTTCTCCGCCAAGAAGGGAGCTTGTAGATATAGTGGAAATCTCGAGTAGGTGTACTCGAGGAGTGGAGTAGAAACGAGGATAGAGCCTCGTTGTCGAACCAAAATAAATCTTGGTGTCTTCTCACTAGGTTGTATCCTTCCTTACTCTTTACTTATTTCATTATCATTACACTTACCTATTATCTTTGCTAGTGCATTTGAATTGAACCTAATCATTATGCAACTTAGCTTCAAGCAAAAGATAGTTTTGATACAAACCAAATTGAAAGTAATTTTAATTTGGTTGCCAATCGAAGAGAAACTATTCAACCCCCCCCCCTCCTTCTAGTTTCTACAATTGGTATCAGAGCGATGGTCACTCAAGATCTTTGAAGTATATTGTACTTTGAAACTTGGATCGATCCATTGTCTCCTCAAATTAGAAGGTCAAGTTGTACTAAAGTTTCTCTTTGGTCAAAACTATGTTTTCTTTGAAAATAGGTCTTTTTAATTGGTAATATTACATCCCACTTAGATTAGTAGCATTTATACATTTTAGATCTACTCTTAAGATGTATCTACTAGATTTCATCTTGCTTTGTGTAGGTACTCATGAAGATCAATCACTTGATTGGTTGTGGATTGAGTTACTTGCACTTATAGAAGACTCATCCTCATTGATATTTAACATCTTTGAATGATGATACCAAGATGATCGGGAATGATACTAGTCCTTGAAGACTTAGTACTCATCATAGTCATTGATTGGGCATAGCATTGACTCCTTGATGGATTGCTCATTGTGGCCAAGGTACGCTTTCGTTCTTCCACACGCCCTTTGATCATTCTTTTGATCATTACTTGACTATGTGCTTGTTCTAGGCATCCTTGACTTGACATTTGTTTGTGGTTTGTGATTCTTTCCTTTTATCCTCTCAAACCTTCATTGCTTGGATACTTGACTCACTATGGTGATGTAGAGTGAGTTAGTAGTAGCTTAAAGTATCAAGCATGATTTCCATGGTTTGCACCCATACGGTTAGTAGGCCCTTTGTGGGAGAGAAAGTGAATTAATACCTTGCTCATATTTTGGTTTGGACTAAGACTATTATTGAAAGTGATCTTAGTCTATACATGAATAATTGCTTTGTGTTTATTCATTACCAAAGTCGTTTAACGTTTCACCGGAAAGGCACGTCTTAAACCACTATATATGACACAAGCTCTTCGTTACCACTATTTGAAGATTGTCATTAATCCCTTGAGCATTGGTCCCAGTCTTGATTCACTTCCCTTGACTTCTCTCCACTTTGCCGTTTTGCTACGAGTAGTCGTTTGTCCGTCTCGGTTCTTTTTTATCTTGATTCAACTCGTAATCCTTCATTAAAACATATTGACTAGTGTTTATGATGATCCAATGTTATTCTAAAAGGTTCATGATATATTTTTAAGTATCTTAGAAAAACTTGGTTTTTTAAAATTTGGCGTTTTTCATTGATAAAAACCTGCCTCTGTAGGCGGTTCTTTATCTTGGCGGCTCAAACCCGTGGTTCCTTATCGATAAGGTACCGCGGGCAGTAAAGTTTGTCAGAGCGCCCGTTTGATTATTTTATTCTTTTTCAAACCACTATCTCTCTCTCCCAAAAACACACAGCCAACGGTTTACCCTTTTTCCACCATTGTTGAAGCTTCAAAAAACATTCAATCACTCAAATTAATTGATTCCAAGTTGTGGATTTCACTCATCCTTCATCTAACATCAATTAATTGTAAGTATTTTCTTTCAGTTTCATCTATTTTGTTCTAGGGTTCATCCTTTCATAATTGGGGATTTTTAAAATTGAAATTGAATTAAAACCTTAATAGGAATGTGGGTTGACATGGTTATTTTACTATGATTCCTTAGGTTCATATTCATTAAGATTTCACTAAAACCCACTTATAGAACAAATCCGAATTTTGATTAATTATTTTGATTAAAAGATGGATTTGAGATGAACCCATGAACAAGTAGGTAATGACATTGTTAATGCTTACCTAAAAACCTTGTTTTGAAAAACCAATGTTCTAGTCATTGTTGATCCAACATAGTTCATATGTTCTTGGTAAATAATGGAATAGCTACTTTGTGAGCATGAGAATGATACGGATTCAATCCTTTGTTTGTCAAGAAATTGATATAACACATTCTCATATTTTTTATCTTTGATTTTATTTTTCATATGAGTGATTGGAGAAATATTTTCTTGTGTTCATTTAGGCACTAATCATGCCTTCACAATACCAAAAGGATCATCAACTCACTAAACAGTATATGCCAAACCTATCCGACTTTTGTCACTCAACTCACCTTGCCCATACTTTTTCCTCTCTTCAATATCGTTGCTTTCATGAGGGTAGAGTTGTCCAAAAGGATATCAAGGATTATGTCTACATCAAGTCCATGTTTGAAAACATTGGATTTGATTGTTTGTTGAACATTAAGGAAGACATCTATCCTCGATTCCTATTGCAGTTCTTTAGCACATACTCCGTCATTGAAAACAATGATGGAATATTTGTTAGGTTCATCTTGAACGGTCAACTCATACAATACTCTCTCGAAGTCTTCGACATTGTCTCCAAAAAGCGTAATCGACCCGTTAAGAGAAGCCTTCATACTAAGGTACGTTCGGTGAAACGTCACGAGGTTCTCTTAAACGACCTTAACGATAATATGGTTCAATGGACCAATATCCTTAAGGAAAATGTGTTTTGTCTTGGTGGAAACTGGGATCATGTTCCGGCGTGTTTAGTGCATATGTTATATTTATCGCTCAACGGATCAATTATGCTATTCACAAGCCTAAAACAAACCTCCCTTACGCAATGCTTCTCACTCGCCTTTTTAAAAGGGTTAGCCGTGATTTTCCAAATCTTGATCTTTCTCAGTTTCAACCAGTCAAACGGGTCATGCTACCTATTCAAGAGGTATATAAGAGAAAGACAAGATCTGATCGTAAATCCGACCAACAAGAGTTCAATGATGAGGACGTGGACATGCCAACAAGTGATGGTGATGGCATTCTCACAAGTGCTCCCATTGACTCTTCGAGTTCTTCTCACCACTCCACAAACTCATTCGTGGATGGTTTAGATGACATTGCTTCCCCTCCTCACCATTCCTCTAGTGAAGTTCCTAATAATCTCAATTTATAGAAACTTCACCGTCAAAATCTTCGAACCCAAGGTGATTTGCATGAACACCGGATTGAGTCAAGAAAGGGAATCAGGTACTTGGGAAAAATGATCAAGGGATTAGGGAAGAAACGGAGGTGAAGACTTTGAATTATATCAAAGTTTACTTGTCTTGTGATGCTTTAAACATTTGCTTATTATTACTTTGGTTTGGTTGTGTATTAACTTATGCTAAATGTTTGGATTGTTATTTATTTTAATCCTAAATATTGTTTATGCCATCATACTTGTGATTTACATAGCTTTGTGCATGCCTTATGATAGTTAGCTTCTTAGATTTTGGTCAGTAGTTAACTTTGGCTTGTGAATCCTTTGGTAAAAATCTGGGTTAACCAAAATTTGGGATGTGAAACTTTTGAAAGACCTCTGGTCGCGGTTCCATATCGACCCGCGGATCCTTATCGATAAGGAACTGCCGGTCCTAGATATGGAACCGCCGCCACTGTGTCCGACAGAATCTTTTGCTTTACACTATTTTCTTTAATCTGTGTAAACTTTGCATGATTCTTTACAAAAAGCTGCATATTTCCTAAACTAGGTTACCTAAATTCATTATTCACCTAAAATGATTTTAACCCATTACTAGTTTGGATCATCCCCTCACCCATTTAAACCCACCTTGTTAGTCATGTTCTTCACACATCAAAACATCCTTCCCTAACCCTTAAACCATCCTTGTCAACCATGGTTTCTACAAAAACCTCAAACACCCCAAGGAAAACACTTAAGATTAGGATTAAAGTACCAAAGTCTAACTCCTCACCCTTCCACACACCTAAGAATGAGATGGTTCCTATCCTCATTTCTTCATCACCTTCACCACTCCTTGCACCATGCAAGACAACATCCACCCATGGTACTAACCACTCCATTGGTTCTACCTCCTCTTCATTCAACTCAAGAATGAATGAGCTCTCTTCACCCTTCACTCCAAGTGCACCCTTGGATATGACCACACAACGCCAACCAATCCAAATCATTCCTTTTGTGAATGACTTTGATGACACCTTGGTGACTTCACCATTTACCCCTCCTAACTCACCCATTTCCCCTTTAGGGAACATGCCTCCACTCTCACCCACATCACCATTGGAGAACATGCCTCCTCCACCTCCAACCAACTCAAACATTCCAATTTTGGGTGTTCTACTTTCCCTCCTTTTGGGTGATCCATACTATGGGTTTCAAGAAACACATGGTCCTAATTGTCCATGTTGTCTTTACAACCACTACATCATCCATAACCTTAGGATGGAAATGTTTGGACTACATAGGAGGTTGCAAGAGTTCTTGCTTGCCTTGTTCTCCATGCCTCCTCCTAGGAGATGAATGATGAAGTTTTCTAAATAAATGGTTTTCAACAAAACCAAGCCAAAGAAGACTACTAATCTAGATCTAATGTTAAGCTAGCTTTGTAATAGTTAGTTGTCTTTTTTTTTTATTTGTCATTGTAGTTGCTTCCTTCATGTGTGTTTCATGAAGTTGTTCTATGGATTTAGCTTTATGTGTTCCTATCCCTATGTGCACATTAATCAACTTTAATTTGAAATTAAAATTGAACCTAAATCTATCACAACCTCTAAAAACTTGACTAAAATTGGTTCAAAATGATATTCAAATATTTTGTCACCCTTTGTCAAGACATTCTTTGTGAATATGTTGCTTTATGCAACCCTAGCATAATTTGGTGCTAATAGAGGTAAAAATACAAGATTTGCAACTTTTTGAAAAAGTCTTAGTTTTTCTCAAAACCCTGGAAAAATATGGTTTCATGTCCACTGGACGCGGCTCACTAAAAGTAGCGCGGTTCCTTATGTGATAAGGAATCGCCGGTCCCTTTAAGGTACCGCGGACAGAAATCAATTTTTGACGATTTTTTTGGTCAAAACTTTTAAAACCCTATACCCTGTCAAGATTCCTTGTTTGCTCAATTTGGCTAAACATTCCTTGACATTTCACATTTTGTATTCAAATTCTTACCTTGATTACATTTTACTTATACCCCAACCTTGAGATTTCATTCTCACACCTTCCCAACCTTGAGAATTCATTCTCACACAACCTTGAGATTTCATTCTCACACCTTCCCAACCTTGAGATTTCATTCTCACACCTTACACTGCCTAACTCCTCCATTCCTAACCTTGACATTTCTTTGTCACAACCCCACTCACCCAAAGCTTCCTCATCCAAGCTTTCAAAGAAAAAGAAAATCTCGGTTCGACCTATTTGGGTTAAGAAGAACGAACCATCTTCTTCCAAACCACCCAAAAACCCTACCTTCTCTCCAATCAAGTATTGGAATGAGACTTATACCATTAACCCCATCACCGGAGCAAAAGAAAATGTTCCCCCACCACCACAATCCTTCAATACGCCTCAACTCAATGACCTTTCAACCTTCCCAAACCTCACAAGGAAAGGTGAAAACATTTCCAAACCCATTACCCCTCCACCACCAAACCCTAGGTTTGATGCCATACCCCCATCAACCGATTTTGTGTTGCATCATAGATCCTCGTGTGCTTGTTGTCGATTTCAACAAATTGAACTTGCTCATGTGTATGAGAAGTTAAATTTTCTTGAATACCTTCTCACTCGACCTCCTATTCAAGTTTTCGTTCCGGTGGACAAAACTTCGAATGATGCATCGTCGTCTTTTTTTTCCAACTAAAGGACTAACTACTCTTGGAGTCTTTATTACTTTAGTTGCTTTAGAGTCTTTTATTTTCTAGCAATCTTGGAAAATTATCACTATTAGAATAGCTTATGCTTTGTGGTTTATTTTCCATATCTTTTGCTTTAGATACTCATATTGTGTGTATGACTATCTACTTTGTTGTGTCTTTTCTATTATGTAACCTTTGTGTGTTATCCCTTTAGTTCTATTTTGAGTTGTTCATGGTAAATTTTTACAATTGCTTATGGGTGATTCCATCAATTCTAAACTTTAACCCATTGACAAGCTTATCATCTTCATTGGATTGAAGTTTGATTTTGTCAATTATCTTTTTGGACAAACTTAGAAAATACTTGCTTCTAATTTGAGATTTCTTCTCTCTCTCCCTATCAAGTTACTTAGTAGGTAGTGATCATATATACATTGGTGTTTCTTTCCTTTCTACTAACCTTTGTGTAGCATGTCACCTTAGCTCACAAACTTGGTGCCCCAAGCAAGGGGGAGCAACCACCAAGGGGGAGCTACTAGCAAAGTCCGATTCTCTTCAAAAGACTTGTGCTAACCTTTTTTGCTACGACAAAGGGGGAGAAATGATAGTGATAAACTCGGTAATAATTATATTTTGTGTTTCTACGTAAATAAGTTTATCGTTTGTCGTAATCAAAAAGGGGGAGATTGTTAATGCAAGTGATGCCTAAAAACATTATTAGTGTTAACTAATCTTTCTTAGTTTTGATCACAACAAACTATACAACACATTTAGTGTAAAACACAAAACGAATTATTTAACTAACACTATCATCAAGGTAATAATCATATCACTAACCTTTCTTAATCATACTTAGTGATCATCAAAATGATTATTCTTAAAACTCACTTTTGTTAATATGACAAAAGACTTTTTAATAAACTTTCTTTTTTAGAAAATGTTTTATTAAAATGGAAAAAGAAAATTTGAAAATAGCATATTCCATATGCTATTAGAATATCCTTTGAAGGCTTCAAATACCTCAGATATTCCTACCCCACTAAAAGACAAAAAAACAGAGCGTACTCTAGGGGCGGTACCTTAAGTGGCTAAGCGGTTCCCTAGCGACATGGAACCGCCAGGCTAGATAAGGTACCGCGCCCAGATAGCCGTTATATATCCGTTATACTTTGTCTCCTTTAAATAGTGGGTCAAATCTCATTTTCCAACAAGCCTCATGGACGTTTTTCTCAGCCCCCTTTCTATTTTCTATAGCATAATCATTAGTAAATGATCACTTAAAGTGTTAAGGATGTTTACATATGATTATCCTCTTGATCCCCTCCTTTACCTTGTCCAATGAGAAGATCACTCACACACTAGTGTTGTGATAAAGATGAATCTATGAGCTAGTCATATTCATCATGATACCCTTTTTGTTTTAGGTCAATCCATTGTATTTATGAATACTTGGACTAGTTGTGTTCATCCAAGTTATTTGTGGATACTTGGATTTGTTGTGTACATCCATTGCATATGTGTTTGCTTGGATTTGTGTTGTGTAAATCCAAGCTACATGTGTGTACTTGGATAAGTCTAGTTGAGTTGTAATAGATTTGATTAGTAGTTCTCACTAAACTATAAAGTGATGTGGTTGTGTCTTGTGAGTTCTCACTAAACTATAAAGTGATTAGTAGTTGTGTTGTGTGAAGTTCTCACTCAGCTTCAAAGTGAAGAGTCGTGAAGATTGGTTCTAGATTTGGATTAGAACTCGACATCTAGCCTTGTGTCGTAAAATGGTGAATTAGGCAACGTCGTGAAGATTGGTTCTACCTTAAGATTAGAACTCGACATCTAGCCTTGTGTCGTTAAATTGTGAAGTAGGCAACGTTGTGTAGATTGGTCCTAGCTAAAGATTAGTGTCGGAAAATAATGTAAGCGACGATGTAAGGTTTTCTCCGCCAAGAAGGGAGCTTGTGGATATAGTGGAAATCTCGAGTAGGTGTACTCGAGGAGTGGAGTAGAAACGAGGATAGAGCCTCGTTGTCGAACCACTATAAATCTTGGTGTCTTCCCACTAGGTTGTCTCCTTCCTTACTCTTTACTTATTTCATTATCATTACACTTACCTATTATCTTTGCTAGTGTATTTGAATTGAACCTAATCATTATGCAACTTAGCTTCAAGCAAAAGATAGTTTTGATACAAACCAAATTGAAAGTAATTTTAATTTGGTTGCCAATCGAACAGAAACTATTCAATCCCCCCCCCCCCCTTTCTAGTTTCTACACAGCGGAAGAAACTAAGTCCCGAATAACCCGGTTAAGTCTTGGTAAAACTGGTTTTATAGTTTGAAAAGCCTTATGTTTATCTTATAAAAACTGTTTAACATATTCTACCATTAGCCAATATAGGTCATGAAAATCCACCGTGTATGAATACTTGGAGGGGTGACCTCATCATGCAAATTAGAGGGGTTGCCTCTAATTTAATATACTGGTTTGGGTAGGAGGGATCAGCTCCTTATGAAGGATGCAAGGCACACACCACATTCACACTGAGTAATCTGCTGAAAAACATGTAACTAGGATGCACCCATACGCCCCACATGATAAATACAATAATATGGCCAAAAGATGAAGGGACGCCACGAGCAATCACTCCGCCGTGGTGAAGTCATAACATCAGTGCCTCTAATGTTATGGTTATGGTACCTCCATAACTAGGTGAAACTGGTCATGCATGTATATGGCTATAGGTATTCTAAATTAACATAAGCAAATCAAACATATAAACTTATACTACGGGAAAACATTTGGCTTCATACGGGGAATCCTAATAAGGAAAGAATGTCCATACTGAAAGGACGGGAATCCGTACCTTATATCCAGTGAACGAAGAAGACGAACTGAGGAGAGTCCTACTTCGGTACCACTAATGCTACATAAATACATACATGAATAAGTATCTGATTACTAAATACGTAACTGGTTTTATGTCATGTCTCAGCTTATTTAATATGTTCATATCATGTTTTACTGTTTTAAGCCTTAAACTGTGTTTATCTGATATTCTGTCTATTCTGATTAAGTATTTCTAGTATTTCATATATTATTATACTTACTGTGTAATAATAAGTAACTTTCTAAAAAAAGCAGGTTTCCAAAAATAGAAAGTTTCCAAAAGTAGAAAGTTGCCAAATATAGAAAGTTTACAAAAATAGGAAGTTTCCAAAAATAGAAAGTTTCCAAAAATAGAAAGTTTCCAAAAATAGAATTACTGCTTAAAATAAATAAGTTTCTAAAAATAGAAAGTTTCCATAAATAGATTAGCTGCCTTAATTAAATAAGTTTCTAAAAATAGAAAGTTTCCATAAATAGATTAGCTGCCATAATTAAATAAGTTTCTAAAAATAGAAAGTTTCCATAATTAGATATAAGCTGGTTAAATAAGCTAAGTATATAAGCTTAAGTGTTTTCTGATTATTTTTCTAAGTCATAATGATATAAGGTATAGTTTGTTAATTATTACATGTAATATAAATAAACTATAGGTTAAAAGTATTTAATTAAATATATCATGTTTTTAATTAAATAAGGTTAAATACTTATGTTAAAACATGTATTATTAATTATTAATAATATAACCTAAGTCATGTTAATTAATTATAACCATGGTTTTTAATAATTAATTAATTATCAAGTCTAGAAAAATATAAATACTTAGGTTAATAATTCCATGATCTAATAATTAAATTATAACCTAAGTCATGTTTTATTGAATTAATCATGTCATACTTTATTAATTTAATTTTAACAAATGATTATTAAAAACATTACATTAACATAAACCATGAACCGGATCGTGACTAAAAACCATGAAACGGACCTGAAATCGACACCATACCCCGAACCACTTCGGGGTTCCCTTTTGTTTGCTGCTTCCGTGGGACCCACGCCACCAAACCGAGAACTTGTGGTCTCGGTGGTGGTCTATAAGCCAAATCGAGACCCCCTTGGGGTTCAGTTTAGGCGCTGGCCACACACAAACACCCCTAAAACCTCCTTTTTGATTTACCCCATAACCTTTTTCATGTTTAGTTTATGTTTATAATTAGGTTTTTAAAAACATCATGTTCTTAATTACTTTTATTAAATCAAATCAAAAATAAAAAGGATTAAAAAGGTATACCGAATGCGTGGATCTAACGAGGATGAACACACACGAACACACGTACAAAAACCAAGATCAAAATCAAACGAACACCCCCTTTTCTTGTGTTATATGCGGCGGCCAAAGAGGAGAGCAAGAAGGAAAGGAGAAAATCTTTTTAGGTTTTTGATTAGTTTACTGTAAAGTGAAAAGTGAATATAAGTTTTACCTTAACCCCCTTCTTAGTAAAATTTGATGGGCTTGGCCCATCTTTCTTGATGTAGCCGCGGGTAGGGGGCCCCATATGGGGTACCCGTACCGTTTTCCGTGTCTCGTTATATAAGTGTTCGTTCGTATTTATTTGTGTTCTTGTTTTATGCGTTCTCGTTAAATATTAACCGTGACTTAATATATTTATTCGTGCTCGTAATAAATATATATACGTAATTAATATTAGCTCGTGACTTAATTACGTTCATGATTTCATGATCGCATGTTCGTGATTAATTATTGTTAAATAATTATTGTGTATTCGTACGTAATAATTACTTATCGTGTTCTAACACGTACGTAATACGTAAAATTCTAACACGTGAACGTAATCATACTATAATAGGAAAGTTTTAATCTAGTACGTACGATCTTAAGGGTACTATTCATGGTAAAAGCATGCGGGTTTTACAACTCTTCCCCCCTAAAAAGAATAATTCGTCCCCGAATTATAGATAAATAAACTGGAAAAGAAGAACATACCCGAATTCAAAATATGAAATGAGGGTAAGAAGCCCAGATAGACTCCTCTGTTTCCCAAGTGGCTTCCCGCTCGGTATGATCCCTCCAAAGGATTTTGACGAATGGAATCGTCTTCCTTCTCATGACTCCTTCTTGTGTGTCAAGAACTCGTTCGGGTTCTTCTATGAAAGAGAGATCTTCTCGTATCTGTTCCAGTGGATGTTGAACCATGTGAAGGGGATGATACTGGTACCCTCTGAGTAAGGACACATGAAACACATTGTGTACATGCGAAAGCTACGGAGGTAACGCTAACCGGTAAGATACTTCACCGACTCGTTCAATGATATCAAACGGTCCGATGAAACGAGGATTGAGCTTCCCTTTAATCCCGAAGCGTCTAACACCACGTGCCGGCGAAACCTTAAGGAAGACGTGATCTCCTATGTTAAAATGTATGTCCCTACGATGCTTATCGGTGTAACTCTTCTGACGTGACCGTGCCTCCTGAAGATTTTGCTTAGCTACTGCGATCTTTTCATTGGTCATCTCTATGATTTCTGGTCCTTCAAGTGTTCGCTCGCCAACCTGATCCCAGCAGATTGGGGCGCGACACTTTCTGCCATACAACATCTCGAAAGGAGCACACTTGATACTTGCGTGCCAACTGTTGTTGTATGCAAACTCCACCAAACAGATGTAATCGTCCCAATTACCCGTCCATTCCAACGCACATGACCTCAACATGTATTCCGATGTCTGAATTGTTCGTTCCGACTGTCCGTCTGTTTGAGGATGAAAAGCCGTGCTAAGCTTAAGTTGTGTACCCCAAGCTTTCTGCAGACTCTTCCAAAATCGCGAAGTGAAACGAGGATCTTTGTCTGAGACGATGCTGGATGGAGCACCGTGGAGTCTCGTGATCTCTCTTCTATACGTATCAGCGAGTTTACTTACCGGATCTTCCTTGCGAATCGGTAAGAAATGATCTGATTTGGTAAGTCGATCTACGATAACCCAAATTGCATCGTGCTTCCTCTTGGTAGGCGGAAGACCAGTAACAAAATCCATGGTGATTTTGTCCCACTTCCACTCTGGAATATCTAACGGTTGTAGGAGACCGCCAGATCGCTGATGCTCGATCTTAACCTGCTGGCAGGTAAGACATTTGGAGACGTAAGTGGCCACATCTTGTTTCATACCACTCCACCAAAAGTACTGCTTGATGTCATGGTACATCTTAGTCGAACCAGGATGTATGGAGAATGGGGAGCTATGAGCCTCAGCTACCAAGGCTTCCCGGAGTTCTTGATCATTAGGAACACAAAGTCTCGTACCCTGCCATACGATACCATCTGCATCTACTCTGAATTCCCTTTGTTTCTCCAAATTCTGTACTATCGCCCAGATTTCTCCATCATCTTTCTGAGCTTCCTTGATCTTAGAGAGTAACTCGGGTTCTACTCTAAGATTAGCCCATTAACCGTGCTGTCCACGTACCATGATCTCGATGTCTAGTCGCTCCAAGTATCTTATTATTTCCTCCTCAGTTTTAATGCCGTTGATCATTCTGGAGTTCCTGCTAAGAGCATCTGCTACTACATTTTCCTTTCCGGGATGATACTGTAGATTAATGTCATAATCCTTCAATAGCTCTAACCATCTTCTCTGCCTCATGTTCAATTCACGTCGAGTGAAGATATACTTCAAGCTCTTGTGGTCCGTGAAAATGTCACATGATTCTCCATATAAGTAGTGCCTCCATATCTTCAATGCAAACACAACTGCAGCAAGTTCCAAGTCATGCGTGGGGTAATTTTCTTCATAAGGCTTAAGCTGCCGTGAAGCGTACGTGATAACTTTCCCATGTTGCATGAGAACACAGTCAAGTCCCTTCCCCGATGCATCACTGTAGATTTGAAATCCACCCGTACCAGATGGGAGAGTAAGAATAGGTGTAGATACTAGCTTCTGCTTCAGGTCTTCAAAGCTCTTCTCTCGTCCTTCAGTCCAGACGAATTTCTCCCCTTTCCGCATCAGTTTGGTCAATGGTAGTGCTAAGCGGGAAAAGTTCTCCACGAACCTACGGTAATAGCCAGCTAAGCCTAAGAAACTGCGGACTTCCGTCGCTGATGTCGGCCTCGACCACTTAGTAATGGCCTCAACCTTCGTTGGATCCATAGTGATTCCTTCTGCTGATACAATGTGACCTAGGAATGCCACCTTGTCTAACCAGAACTCACATTTGGAGAATTTAGCATACAGCTGCTTCTGGCGAAGAATCTGTAGTACTGTACGAAGATGGTCTTCGTGTTCCTCCTTGGACTTTGAGAAAACCAGGATGTCATCGATGAAGACAATGACGAACTTGTCCAGAAATTTATGGAAGATTCTGTTCATCAAGTCCATGAACACTGCTGGAGCATTTGTCAGGCCGAATGGCATAACTACAAACTCGTAGTGGCCATAGCGGGTACGAAAAGCAGTCTTGGCGATGTCCTGCTCCTTAACCCGTAACTGATGGTAGCCTGACCTAAGATCAATCTTGGAGAAGTTTTTGGCCCCTTGGAGTTGGTCAAACAGATCGTCTATACGCGGCGTGGATACCTATTCCGGATAGTAATCTTGTTGAGCTCGCGATAGTCTATGCAAAGACGCATACTGCCGTCCTTCTTCTTAACAAATAAGACCGGTGCGCCCCATGGAGATGCACTCGGTCGAATGAAACCTCGTTCTAGAAGTTCTTGCAGTTGGTCCTTCAGCTCCTTCAGCTCTATGGGAGCCATTCTATAATGAGCCTTGGAGATTGATTCAGCTCCTGGAATAAGCTCGCTATTGAATTTCACTTCTCGTACAGGTGGTATGCCTGGAATTTCTGCTGGAAATACATCTTGGAATTCCGACACTATTGGTTGATCCTGAATTGATGGAGATTCAGCATCCATGTCGTGAACCGTAGCTAGATAACTCTCGCAGCCAAGTGACAGTAGTGCACGCGCTTACAGGGTAGATATGATTTGTATAGGCCGTCCGGGTACGAACCCGTTATGAATGTACTCTGGTGCATTAACATCACCGAAGATAACTCGATATGAATGGAAATCTATGGAATCATGATGCTTGGATAGCCAATCCATGCCAAAAATCATGTCGAAGTCATTCATGTCCAGCGGAAGTGCGTCAACAGGTCGAACCTTATCGTCAAATTCTAGGGGAAGACTCTTGTATACATGGGTGATTAATACAGAGTCCCTCAAAGGCGTGGAAATAGTAAGCCTATTCTCTAGTGGCATGGGGAGCATCCTAATGTTCTTATCATAAGCAGTAGAAATGACCGAGTGAGTAGCACCCGTATCGAAAAGAACACACGCAGCTTGACCATACATATACAAGATTCCAGTGATGGTACCTGTAGACTTGTTGGTCTGGTCTCGAGATGTCGTGTAGACACGCCCGGTGGTAGGAGGCGGCTTGGAATCAGCATGTCCCGATGTGCCCTCCATCTCGCCCTTACGGCAATCCTTCATGATATGGCCAGGAAGACCACACTTGAAGCATGCGTCAGTGTTACGACGACATGGCCCTGGGTGCCTACGGTGGCAAGTAGAGCAAATAGGATGAGTATATCCTCCAGCAGGTGCTCTGGCTGGCTGAGAACCTGATAAAACATTTTACATAAGGCATGATAATAGGGTACAAAGGACAATGCGGATAATCGTAAGATTGAATACCAGTGATAGCTGGACGGCTAGGCTGTGAACCTCTCTTGTTCTGGTCCCTGCCGTTTCCATGGTTCCTGGTAGAAGTTTTGCTAAAGTGTCAGAATATGAGTTATAACATGAAATCATAAGAAAATGCGTAAGTATTAGGACCTGCTGCTGTTGGAGTGTCCATCGTTGTTACGGTAATTATCATTACCGCCACGCCTATCCGTAGCAGAACGGTCGTTAGTCTGACCGTTTCCCTTGGGCTGATGAGGCTGCTGCTGAGTAGCCGGCTGAGACCGGTCCCTAGTTTTCTGCCTGGATGATATAGTTTAAAGAGATGAATAATTGACATATGTGGAAAGAATACGGATTGATCACCACTTGAATACGAATGTTTACCTTTTGTCGGGTCTCTCAGCTTCCCCGAACTCATCTATCTCTTGTAGCATCTCCAGCTTATGTGTTGCGTCGGCCACTTGTGCTACAGTGTTGAACGTAGCACACACCAGATTGTTTACGACCGATGTGCGAAGAGCCCACCTAAAGTGGTGTGCCTGCTCTTCACGAGTACCTGCTGCTGCACCAAGGAAACCAGCTAATCAAAGAAAGCGCTGCATAAACTCGTTGCTATTCTCCCTAGCTCTTTGTCGGATCCCATGGTACTCCCTCTTGAGCTTGTCTTGCTCAGCCTTGGGAAAGAACTGCTCCATCACCCTGTCCTTGAACTGAGCCCATGTCAAACCAGCAACCTAATCGTCACCTCCCTCAGACTGCATCAACGCTAACCACTAGTTAACACATCGCCTTCGAACCGGTAGCATGCCAACCTAGCCTTGAACACGGGGTCACATCCCATAACATTGAAAATCTTCTCGATGTGAGCCAACCAGCTTTCAGCATCACTAGGGCTATCTGTTTTCTCAAAAGCTCGAGGACGGAGCTTGTTGAATCTCTCCAGCCATACTGCCAATGTCACTGGAGGAGGGGGAGGAGGTGCCTGGTTATGCTGCTGATTGTTGGCAGCTTGAACCTCAGCCCTGATGTCGTTCCTCAGTTGAGGAAGCAAAGCTTGCATTGCAGCTTGGATTGCAGCATTGAGTTGTTCCTGTTCGCGTGGGAGAACCATCTGACAGTATAACATAAAACATATGATTAAACAGATCAAAACATAAAATATATATACATGAAAAAAAAATTATACCAAAATTCAAGAGAAAAATCTTATGCAAGAAAATTTTGTGTATGAATACATGATGCAGTTTTATGAAAACTTTTTTATGCTCGAGAGTGAACGCCTATGGTCAGTTCACCCAAAATAAAATACATGGCGAGGGGACGCCTATGGGTCGGTCCCAAATTTAAAAGTTTCGATAAAACACATGCGACTAAATAGGGCCAGTCCTGTACCAACCATTACTTAGTCATAAACCTGCGACAATGACATATATATGTATGCATAAAAATGATGAATGCATGAAAAACGACTGTCAGTTCTAGGAAGACCATAGTGACTACCCACTAATCACAGGTCATATTTTCAGAGCCTACAGGTCGAAGCCTTGGCTCTGATACCATAATTGTAACACCCTATTTTGATAATGGAATGTCACGCGTAATTATTGCGTGTCATCAAAGCATACAAGGAAAAATGTCTAAACATTACATGACCATAAAAGGAAAATACCGGAATCAAACATCGGTAGTCCAAAAGTAAAGCTCATCACACACAAACATGAATACTGTAAAGGAAAGGACTAAACAATGTCCATAGCAAGTGTATCAAAGTAAAGATAATGCATAAAGTAAAGAAAGGCTAGAAAGCTTCCAGTCCATATGCACGTACGCTTAAAGTCTATGAGCGTCCCTGAGTACCTACTGTTTTGGGAACATAGAAAAGGAAAACGGCTGAGCAATACGCTCAGTGCACGGATGTACAATAAAGCATGAATTGTATAAGCATATAAGCATATAACAACGGAAGAAACTAAGTCCCGAATAACCCGGTTAAGTCTTGGTAAAACTGGTTTTATAGTTTGAAAAGCCTTATGTTTATCTTATAAAAACTGTTTAACATATTCTACCATTAGCCAATATAGGTCATGAAAGTCCACCGTGCATGAATACTTGGAGGGGTGACCTCATCATGCAAATTAGAAGGGTTGCCTCTAATTTAATATACTGGTTTGGGTAGGAGGGATCAGCTCCTTGTGAAGGATGCAAGGCACACACCACATTCACACTGAGTAATTTGCTGAAAAACATGTAACTAGGATGCACCCATACGCCCCACATGATAAATATAATAATATGGCCAAAAGATGAAGGGACGCCACGAGCAATCACTCCGCCGTGGTGAAGTCATAACATCAGTGTCTCTAATGTTATGGTTATGGTACCTCCATAACTAGGTGAAACTGGTCATGCATGTATATGGCTATAGGTATTCTAAATTAACATAAGCAAATCAAACATATAAACTTATACTACGGGAAAACATTTGGCTGCATACGGGGAATCCTAATAAGGAAAGAATGTCCATACTGAAAGGACGGGAATCCGTACCTTATGTCCAGTGAACGAAGAAGACGAACTGAGGAGAGTCCTACTTCAGTACCGCTAATGCTACATAAATACATACATGAATAAGTATCTGATTACTAAATACGTAACTGGTTTTATGTCATGTCTTAGCTTATTTTATATGTTCATATCATGTTTTACTGTTTTAAGCCTTAAACTGTGTTTATCTTATATTCTATCTATTCTGATTAAGTATTTCTGGTATTTCATGTATTATTATACTTACTGTGTAATAATAAGTAACTTTCTAAAAATAGCAGGTTTCCTAAAATAGAAAGTTTCCAAAAGTAGAAAGTTACCAAAAATAGAAAGTTTCCAAAAATAGAAAGTTTCCCAAAAATAGACAGTTTCCAAAAATATAAAGTTTCCAAAAATAGAATTACTGCTTAAAATAAATAAGTTTCTAAAAATAGAAAGGTTCCATAAATAGATTAGCTGCCTTAATTAAATAAGTTTCTAAAAATAGAAAGTTTCCATAAATAGATTAGCTGCCTTAATTAAATAAGTTTCTAAAAATAGAAAGTTTCCATAATTAGATATAAGCTGGTTAAATAAGCTAAGTATATAAGCTTAAGTGTTTTCTAATTATTTTCCTAAGTCATAATGATATAAGGTATAGTTTATTAATTATTACATGTAATTTAAATAAACTATAGGTTAAAAGTATTTATTTAAATATATCGCGTTTTTAATTAAATAAGGTTAAATACTTAGGTTCAAACATGTATTATTAATTATTAATAATAGAACCTAAGTCATGTTAATTAATTAATTATAACCATGGTTTTTAATAATTAATTAATTATCAAGTCTAGAAAAATATAAATACTTAGGTTAATAATTCCATGATCTAGTAATTAAATTATAATTTAAGTCATATTTTATTAAATTAATCATGTCATACTTTATTAATTTAATTTTAACAAATGATTATTAAAAACATCACATTAACATAAACCATGAACCGGGTCGTGACTAGAAACCATGAACCGGACCTGAAATCGACACCATACCCCGAACCACTTCGGGGTTCACTTCTGTTTGCTGCTGCGGTGGGACCCACACCACCAAACCGAGACCTTGTGGTCTCGGTGGTGGTCTATAAGCCAAACCAAGACCCCCTTGGGGTTCGGTTTAGGCGCCGGCCACACACAAACACCGCTAAAACCTCCTTTTTGATTTACCCCATAACCTTTTTCATGTTTAGTTTATGTTTTTAGTTAGGTTTTTAAAAACATCATGTTCTTAATTAATTTTATTAAATCAAATCAAAAAGAAAAAGGATTAAAAAGGTATACCGAATGCGTGGATCTAACGAGGATGAACACACACGAACACACGTACAAAAACCAAGATCAAAATCAAACGAACACCCCCTTTTCTTGTGTTATATGCGGGCCAAAGAGGAGAGCAAGAAGGAAAGGAGAAAATCTTTTTAGGTTTTTTTTTAGTTTACTGTAAAGTGAAAAGTGAATACAAGTTTTACCTTAACCCCCTTCTTAGTAAAATTTGATGGGATTGGCCCATCTTTCTTGATGTAGCCGCGGGTAGGGGGCCCCACCTGGGGTACCCGTACCGTTTTCCGTGTCTCGTTATTTAAGTGTTCGTTCGTGTTTATTTGTGTTCGTGTTTTATGTGTTCTCGTTAAATATTAACCGTGACTTAATATATTTATTCGTGCTCGTAATAAATATATATACGTAATTAATATTAGCTCGTGATTTAATTACGTTCATGATTTCATGATCGCATGTTCGTGATTAACTATTGTTAAATAATTATTGTGTATTCGTACCTAATAAATACTTATCGTGTTCTAACACGTACGTATACGTAAAATTCTAACACGTGAACGTAATCATACTAGAATAGGAAAGTTTAATCTAGTACGTACGATCTTAAGGGTACTATTCATGGTAAAAGCATGCGAGTTTTACAAGAAAGGTTAGTGATAATCCTTATTTGAAAATACTTTGTCATCAAGCTTTAGGTATAGATTATGTGTCATATCCAAAGTAGCTGGACTTAAAATGTTGGTAGGTCATCTCATATCTAAAGTAAGTGGATATTTTGTTCCATGTAAATGAGGTATTCACTATCCCTTATCTATTGTCGAATGGAGTTGATGTTGTCTTAAAATAGCTATCATGCTAGCACAAGGTTATCAGATATGAGTGAGCCAAGTGAGGTTGTTTTGCATCTCTAATCAGTCAAACATAGGGAAAAAGGTAAAAAAAAATATAAGGGTGGAAGCTAATATTCTGGTTTGTCATCATTGTGTACAACAAGAATGCTACCAACCTTTAGAAATGGTTGATGCCATGGATACGCCGGCATTCATTATAAGGTTTTCAATTTTTTGTGCCTTGAAAGCTCACATTCTCAGAGTTTTTTAGCGGCATGTGATCACACACCACCTAACATAGCGGTTTAGAAAACATTTTCTAGTCATGAGGATTTATGTTAATGAAAGTGTTGTTTTTTTCTAATGCTGGCAGTATCGGGTTTTCGTGACCCTATCTCAACTTTGCATTACCTGCGATAATGCATTTCGTTGTTTCATTGAAGACAGAGGTATGAATGAGATTGTGTTTCCAGTCTTACAAGTGTGGCTTTATGTGAAGGATCATCACAATGTTATACATTAGTTCAAATCAGTCGGCACATGTATTAACAAAGTAAGTAAGCTTCATCATAACTTCTTCTAGGTTGGCGGCGGATGTGGCTATGGCACTTAAAGATACCTAATTAATGTATCCTGCTTTTTGGCGTTAGCTTATGTTGAACGTTTGAAAGCCATTAGTCGACTATATAAGCCAAAACAAACACCCCTTTAGAACTATAGATCAGCAACAAAAAATAACAACCATCTCATCGACGTCTTAACTATTGCTCAATAGATATTACTATTTTTAAAGCTTTTAAAGTGCCTTGTTTGTGTAATGTTACCTATTTATTGACTACTGTGGCTTTAACTTTCTAGCAGATAAGTTATTCCGTTTTGCATGTATGCTTGTGCTTAAGGTTTAATCTGGTCTTGCAGTGAATGGAAGCTGTGACGCGGCTAGGAATGGCATGATGTGGTTGCTCACATCAACAAACATCAGTTATCCAAAGAATTTACACTAGCAATAAGAATCTTAGCTTTTTTGTAAGTTTCAAACGTGAAAACTTACAGACATTCATAGAAGGAATTACTTTTTATTTTGTAAGTTTCTATTCTCCCTTGATTCCTGTAAGTTGTTTCATATTTCAACTGATGTAAATGCTTTTGTCAAACCAACAAAATGTTGTTATTCCACTTATGTTCCACTTTACGTTCTCAAAGGCAGCAAAATCTTGAAGGGCCCTTTTTAATTACTTAGATACGTTTCTTCTCAATTGTTCCCGTTATCATATATATTATGGCTCACCATTCTCTCCACCAGATTGTAATGCTGCGTAATCAATATGTTATGTTTTATTATGATTATCTATCAATATTATTTATACATATATATACATATATAATTATACTATTATATAGATATATCTATATTTATCCTATTATATAAAGTCTATCTTCAATCTTAACTCCGATCTTAATCTTGAACCAAAAATTAACAAACCTAACTTAACCAAAATTTAAGATAAGGAGGTTAAATTTAAGCCATTAGATTATATTTTGCAACAAACTATTCAAAACACTTTTATTTATAAATTGATATATCTTTTTTTTCATAATTTAATTTCACCATATTTTCTAAAATTTCGTGCTCTTTAATTCAACATCTATTTTAATATATTTTTATTTTTTCATTTTTAATGAATTTATATTAATCTTTTTATAACTTTAACTTTAATCTAAATAAAAACTCGATGGATAAAAGTGTAACATTTGTTTGCAAGAAAATAGTTATTGGGTATCCGTCGCCACATTGTGCGGGTACCATGCTATACAAACAAGGAGTGCAAATATGTACAAGTGCTTAAGTCTTAGGGGTGAAGCATGGATCCTTTGATACAAAAAAAATTGTTTGGTTGATAGAAATGGAAACAAAAAACATGAATCATTACATGCAAGCACTTCACACGTTAGTACTTTGTAGCTAGTCCTTACTGAATATCGCTTTATATTTCACTGCTTAGTACTTACATCCATATGAATGAATGATCATATAATCATACCAGTAATATAATTCATACTTTTGTGTATATCAAACAGAATGAAACAAGCAATTTAAAATGTTTTGAGCTTAGATAAAAGAAGTATACTATGTTAAAAGAAAAAGCATTTTGTTTAGAAAACAAGATTTATTAACATTGTTATAATCACATGTTAATAAATCATGATTTATAACCTATCAGATAACCCGGTAAGAAATTAACTAAGAACCTAACCTGGCTTTTTTAGCTTATCGGGTCTACCGGGTTAACCGATAAGCTAAGTTTGACCCAAAGTAACCCGACATTATAAGCTCATATCGAGTTCGGATTGGACCAACGTATTTGACACCCCTGCATACTGAAATCCAAAGCGAGACACTGTAAAAGGCTGATTACTTTTAACTAAGATGATATTCTCACACGGATAGCTATTCAAAAAAATTATGAATCGAACCCGCCTGTTGGGCAAGCAAAGGCCAGACACTATAAAAGATTGATTTGCTTTTAACCAAGATGATATTTTTACACATACATATATATGTCTGGGTCTCAAGAGTCGAAAGAAAAAGACGAATGAACATTTTATGTTTAGACTCTTTAAAATAGACCAACAAACGTTCTTTCAAAAAAAGATGTATAAACCAAACCTCTTTATCTGGTGAGCCAAAGCCAAACACTATCAAAAGATCGTTTCCTTTAACAAAGACGAGATTCTCCCACAGATAGCTATATGTGCCACACATAAAAAAAAATAGAAGAGCGCAGATTCTATGTTTACACAAACAGAAGAACCATTATAACTTATCAATTAACACTTTTTCTTAAAAAAATGTACGGACTGAACCCACCCGTTGGGCCGGTTACGAAACTAGTATATATATATATATATATATATATATATATATATATATATATATATATATATATATATATATATATATATATATATATATATATATATATATATATATATATATATATACTATTACCTATCTAGAATTTCCTGATTTTTAACATGTCAAAAGTTTGTTATGACCAAAGGATCTTAACCTATTCAAATCACTTAGCCTTTCTCTAGATATTTTATTTAAAATATAAACATGGTCTCATGTTCATATGAATGTCCCATCTCATCCCTAAGTACCCTAACCAACCTAAAACATTATTTGTAAACAGGCTGTTCCAAAAACAGTTTTGACCTACGACTGTTGTAACCCAGTTTTGACCCACTTCCCGACCTCCAATTGAGTTCTTTTTTTCTCTCATTCAAAATCTTATTCAATTATCTTTTTATGGATACCAAATTCAACTTCTATATGTTTACCAAACCCATGTTATGATCAAAACAAGTTGACCCAATATCTGCCTTGATTTTTAATGACGAATTTAAACATGCTTAAACCCTAATTAACATCACTAATTATCACCAATCATTATCCTAATCATGTTAATTGTTATAGATCCCCTAATTACAGATCTATTAAGAACCATCATCTATCATATAAATTGATTACATAAAACTTGAAGCTTTAATGATATAAAACATGAAAACTATAAGAATTAAATCAAGATTTTTACTTGAAATCTTCAAGAAAATTATTTTTGATGAATTCCTAAATTAAGGCTCATAATATTTCGGCCAAAAAGGGTGGAGGAGAGAAAAAAACTGATCTGTTTGATATTCTGATTGGTTTTTTAAAGATTTAAATTTAGGGTTGTCACAACAACCATACACCTATACCCGAACCCGAGGTCATATATATATATATACGTTTTAAACAAATTAATATATATATATATATATATATATATATATATATATATATATATATATATATATGTGACAAGACAAACCCGAGGTCATTTATTTAATATCATATAATATTATTTTACGTATGATTTTGAATTTTTTTTTTTGATGAGTTGAATGGAATGACGATTGATGGTTTTATTTAAAACCGACGTTGAAGGTCTTATTTTTATCTTTTTACTAATAGCGAGGATTATTAGTGACCAAGATATCGACGGATGCCCGAGATTTTATGTTTTATCATTTGTTCTCTCGATGTTTATATTTTTGACTTTTTTATTTTAAGTTCGTATTAAGTCGAACCGGGATCATATTATCATCATATTTTGAGTGCGTTTTAACTTTTGAAAAGTATTTTTACGAAAGCCGAGCCTCGTAAATATTCTCAAAATTTAGAATTTACATTTTCCACCCTTACAACTTTTTAATTACATTTTGGACCAAAACTATCATAAATTGGCAAAACTAGTCCCTCCAACCCACTATATAAGGTTTTTCCACTACAATAAAACACATACAAATGTGTGAAAATGAAATTCATCTCTCTCTTCCCTCTCTCTAAGCAAAACCGTACACCCCCCTAATCAAATCCATTTGATTTTCAAAATTTACTTTGAATCAAAGAAATCTAAGACAAGTCCCATGTTGGAAATTTCATGGCGCATCTTTTGGTGTAATTTTCTTCAACATGCAAGAACTTCAAATTTTTTATGATGATCCATGAAGGTTTGATCCATTTTTATGATGGTATATTGTTGTTAGTGTTGTTTTATGCATATTAATTATTGCATGTTTGAAATTTGAGTGGGTAAATTTTTGTATGATCATTTAAATGTGTTATGAGTTAGTTAAGTTGTTGGTAATGATATTAGGTTGATATTAGGCATATGAGAATGATTAAAATATGGTGAAAAATTAATTTTGAATGATTTTTAAAAGTATATTTTTAAACAGATTATTAAACTTAATTTTCTGAAAATATGAGTTTGAGTTTGAGATGAACTAACTAGATATTGTTGTAGATAATTCTTTTAGCTTCGATTTGATGTAAGATAGAGCTTCTAGCTCCAAACGAGCGCGGAGTTATGATGTTCTGATTATTCGTGTACCGGGAGACGAGTATCGTCACGATATATAATTGTTGTCGATATTTGGATCGAATCCCCGGGACTATAAAAAGGATTTTGAAATGTGTCATGGATTGATGTTAAGTGTTAAGTATGAGGATGTTGAGTTTATTTTCAAAGTCGAGTGTCGGTTTTGTAAACAGAGAAAAATAAATAAGTTAAAAAGACTATATGAGTTGTTGACGTAAAACTGTCCGGTTTTTGTAGTTCAAAGATGTGTCGGGCAGGGAACTTTAAAAGTAAAATCTTTTGATGGGCTTTTACAGGTCTTTCTATATAGTAAGTGACATTTCTGATTAGTATCATAAGTATTTGATGTGTTTAAGTGGGGTAAATGAGCTCGTACATTTGGTGTGTACCGGCAGATTTTTATCGAAAGAATTAACTAATAAAGTAAACATATAGAAGGGAGTAACATGTCACTTGTATTGTTTTCATTTTGGGTTGGTTGTGATTTTATTATTTTGAGTTTGATGTTACTAAGTATGAATTTTACTCGAGTTTATTATTCATGAACGCGCCTTATTTGATAGGTTGCGGTTTTTGTGTTTATCAGGCATCAACTATCGTCGAAGATCGTCTTACTACTGCTATTACTCCAGGTGAGTCTATAGCCTCTATTTTGTAATTGTTTTGAATGATTTTAAAACCTACGAGGGGGATACATGCTATTTGAAAGTAAAATGAACACAAGTCATGATTGATTGTTTGGACCCGAATGTTGCCTTTGATGCCTTTGTTGATTTGAATTGTATAAGTAACTAATTTGCAAAAGTCCCTAAATTCATGAGCCGTTAACTATCTTCTGACTTGATGTTGTGAGTTGGGAATAGCCGCTTATTCTAATAATAGTACTATTGGGCTGACGACCCTATCTGAGACCAAGGCTTTACGCTGAGTAACCCGTTGGGAAGGATAATTTTACGAGAATGAGAATTGGTATTCTTGCAAATGATACCCTAGTAGGGGCACTGGAATTTCATCTAGTCATGCCGGCTTTAGGCGTGGGTGACTAAGTTAAGGGGTCGGTGTCATGAGCTTAATACAATTCAATAGCTATTGCTAAATACCAGAATGCCTGACTAATAGATTGTGTGTACGACAATTCTATTAAATAATCTTGATTGATTTTTCTCTTGTGTTCAAAGGTTGATTTGGAAAACCTATAGACTCGCTCAACTGTTGTGTTGATGATTTTAAGCATGTATTTCAGGTGATTGAAGTTGAAGAATTGCGGAGCTTGCTGGAGAAGGATTGCGGATTACTTTTGTGGTGATTGGTCTAAAATGGATTTCTTTCCCTTTTTGTCATAAAAAATATATAATAATAATGTATGGTCATGTACTTTTGTAAATTGTTTATTGATTTGATGAAGTCTTTGGGGGACCTAAATGTGACTCTGATATTTCTAAAATTGTTTTACTTGGGATCGAAAGTTTTAGACGATGGTTAAATTATTTCCTTTTATATTTCAAATTTATCATTTTGAGTTTGTTCAAACTGTCTTATATAACGATGTTTGTATTTAGCACCCAAATGTGTATTTTCCGCTGCGCAATGTAATTTGGGCGTGTTAAAGATTGGTAATCAGAGCTTTTTAGTTATAGCGAATTAGGTCGATTTTTGAAAAATGTCCTAAACTATAACTTTTGTGTCGAAAATATTTTACAAAAGCAACGCAACTTGATAGGTGTGTAAACACCCATCTTTTCTACCACTTAATTACTATAATAACCGGACCAAAACGTGTATTTTATGTCTTTTATGTCAGAATTATGCGTGGTTTGTGTTTTTGTTGTAATTTAGGACAAAATTGTGAAAAGAGGAGAAAACACGGGAATTCACGGGCATTCACGGCTTTTATTGAAGAAAAAGATGAAAGACGGAGTCGAGAAGTCAAAAGTGGAAAAAGAACGGAAGTCCAAGACCAATTCTGAAGATTTATCGAAGAAAAAGTCAAAAGACGGAAGTTTATCAAAAATCGAGAAACTCAAGTCTATTTTACTGAAGAAATTAAAGACGAGTTCAAAAGATATCCCGAGCCACAATTCCTTAAAGTCCAAATTTAAAAGAAAGATTAGAAGAAAAGGACTAATGGTGCAATTAAAAGAAGATTAAAGAAGGAGGGACTAAGCATGCAATTAAGGAAGCTTCTTAAGCAAGCCTTAATCTCCCCTATATATATAGATTAGATCATTTTCATTTTCCTTTTGTTGACTAATCGTGACAATTAGTTCTTCCATGGTTGGTGGCTTGACAAACCATTCTTCCACTTTATTTTATGCACCTTTAATTACTTGCACATTTAAATACATGTTTTGCACCTCTAATTACCTTTAATTTCAAGTAAGTGTTTCTTTAATTTCTTGCACATTTCCTCTATCTTGTTAATCTTCTTCTTCTACCTTTCTTTGATTTGCACGATTTTTAACTTGTTAAGTTGTTTAAAGATTTGATTTTTATGCTTTGGATTGTTTTAAATCTCTTATTTTCATAGCTTATTCGATTTATTTTCAAGTTTATATAGTTTTTACAAAAGTTATTTTTATATAAAAAGTTGTTTTTCTTAAAGTCTATCTTTTTCGTGTCTTAAAAGTTGTTAACTTTCAGTTTTATAGCTTATTTTTACACGGTTTACCATAAGTTTTTCGTCTAGTGCTTATTAGGACTATAGCTTAATTTTCTAGCTTATTTTTGGTTATTCCCTACGTATTCCGATTGGTCATGATCTGAAAAGGGTTTTACATTCCGATTGGGGGTGGACTTGGTATTCCGATTGGGGCAAGGTAGGGTATTCCGATCAGGTTAGAGTGACAGCTTTCCGATTGGTTCCTTCTCCACATTCCGATTGAGATGTATGTTGGTATTCCGATTGGGTAAGGTGACAGGTATTCCGATCGTGTTTTCCGATAAGCATTCCGACCGAGCTCACAATACATTCCGATCAAGAGGAAAGTTAAACATTCCGATAATTCGCGTTTGACATTCCGATAGGTACAATCGGAATATATTCCGATTGGAGGGTTGTTTTCTCTTATTTTGACTTATTTAATTTTTAGCTTAAGTTTTTAATACTTGCCTAACTTTAATTTCCATCACGCTTTAATTTTTAGTCATTTTAATTAAGTTACTTTTCGTCACGTTTTTAAATATTGCACCTTTCTTTTTAATTAGACTTAGATTTAATTTCACGCTCTTTTATATACTTGCCCTTTACTTTAACGACATTCACTTTTAAGTCTTTGCACATTTAAATATAAAACCAACCAAAATTATTTGTTTCCACCAAAATAAAACTGAGTCACATAGAAAACCTAGATCAATTCGATTAGACCACATCAACGAACATAATAAATCTTTTTAACCTGAGTAAAATCTAGTTATTAAATGGCGCCGCTGCCGGCTCTTTTCGTTAAGATCAACAATTTTCTGTGAGAGACGCGTTGCTTTTTGGGATCCGTTCACTTGTGAACGTTACTTTTCTTGCATAAAAAAAAAAAAAAAAAAAAATTCCAAAAAATCATAAAAATTAAAAATTTCAAAAATCCAAAAAGATTTTATCTTTATTGTGTATATATATTGTATTTGTGTTTGGTTTTGTTTTCTTTTGCATTTTCAGGTGTATGCGTACTAGATCGTCTAATTATCAAGAGCCCGAGCCTCAAGAAGATTTAGATATGGCAGGTGTTAACAACAACAACATTCCACCAAACCTGAATAATAATAATAACAACAATGCTCTTCCACAGCCCGATCTTCGGACCATGGAGGAACTTTGTCAACCAACAATGTTTGGACGAGGAGGACCGATTGCGCCGATGCAAATCAACGCTCCTGAGTTTTCGTTGAAGCACCACATGATTCAGCAAGTGCAAACAAACCCATTCCGTGGATTGCCTGATGATGATGCCAACAAACACCTCGACAAATTCATTACTATCACCCAGAGCATGAAGTTGGCTGGTGCCACAATGGATGAACTTCGCCTACAACTCTTTCCACACACTCTATTACATCATGCCGAGAAATGGTTTGATCGTCTCCCGAAGAATTCTATTCACACTTGGGATGACATGACTCAACGCTTTTTGTCGCGCTACTTTCCACCATCCATGGTCACAAGCCTTCGCAATCAGATCAGCGGTTTCATGCAAGACCCTGATGAATCTCTTTTTGACGCTTGGGAGAGATATAATGTCTTGATCGATCGATGTCCAAACCACAACATGCTCCCTGTGACCTTAATAGATACTTTCTACAACGGATTGACTTTTTGAGATCGTGATACGATTAATGCAGCCGCCGGTGGCACATTCATGAAAAGGAGACCCGAGGAGTGTAGAGAGCTTATTGAGAACATGACTACTCACCACAAAAACTGGGATTCCTCTGCTTCTTCTAGGAACAACCCGAGAGTCAATGTTTCTTCCACCTCAGCAAACCCTGATATGACCGAACTCACCCGTGTGCTGACTGAAATGAGCAGAAGTATGCAACTCTTGGCTTCAAACCAACAACAACAATAAGTTAAAGCAGTTGCTAATCCTTGTGAGACATGCGGCGGTCCTCACTCATACACCGATTGTCCTTCGACACAAGGAAATCCGGAAAATGGGTATGCAGCTTACGGTAATTATTCACCGGAAAATTACCAAGCTAGACAACAAGGGGATAGAAATCTGCTGAGTTACCGTTCTAACAACTACCTTTCACCCGGTTTTTCTCCTCAAAACCAAAACCCCGCCAACAACTACACTAGGAGCAACCAAATCCCACCAAGAGCTTCTAATCCTTATCACCCACCCACCCAACAAAACCCACCCAGTAATCCGGATGTTGAGGCCATCATGAGAACCCAAGGTGAGCAAATCAAGAATCTGCAGAGCCAAATTATCAATCTTAAAGGAGATATCACAAAGCAAGGAAATGAGATAAGATCCGAGCTTCGAAATGATATTCAATCCTCCTTCAGCAGTCAAACCAATGATTTGAAAAATATGCTTGCTAGTTTCTTGCCAGCCGCTCAACCTTCTTCTTCAAGTTCTCTACCTTCAAACACCGTCACTAATCCGCGAGCCAATGTGAGTGCTATTACTACCCGTAGTGGAGTCACCATCGTAGGACCACCAACCCCACCACCATCATCTACACCTCCTCCACCACCATTTATCCCTACTCCTCCTACACCTAGTATTAGTGCACCATTACCGTCTCCGCCTCGACGTGATGAAGTTCCCACGAATGACCCTTCAACATCTCAACCTTTACCTACTACACCTGCACCCTCACCACCCAAACCTAATATCCCTTATCCTTCTCGCTTGGGCAAGAACAAAATGCTAAACAAGGAGGACGCTCAAGTGACTAGCTATATCAAGATGATTTCTCAAATGAACTTTAACATTAGCTTTCTTGAGGCACTTGTCCACATGCCCAAATTTGTTAAAGCATTTAAGGAATTGCTTAACAAGAAGGAGAAGCTGATTGAACTCGCCAACACACGCTTAAATGAAAACTGCTCAGCAGTTATTCTTAAAGAATTACCGGAAAAGCTTGGAGATCCCGGTCGATTTGTGTTGCCTTGCGTGTTCAACAAAACTGAAGAATTTACTGCCCTTGCTGATCTCGGGGTTAGTATAAATTTGATGCCACTAAGTGTTTGGAAAACACTATCATTACCCGAACTCACTCCAACAAAGATCACTCTCGAACTTGCAAACCGCACTCTTGCTTACCCCATTGGTATAGCCGAAGACGTGTTTATCAAAGTTGGCACATTTACTTTCCCGGTCGATTTTGTCGTAGTTGATTATGAAATGGACCCTCGTATTCCTTTAATACTTGGTCGGACATTTTTAAGAACCGGACGAGCTTTAGTAGACGTGGCCGAAGGTGAGTTAATCTTACGAGTCGGGGATGATTCAAAAGTTTTTAAAATGGGGAAGCTTACAGGAAAATCCTTTGGAGGCCGAGAATCAGTGAATATGATAAATGTGCTCGATGACTTTACTGTCTACGATAATCCTTTATTCGAGTCTTCCACTGATAATCCACTCTTTAAAAATGATGTGGATGCTTCTCTCCCTACCTTGGAACCTTCTCCCATTTATGATTCGTCACCGGTCTTTGATGCTTATGATGATGATGATGATTCTAGCTCAGATTCGGATGATTTTGATTGTACTTCTGAGTATCCCGAGCTGCCTACTTTCGATGATTTTGAAGAGGCTGATACTCTATCGAGCGATTCTTCACATGATGAAGATCCTCCACCATCACTCGCTCCTACTTTGGACGATTATTCATTTGAGGAAGATTTCTCTGAATTTCTCAACACATACTTCCCTCATGAGAGTGATGCTCCTCCTTATGACTTTGAAGATTATCGCCTTGATCCTACTTTGGATTTGAAGAGCATTTTGTCAAAGGAGAAGAAAACGGTCGACACCGAAATCCGTTGCACGTATGATTTAACACCTCTTTGTCCCACTTCTGAGGACGAGGTTGTGCTTCTTTGCGGATCTTCTTCACACTCGGCTGAGCCTGAGTGCTTTTTTCCCCTAAAGGAAAAGGTGTTCGACCCCGGTATTGAAGTCTTTAAACCATCTCAGTATCCACCTGATGTAATAAAAGGAACAATCTTTGGAAATTTTGAAGACATGCTTGCACTTCACCCTTGCTTCCACCGTGCTCCATCGCTGCTTAAGGGAACCCTGCCACTTCTTCTTTGGCTTGCCTTGTTCGCCTTAAGCTCGTGCTTATTGATGGATGAAAACTATGTCTTTGATCCTGGTGGATAGGTTTCATTTTTCTTCTGTTGATGATCAAGGTCGAGTCAGGCTCACGACTCGGTTAACAAAAACCAAGCGCTTCTTAGGAGGCAACCCATGTATCTGTCCTTTCGCTTTCTTTACCATAAGTGTAGGGGGACCCTTTGGATTGCTATTTCCTCTCCTCACTTCTTAATCAGGGATTCGAGCTTCAATGATCCACTCTTGATGATTCTTGACGACCCGTGATTCTGTGTTCTACTTTATCCCGGTTCTATCCTAAACTCTTTTCGATTCACTATTTTATATTTTCTCAATATTAAAATAGGAATCTCTTTAGTTGTCTTTTCCTTAGCCAGATTTAAACAACGTGCACAATGTCCTAAGTATAGGGGAGTTTACTCCCACATGCTTAAACATTGAGGACAATGTTTATCTTAAGTGTAGGGGGGACTTCTATCGAAGTTAAGTGGTCTTTTCCTTGTATTTGTCCTCATTTTAACCGGAAAATCAATTTTTCGACATTTTTCAAAATTTTTGATCTATTTTGGCCTATTAGTTTTTACCTTTGTATAGTTATTTTCTTTCTTTGCTAGAATAAATGTTTAATAAGTGGTTTTAATTTTCAAACGTTGTGAATCTTTTGACTCAACGCGAGTCTACTTGCATAAGTTACTCTAGCTAGTATCCTTAACGTGTTTAAGTCAAGTTTTGCTAGGCTATTATATAGGGAGCTATAAAACGCGAAAGTCTTAACTCTCACGGGTTAAGAACAAGAACTTTTCGCAAGTTCCTATAATTGATCCTAGAGAGTCGTTTATCAAAGGAACTTTAAGATGCGATTTCTAAACTTGAAAAAGTCTAAGAATTTGCAAGATCCTATAGGCGACTCGAAAACCCAAAAACATTGATTTAATAGGCTAAGTATTCACGAGTCTCATTACTTGAGATTTTAAACTGTGGAGAACGAGAGATGATAGAGCCAATTATAAGTTCGGTATTATTTCGTGAATTTATGTGAGTTAATTATAAGCCTATTCTCCCATCGCTTGCTAATAAATTTATCTGCTAATAAATAAGGTTGTACGATTTGAAAAGTTACTTAGCTTCTAGCCCCAGATAGTTTAAAAGTTGCTCGGTAATGACGAGAGTTCATAGCCAAGGCATAACTTATGAAGCGGGGCGCGAAGATTGGCGAGTCCGAAAAGGCCCTAACAAGGCATGAGGGCTATGTTTTGTTGCTAAAGATCCAAAAGTGATGTGAAGAATCATTTATCGAAAATCAATATGAAGGATCGAGACACACGACGAAAAGCAAAAACTCCCAAAAAGTCATGGAGAAGTGTATCCGAAAAGACCCTAACAAGGTATGAGGATAAATAGATCCAAGTCAATAAAGGAGGCGGATCGTTGTATATCAAAATCCAAAATATAGATTGGAGAAAAATGAAGAAGTCGTGGTCCATATATGAAGAATCTCTCAAAAATTCCAAGTGAAGAAATTCCAATTATGAAGAGAAGACCATTATTTCATGAACGTCTCTCAAGATTTGAAGTATGAAGTCGCTGCCAAATATCGGCCCGAGAAAGGTCTCAAATCGCGAACCAAGTTATGCCAAGATATGAACTTTTTGATATCCCGAGAAGCAGTTTTAAAAGATTTGGTCCTTTAGCTAACTATTGATTAAATTGTGCACTTTATTTTCAGACTAAATAATTATCGAAATAAGTCAAACAATGCATCTTTGTGATCATTCAAGACAAATAATAAAATATAAGAGATACCCATAGGAATAAGGGAGTCTAAGTGAATAATTGGCCCACATGAGTTCGTGTTAGTTTACTAACTTATAATAACAATGATCTCGTTTTTAAGCTTGGTTTGGAGAAAGTGAAAAGTTGAGGATGATGATTATTCATGACATTTTCAAAACCCAAGGTATGCTTTTAATTTCTTTGCTTTGCATTTTTATAATTTTCTATCTCTTTAATAAAGGCCAATATGGATTGATTATGATGAAAAGTGTAAACATGCTTTGTAACTAATGCATTGCATGAGGACATTGCAATGGTCAAGTGTAGGGGATTTGATAGGTGTGTAAACACCCATCTTTTCTACCACTTAATTACTATAATAACCGGACCAAAACGTGTATTTTATGTCTTTTATGTCGGAATTATGCGTGGTTTGTGTTTTTGTTGTAATTTAGGACAAAATTGTGAAAAGAGGAGAAAACACGGGAATTCACGGGCATTCACGGCTTTTATTGAAGAAAAAGATGAAAGACGGAGTCGAGAAGTCAAAAGTGGAAAAAGAACGGAAGTCCAAGACCAATTCTGAAGATTTATCGAAGAAAAAGTCAAAAGACGGAAGTTTATCAAAAATCGAGAAACTCAAGTCTATTTTACTGAAGAAATTAAAGACGAGTTCAAAAGATATCCCGAGCCACAAGTCCTTAAAGTCCAAATTTAAAAGAAAGATTAGAAGAAAAGGACTAATGGTGCAATTAAAAGAAGATTAAAGAAGGAGGGACTAAGCATGCAATTAAGGAAGCTTCTTAAGCAAGCCTTAATCTCCCCTATATATATAGATTAGATCATTTTCATTTTCCTTTTGTTGACTAATCGTGACAATTAGTTCTTCCATGGTTGGTGGCTTGACAAACCATTCTTCCACTTTATTTTATGCACCTTTAATTACTTGCACATTTAAATACATGTTTTGCACCTCTAATTACCTTTAATTTCAAGTAAGTGTTTCTTTAATTTCTTGCACCTTTCCTCTATCTTGTTAATCTTCTTCTTCTACCTTTCTTTGATTTGCACGATTTTTAACTTGTTAAGTTGTTTAAAGATTTGATTTTATGCTTTGGATTGTTTTAAATCTCTTATTTTCATAGCTTATTCGATTTATTTTCAAGTTTATATAGTTTTTACAAAAGTTATTTTTATATAAAAAGTTGTTTTTCTTAAAGTCTATCTTTTTCGTGTCTTAAAAGTTGTTAACTTTCAGTTTTATAGCTTATTTTTACACGGTTTACCTTAAGTTTTTCGTCTAGTGCTTATTAGGACTATAGCTTATTTTTCTAGCTTATTTTTGGTTATTCCCTACGTATTCCGATTGGTCATGATCTGAAAAGGGTTTTACATTCCGATTGGGGGTGGACTTGGTATTCCGATTGGGGCAAGGTAGGGTATTCCGATCAGGTTAGAGTGACAGCTTTCCGATTGGTTCCTTCTCCACATTCCGATTGAGATGTATGTTGGTATTCCGATTGGGTAAGGTGACAGGTATTCCGATCGTGTTTTCCGATAAGCATTCCGACCGAGCTCACAATACATTCCGATCAAGAGGAAAGTTAAACATTCCGATAATTCGCGTTTGACATTCCGATAGGTACAATCGGAATATATTCCGATTGGAGGGTTGTTTTCTCTTATTTTGACTTATTTAATTTTTAGCTTAAGTTTTTAATACTTGCCTAACTTTAATTTCCATCACGCTTTAATTTTTAGTCATTTTAATTAAGTTACTTTTCGTCACGTTTTTAAATATTGCACCTTTCTTTTTAATTAGACTTAGATTTAATTTCACGCTCTTTTATATACTTGCCCTTTACTTTAACGACATTCACTTTTAAGTCTTTGCACATTTAAATATAAAACCAACCAAAATTATTTGTTTCCACCAAAATAAAACTGAGTCACATAGAAAACCTAGATCAATTCGATTAGACCACATCAACGAACATAATAAATCTTTTTAACCTGAGTAAAATCTAGTTATTACAACTTCTCCGCAAGTTTCTAGTAAGATTATTTATTTTGTATTGTTTTATTGATTGATGTATCCCTTAATATTGGAATGATTTTTAAAGTATTTATTAAGTAAATTCTATGATGATGTATTGATGATGTATTGATGTCGTTGAAAGTACGTTGAGTACTTGTTATCGTAGTTTTCTTTATGTAATGCATATGTATATAGTTTTAAATAATGACCTTATATACTACCGAGGGTCTAGCACATTAGACCAGATGTTGAACGATTTTACAACTGATTTCTTGCGACTTATATCGAGTATGAGGAAGTTTGGTTAGCCGATTTATGATAGATATGTGGTTGAAACTAGTGTGATTAGAAGGTTGATGTGAAAGAAAAGTTGTTATAAAGGTTGTATTTGGTATGTGAAGATTTGAGTTTGTTAGGACTTGGAAGATGGATGAGATTACTAGTCTTAGTTTGATTGTGATGAATTTGTGTGCTTGAATTGAAAGGTGTAAAGAGAAGTAGGTAAGTTTTGAAGGGATGAGTGAGTGGGAGCCTCAAGTGAGATCAATTCTGAGTAGAGTTTGGAAGATTAGGAGTGTTGAAAGTCGTATCGAGATTTGCCTTGTGATTAATCTGTCGTGTAGGAGTGAGTATTTGGATTTTGAGAATGAGCTGCCATCATGTCAGGGATTTGACTTTGTGGTCCGAAGGAGAAATAGACGAGTGTGAAGAAGTTGACAACAATGTTAAGGAGGATGAGGAGCTGCTGTCTAAGGAACTAATCGCGTAATGGATTTCTTTGTATCTTACTTTCATTTTGTGATCGGACTTATTTAAACCTTGTGTCGTAGCATTGTGATGGAGCTTATTATCTTTTAAGTTTGTTCGGTAGATGATTGTAGTGACAGACACTGCCACTATCCTTTTGAATCCTCAACGCAATCTGAATTACCCTCATGATCTATGATGTACCTTTATTAACTCTTTTGAGTTTTGGTTGATGAATCATTGTAGCTTGTGTTGTTTGTGCATGTAGTATCCATGAGATGTCATGATAAATAAATCCCTCTTTTATCTTGATATGTATACTTATCATGTTTCTTTCTTCTGTGATGATGGAAGAAGGAGTAAGGGAAGCATATTTCTGTCATTAGTAGATCGCTACGTGACTAAGTTTCTTGAAATATGTTTCCAAAACTAACGACTGCTACTACGAGCACTATGATCGAACATGTCATTGCTAGAGCATTTGGAGCTGGTTGTACTGCAAGGAATCAAGATGCTAGGGTTAGTTGTGTTGGAGATAATGGTGCTGCAGTTGATACTGCTGAGAATAATGATGATGTTGCTGAGAATAATGATGATGATGCTGAACATAATGATGATGCTGCCGATCCAGATGATAGTGTTGCTGCTGATCTGTAGGATCGAAAGAATGTACTTATGTTAGTTTTCAGAAGTGTGGTTCTGCGCAATTTTGTGGTATTAGTGGTGCATTAGAATTGCAAAGGTGGATTGATAAGATAGAGAGTACTTTTGAGGTTAGTGGGTGTTCAGAAATTAATAAGGTGAAATTTGCTGCTGCTATATTTCAGGATGGTACACTAAGATGGTGGAATACCAAGTGACTACTTTAGGATTGGTTGTGACTAATAGTAAGGCATGTCCCGTGATGAAAGGACTATTGACTGCTAGGTTTTGTCCTAAGAAGGAACTAGGACAGTGGAAATCCGAATTGAGATAATTCGTGCTAAGGAACGATGTTACTACTGCTTACTGGGAAATTTTCTGAGCTATATTTGCTATGTCCTGATATTTTTGTGAATGAATTTAAGGCAAGGAAGCAGTACATTAGAGGATTGTTTAGTAATATCAAGGATGAGACTACTTCTTCAAGACCTAAATCTTTCGATGAGGCTGTTCAGATGGCACATGATTTAATGGACGTGAAGGTGCAAGATAGGAAATATAGTATTGTTGAAAACAATAAGAGAAAGTGGGAATCTGCTCAGTGCAACCAGAATCAAGGTTAGAATTGTGAGGATTACAGTAATAACAATAACCAAAGACAGAACCGAAAATAGTATTTAAACCCTGGAAGGAATGAGGAAATTCGTGCTGCCACTGTGTCTGAAAATAACAAGATAAATCTCGAGTATGTTTGCTGTACTATATACCATGTAGGTAATTTTACCCAATTGTGACTAGAGTTAGGACAACCTAGTCATAAAGCTGCGAACTGAACACAAGTCATGATTGATTGTTTGGACAACCTAGTAAATTGAACACAAGTCATGATTGATTGTTTGGACCCGAATGTTGCCTTTGTTGCCTTTGTTCATTTGAATTGTATAAGTAACTAATTTGCAAAAGTCCCTAAATTCATGAGCCGTTAACTATATTCTGACTTGATGTTGTAAGTTGGGAATAGCCGCTTATTCTAATAATAGTACTATTGGGCTGACGACCCTATCTGAGACCAGGGCTTTATGCTGAGTAACCCGCTGGGAAGGATAATTTTACGAGAATGAGAATTGGTATTCTTGCAAATGATACCCTAGTAGGGGCACTGGAATTTCATCTAGTCATGCCAGCTTTAGGCGTGGGTGACTAAGTTAAGGGGTCGGTGTCATGAGCTTAATACAATTCAATAGCTATTGATAAATACCAGAATGCCTGACTAATAGATTGTCTGTACGACAATTCTATTAAATAATCTTGATTGATTTTTCTCTTGTGTTCAAAGGTTGATTTGGAAAACCTATAGACTCGCTCAACCGTTGTGTTGATGATTTTAAGCATGTATTTCAGGTGATTGAAGTTGAAGAATTGTGGAGCTTGCTGGAGAAGGATTGCGGATTACTTTTGTGGTGATTGGTCTAAAATGGATTTCTTTCCCTTTTTGTCATAAAAAAATATATAATAATAATGTATGGTCATGTACTTTCGTAAATTGTTTATTGATTTGATGAAGTCTTTGGGGGACCTAAATGTGACTCTGATATTTCTAAAATTGTTTTACTTGGGATCGAAAGTTTTAGACGATGGTTAAATTATTTCCTTTTATATTTCAAATTTATCATTTTGAGTTTGTTCAAAGTGTCTTATATAACGATGTTTGTATTTAGCACCCAAATGTGTATTTTCCGCTGCGCAATGTAATTTGGGGGTGTTAAAGATTGGTAATCAGAGCTTTTTAGTTATAGCCAATTAGGTCGATTTTTGAAAAATGTCCTAAACTATAACTTTTGTGTCGAAAATATTTTACAAAAGCAACGCAACTTCTCCGCAAGTTTCTGGTAAGATTATTTATTTTGTATTGTTTTATTGATTGATGTATCCCTTAATATTGGAATGATTTTTAAAGTATTTATTAAGTAAATTCTATGATGATGTATTGATGATGTATTGATGTCGTTGAAAGTACGTTGAGTACTTGTTATCGTAGTTTTGTTTATGTAATGCATATGTATATAGTTTTAAATAATGACCTTATATACTACCGAGGGTCTAGCACAGTAGACCAGATGTTGAACGATTTTACAACTGATTTCTTGCGACTTATATCGAGTATGAGGAAGTTTGGTTAGCCGATTTATGATAGATATGTGGTTGAAACTGGTGTGATTAGAAGGTTGATGTGAAAGAAAAGCTGTTATAAAGGTTGTATTTGGTATGTGAAGATTTGAGTTTGTTAGGACTTGGAAGATGGATGAGATTACTAGTCTTAGTTTGATTATGATGAATTTGTGTGCTTGAATTGAAAGGTGTAAAGAGAAGTAGGTAAGTTTTGAAGGGATGAGTGAGTGGGAGCCTCAAGTGAGATCAATTCTGAGTATAGTTTGGAAGATTAGGAGTGTTGAAAGTCGCATCGAGATTTGCCTTGTGATTAATCTGTCGTGTAGGAGTGAGTATTTGGATTTTGAGAATGAGCTGCCATGATGTCAGGGATTTGACTTTGAGGTCCGAAGGAGAAATAGACGAGTGTGAAGAAGTTGACAACAATGTTAAGGAGGATGAGGAGCTGCTGTCTAAGGAACTAATCGCGTAATGGATTTCTTTGTATCTTACTTTCATTTTGTGATCGGACTTATTTAAACCTTGTGTCGTAGCACTGTGATGGAGCTTATTATCTTTTAAGTTTGTTCGGTAGATGATTGTAGTGACAGACACTGCCACTATCCTTTTGAATCCTCAACGCAATCTGAATTACCCTCATGATCTTTGATGTACCTTTATTAACTCTTTTGAGTTTTGGTTGATGAACCATTGTAGCTTGTGTTGTTTGTGCATGTAGTATCCATGAGATGTCATGATAAATAAATCCTTCTTTTATCTTGATATGTATACTTATCATGTTTCTTTCTTCTGTGATGATGGAAGAAGGAGTAAGGGAATCATATTTCTGTCATTAGCAGATCGCTACGTGACTAAGTTTCTTGAAATATGTTTCCAAAACTAACGACTGCTACTGCGAGCACTATGATCGAACATGTCATTGCTAGAGCATTTGGAGCTGGTTGTACTGCAAGGAATCAAGATGCTAGGGTTAGTTGTGCTGGAGATAATGGTGCTGCAGTTGATACTGCTGAGAATAATGATGATGTTGCTGAGAATAATGATGATGCTGCTGAACATAATGATGATGCTGCCGATCCAGATGATAGTGTTGCTGCTGATCTGTAGGATCGAAAGAATGTACTTATGTTAGTTTTCAGAAGTGTGGTTCTGCGCAATTTTGTGGTATTAGTGGTGCATTAGAATTGCAAAGGTGGATTGATAAGATAGAGAGTACTTTTGAGGTTAGTGGGTGTTCAGAAATTAATAAGGTGAAATTTGCTGCTGCTATATTTCAGGATGGTACACTAAGATGGTGGAATACCAAGTGACTACTTTAGGATTGGTTGTGACTAATAGTAAGGCATGTCCCATGATGAAAGGACTATTGACTGCTAGGTTTTGTCCTAAGAAGGAACTAGGACAGTGGAAATCCGAATTGAGATAATTCGTGCTAAGGAACGATGTTACTACTGCTTACTGGGAAATTTTCTAAGCTATATTTGCTATGTCCTGATATTTTTGTGAATGACTTTAAGGCAAGGAAGCAGTACATTAGAGGATTGTTTAGTAATATCAAGGATGAGACTACTTCTTCAAGACCTAAATCTTTCGATGAAGCTGTTCAGATGGCACATGATTTAATGGACGTGAAGGTGCAAGATAGGAAATATAGTATTGTTGAAAACAATAAGAGAAAGTGGGAATCTGCTCAGTGCAACCAGAATCAAGGTTAGAATTGTGAGGATTACAGTAATAACAATAACCAAAGACAGAACCGAAAATAGTATTTAAACCCTGGAAGGAATGAGGAAATTCGTGCTGCCACTGTGTCTGAAAATAACAAGATAAATCTCGAGTGTGTTTGCTGTACTATATACCATGTAGGTAATTTTACACAATTGTGACTAGAGTTAGGACAACCTAGTCATAAAGCTGCAAACTGAACACAAGTCATGATTGATTGTTTGGACAACCTAGTAAAATGAACACAAGTCATGATTGATTGTTTGGACCCGAATGTTGCCTTTGTTGCCTTTGTTGATTTGAATTGTATAAGTAACTAATTTGCAAAAGTCCCTAAATTCATGAGCCGTTAACTATCTTCTGACTTGATGTTGTGAGTTGGGAATAGCCGCTTATTCTAATAATAGTACTATTGGGTTGACGACCCTATCTGAGACCAGGGCTTTACGCTGAGTAACCCGCTGGGAAGGATAATTTTACGAGAATGAGAATTGGTATTCTTGCAAATGATACCCTAGTAGGGGCACTGGACTTTCATCTAGTCATGCCGGCTTTAGGCGTGGGTGACTAAGTTAAGGGGTCGGTATCATGAGCTTAATACAATTCAATTGCTATTGATAAATACCAGAATGCCTGACTAATAGATTGTCTGTACGACAATTCTATTAAATAATCTTGATTGATTTTTCTCTTGTGTTCAAAGGTTGATTTGGAAAACCTATAGACTCGCTCAACCGTTGTGTTGATGATTTTAAGCATGTATTTCAGGTGATTGAAGTTGAAGAATTGCGGAGCTTGCTGGAGAAGGATTGCGGATTACTTTTGTGGTGATTGGTCTAAAATGGATTTCTTTCCCTTTTTGTCATAAAAAAATATATAATAATAATGTATGGTCATGTACTTTCGTAAATTGTTTATTGATTTGATGAAGTCTTTGGGGGACCTAAATGTGACTCTGATATTTCTAAAATTGTTTTACTTGGGATCGAAAGTTTTAGACGATGGTTAAATTATTTCCTTTTATATTTCAAATTTATCATTTTGAGTTTGTTCAAAGTGTCTTATATAACGATGTTTGTATTTAGCACCCAAATGTGTATTTTCCGCTGCGCAATGTAATTTGGGGGTGTTAAAGATTGGTAATCAGAGCTTTTTAGTTATAGCCAATTAGGTCGATTTTTGAAAAATGTCCTAAACTATAACTTTTGTGTCGAAAATATTTTACAAAAGCAACGCAACTTCTCCGCAAGTTTCTGGTAAGATTATTTATTTTGTATTGTTTTATTGATTGATGTATCCCTTAATATTGGAATGATTTTTAAAGTATTTATTAAGTAAATTCTATGATGATGTATTGTTGATGTATTGATGTCGTTGAAAGTACGTTGAGTACTTGTTATCGTAGTTTTCTTTATGTAATGCATATGTATATAGTTTTAAATAATGACCTTATATACTACCGAGGGTCTAGCACAGTAGACCAGATGTTGAACGATTTTACAACTGATTTCTTGCGACTTATATCGAGTATGAGGAAGTTTGGTTAGCCGATTTATGATAGATATGTGGTTGAAACTGGTGTGATTAGAAGGTTGATGTGAAAGAAAAGCTGTTATAAAGGTTGTATTTGGTATGTGAAGATTTGAGTTTGTTAGGACTTGGAAGATGGATGAGATTACTAGTCTTAGTTTGATTGTGATGAATTTGTGTGCTTGAATTGAAAGGTGTAAAGAGAAGTAGGTAAGTTTTGAAGGGATGGGTGAGTGGGAGCCTCAAGTGAGATCAATTCTGAGTAGAGTTTGGAAGATTAGGAGTGTTGAAAGTCGTATCGAGATTTGCCTTGTGATTAATCTGTCGTGTAGGAGTGAGTATTTGGATTTTGAGAATGAGCTGCCATCATGTCAGGGATTTGACTTTGAGGTCCGAAGGAGAAATAGACGAGTGTGAAGAAGTTGACAACAATGTTAAGGAGGATGAGGAGCTGCTGTCTAAGGAACTAATCGCGTAATGGATTTCTTTGTATCTTACTTTCATTTTGTGATCGGACTTATTTAAACCTTGTGTCGTAGCATTGTGATGGAGCTTATTATCTTTTAAGTTTGTTCGGTAGATGATTGTAGTGACAGACACTGCCACTATCCTTTTGAATCCTCAACGCAATCTGAATTACCCTCATGATCTATGATGTACCTTTATTAACTCTTTTGAGTTTTGGTTGATGAACCATTGTAGCTTGTGTTGTTTGTGCATGTAGTACCATGAGATGTCATGATAAATAAATCCTTCTTTTATCTTGATATGTATACTTATCATGTTTCTTTCTTCTGTGATGATGGAAGAAGGAGTAAGGGAAGCATATTTCTGTCATTAATAGATCGCTACGTGACTAATTTTCTTGAAATATGTTTCCAAAACTAACGACTGCTACTGCGAGCACTATGATCGAACATGTCATTGCTAGAGCATTTGGAGCTGGTTGTACTGCAAGGAATCAAGATGTTAGGGTTAGTTGTGCTGGAGATAATGGTGCTACAGTTGATACTGCTGAGAATAATGATGATGCTGCTGAGAATAATGATGATGTTGCTGAGAATAATGATGATGCTGCTGAACATAATGATGATGCTGCTGATCCAGATGATAGTGTTGCTGCTGATCTGTAGGATCGAAAGAATGTACTTATGTTATTTTTCAGAAGTGTGGTTCTGCGCAATTTTGTGGTATTAGTGGTGCATTAGAATTGTAAAGGTGGATTGATAAGATAGAGAGTACTTTTGAGGTTAGTGGGTGTTCAGAAATTAATAAGGTGAAATTTGCTGCTGCTATATTTCAGGATGGTACACTAAGATGGTGGAATACCAAGTGACTACTTTAGGATTGGTTGTGACTAATAGTAAGGCATGTCCCGTGATGAAAGGACTATTGACTGCTAGGTTTTGTCCTAAGAAGGAACTAGGACAGTGGAAATCCAAATTGAGATAATTCGTGCTAAGGAACGATGTTACTACTGCTTACTGGGAAATTTTCTAAGCTATATTTGCTATGTCCTGATATTTTTGTGAATGACTTTAAGGCAAGGAAGCAGTACATTAGAGGATTGTTTAGTAATATCAAGGATGAGACTACTTCTTCAAGACCTAAATCTTTCGATGAAGCTGTTCAGATGGCACATGATTTAATGGACGTGAAGGTGCAAGATAGGAAATATAGTATTGTTGAAAACAATAAGAGAAAGTGGGAATCTGCTCAGTGCAACCAGAATCAAGGTTAGAATTGTGAGGATTACAGTAATAACAATAACCAAAGACAGAACCGAAAACAGTATTTAAACCCTAGAAGGAATGAGGAAATTCGTGTTGCCACTGTGTCTGAAAATAACAAGATAAATCTCGAGTGTGTTTGCTGTACTATATACCATGTAGGTAATTTTACACAATTGTGACTAGAGTTAGGACAACCTAGTCATAAAGCTGCGAACTGTAGGACAAGAGGATTAGTCATTGTAATTAGTATCCCTGGAGTTGTGATATGATTTAGCCGTGGCGAGAAAGGACACAAACAAAGGAATTGTCCAAGGAAAGGAAATTGACAAGATAGGAATGTTGTCGCTCCGGTTTACGTTTGAATGATGCTGACAAACCTTATGGCCTGAATGTTGTAAATGGTATATTCTTACTTGAGATTCTTTGTGTCAGTATGTTGTTTGATTTCAGATCGGGTAGAACTGTAGAACTATAAAGATTCAGTTTTTTTTATCAACGGAGAGTCAATAAGATTGAAAATTAACTATGATGTGGAGTTAACCGATGGAAATTGTAAAACCCGCATGCTTTTACCATGAATAGTACCCTTAAGGTCGTACGTACTAGATAAAAACTTTCCTTTTATAGTATGATTACGTTCACGTATAACAATTGTAAGTATTACGTACGTGTTAGAACACGATAAGTATTTATTACGTATGAACACACAATAATTATTTTAAACAATAATTAATCACGAACATGCGATCATGAAATCATGAACGTAAATTAATCACGAGCTAATATTAATTACGTATATATATTTATCACGAACACGAATAAATATAGTAAGTCACGGTTAATAATTAACGAGAACACATAAAACATGAACACGATAAAACACGAATGAACACTAAAATAATTAGACTCGGGAAAAGGTACGGGTACCCCATGTGGGGCCCCCTACCCGCGGCTACACCAAAGGGATGGGCCAAGCCCATCAAACTTTTACTAACAAGGGGTTATGGTAAAAACCTTTGGTCATTTTTCACTTTACAATAAATTAACAAAAACCCTAAAAAGATTTTTCTCCTTATCCTTGCTCTCTCTTTGGCCGTCGCATATACAACACACAAGGGAGGTGTTCGTTTGATTTTTGATCTTGAATTTTGTGCAAGTATTCGTGTGTGTTCATTCTCGTTTCATCCACGCATTCGGTATACCTTTTTAATCCTTTCTTTTATGTTTTGATTTAATAAATTAAATAAGATCATGATGTTTTTAAAAAGCTAATTAAAAACATTAATTAAACAAGTAAATGGTTATAGGGTAAATCAAAACAAAGGATTTAGGGGTGTTTGTTGTGGCCGGCGCCTAAACCGAACCTCCAAGGGGTCTCGGTTTGGTTTTTTAACCACCACCGAGACCTCATGGTCTCGGTTTGGTGGTGTGGGTCCCACGGCAGCAGCAAAAAGGGGGAAACCCCGAAGTGGTTCGGGGTATGGTGTTGATTATTGGTCCGGTTCATGGTTTCTAGTCACGATCCGATTCATTGATTATGGTAAGATTATGATTTTAATAGTTATATGTTAAAAATTAAATTAATAAAACATGACATATTAATTTAATAAAACATGACTTAGGTTATAATTTAATTATTAGATCATGGATTTTTAACCTAAGTATTTATATTTTTCTAGACTTTATAATTAATTAATTATTAAAAACCATGGCTATAATTAATTAATTAACATGACTTAGGTTATATTATTAATAATTAATAATACATGTTTTAACCTAAGTATTTAACTTTATTTAATTAAAAACATGATATATTTAATTAAATACTTTTAACCTATAGTTTATTTAAATTACATGTAATAATTAATAAACTATACCTTATATCAATATGACTTAGAAAAATAATCAGAAAACACTTAAGCTTATATAATTAGCTTATTTAACCAGCTTATATTTAATTATGGAAACTTTCTATTTTTAGAAACTTATTTATTTAAGGCAGCTAATCTATTTATGGAAACTTTCTATTTTTAGAAACTTATCTATTTAAAGCAGTAATTCTATTTTTGGAAACTTTCTATTTTTGGAAACTTTTTTTTTGGAAACTTTCTATTTTTGGAAACTTTCTATTTTTGGAAACTTTCTATTTTTGGTAACTTTCTAATTTTGGAAACTATCTATTTTAGGAAACCTGCTATTTTTGGAAAGTTACTTATTATTACACAGTAAGTATAATAATACATGAAATACAAGTAATACTTCATCAGGATAGACAGAATATAAGATAAACACAGTTTAAAGCTTAAAACAGTAAAACATGGCATGAACGTATAAAATAAGCTAAGACATGACATAAAACCAGTTACGTATTTAGTAATCAGATACTTATACATGTATGTATTTATGTAGCATTAGTGATACTGAAGTAGGACTCTCCTCAGTTCGTCTTCTTCGTTCACTGGACATAAGGTACGGATTCCCGTCCTTTCAGTATGGACATTCTTTCCTTATTAGAATTCCCCGTATGCAGCCAATGGTTTACCCGTAGTGTAAGTTTATATGTTTGATTTGCTTATGTTTAATTTAGAATACCTATAGCCATATACATGCATGACCAGTCTCATCTAGTTATGGAGGTACCATAACCATAACACTAGAGGCACTGGTGTTATGACTTCCCCACGGTGGAGTGATTACTCAGGTCACCCCTCCAAGTATTCATGCACGGTGGATTTTCATGACCTATATTGGCTAATGGTAGAATATGTTAAACAGTTTTTATAAGATAAACATAAGGCTTTTCAAACTATAAAACCAGTTTCACCAAGACTTAACCGGGTTATTCGGGACTTAGTTTCTTCCGCTGTTATATGCTTATATGCTTATATTATTAATGCTTATTTGTACATTCGTGCACTGAGCGTATTGCTCAGCCGTTTTCCTTTTCTATGTTCCCAAAACGGCAGGTACTCAGGGACGCTCGTAGACTTTAAGCGTACGTGCATATGGACTGGAAGCTTTCTAGCCTTTCTTTACTTTATGCATTATCTTTACTTTGATACTCTTGCCATGGACATTGTTTAGTCCTTTCATTTACAGTACTTATGTTTGTGTGTGATGAGCTTTACTTTTGGACTACCGATGTTTGATTCCGGTATTTTCCTTTTATGGTCATGTAATGTTTAGACATTTATCCTTGTATGCTTTGATGACACGCCATAATTACGCGTGACATTCCATTATCAAAATGGGGTGTTACAATTATGGTATCAGAGCCAAGGCTTCGACCTGTAGGCTCTCAAAATATGACATGTGATTAGTGGGTAGTCACTATGGTCTTCCTAGAACTGACAGTCGTTTTTCATGCATTCATCATTTTTGTGCATACATATATATGTCATTGTCGCAGGTTTATGACTAAGTAATGGTTGGTACAGGACTGGCCCTATTTAGTCGCATGTGTTTTATTGAAACTTTTAAATTTGGGACCGAACCATAGGCGTCCCCTCACCATGTCTTTTATTTTGGGTGAACTGACCATAGGCGTTCACTCTCGAGCATACAAAAGCTTTCATAAAACTTCATCATGCATTCATACACAAATTTTCTTGCATAAAAAATTTCTCTGGATTTATTGGTATAAATTTCTTTTCATGTATATATATTTTATGTTTTGATCTATTAATCATATGTTTTATGTTATACTGTCAGATGGTTCTCACACGCGAACAGGAACAACTCAATGCAGAAATCCAAGCTGCAATGCAAGCTTTGCTTCCTCAACTGAGGAATGACATCAGTGCTGAGGTTCAAGCTGCCAACAATCAGCAGCATAACCAAGAACCTCCTCCTCCTCCTCCAGTGACATTAGCAGTATGGCTGGAGAGATTCAACAAGCTCCGTCCTCGAACTTTTGAGAAAACAGATAGCCCTAGTGATGCTGAAAGCTGGTTGGCTCACATCGAGAAGATTTTTAATGCTATGGGTTGTGACCCTGTTTTCAAGGCGAGATTGGCATGCTACCGGTTCGAAGGCGATTTGTTAAATTGGTGGTTAGCGTTGATGCAGTCTGAGGGAGGTGAAGATTGGATGGCTGGTTTGACATGGGCTCAGTTCAATGATAGGGTGATGGAGTAGTTCTTTCCTAAGGCTGAGCAAGACAAGCTCAAGAGGGAGTACCATGGGATCCGACAGAGAGCTGGGGAGAATAGCAATGAGTTTATGCAGCGCTTTCTTCGCTTAGCTGGTTTCCTTGGTGCAGCAGTAGGTACTCCTGAAGAGCAGGCACACCACTTTAGGTGGGCTCTTCGCACATCGGTCGCAAACAATCTAGTGTGTGCTACGTTCAACACTGTAGCACAAGTGGCCGATGCGGCACGTAAGCTGGAGATGCTGCATGAGAGAGATGAGTTCGGGGAAGCTGAGAAACCCCACAAGAGGTAAATATTCGTATTCAAGCGGTGACCAATCTGTATTCTTTCCATATATGTCAATTATTCATCTCTTTAAATTGTATCTTCCTGGAAGAAAACTGGGGACCGGTCTCAGCCGGCTACTCAGCAGCAGCCTCATCAGCCCAAGGGAAACGGTCAGACTAACGACCGTTATGCTATAGATAGGCGTGGCGGTAATGATAATTACCGTAACAACGCTGGACACTCCAACGGCAGCAGGTCCTAATACTTACGCATTTTCTTATGATTTCATGTTATAACTCATATTCTGACACTTTAGCAAATCTGCTACCAGGAACCATGGAAACGGTAGGGACCAGAACCAGAGAGGTTCACAGCCTAGCCGTCCAGCTATCACTGGTATTCAATCTTACGATTATCCGCATTGTCCTTTGTACCCTATTATCATGTCTTATGTAAAATGTTTTATCAGGTCCTCAGCCAGCCAGAGCACCTGCTGGAGGATATACTCATCCTATTTTCTCTACTAGCCACTGTAGGAACCCAGGGCCATGTCGTCGTAACACTGACGCATGCTTCAAGTGTGGTCTTCCTGGCCATATCATGAAGGATTGCCGTAAGGGCGAGATGGAGGGCACATCAGGACATGCTGATACCAAGCCGCCTCCTACCACTGGGAGTATCTACACGACATCTCGAGACCAGGCCAACAAGTCTACAGGTACCATCACTGGAATCTTGTATATGTATGGTCAAACTGCGTGTGTTCTTTTCGATACGGGTGCTACTCACTCGGTCATTTCTACTGCTTATGCTAAGAACATTAGGATGCTCCTCATGCCACTAGAGAATAGACTTACTATTTCCACGCCTTTGAGGGACTTTGTATTAATCACACATGTATACAAGAGTCTTCCCCTAGAATTTGACGATAAGGTTCGTCCTGTTGACGCACTTCCGCTGGACATGGATGACTTCGACATGATTTTGGGCATGGATTGGCTATCTAAGCCTCATGCTACCATAGATTGCCATTCATATCGAGTTATCTTCGGTGATGTTAATGCACCAGAGTACATTCATAACGGGTTCGTACCCGGACGGTCTGTACAAATCATAGCTACCCTGCAAGCGCGTGTACTACTGTCACATGGCTGCGAGGGTTATCTAGCTATGGTTCACGACATGGATGTTGAATCTCCATTAATTCAGGATCAACCAATAGTGTCGGAATTCCAAGATGTATTTCCAGCAGAACTTCCGGGCATACCACCTGCACGAGAAGTGGAATTCAATATCGAGCTTATTCCAGGAGCCGAACCGATGTCCAAAGCTCCTTATCGCATGGCTCTCATAGAGTTAAAGGAGCTGAAGGATCAACTGCAAGAACTTCTAGAACGAGGTTTCATTCGACCGAGCGCATCTCCATGGGGCGCACCGGTCTTATGTTAAGAGGAAGGACAGCAGTATGCATCTTTGCATAGACTATCGCGAGCTCAACAAGATTACTATCCGGAATAGGTATCCACTACCGCGTATAGACGATCTGTTTCACCAACTCCAAGGGGCCAAACACTTCTCCAAGATTGATCTTAGGCCAGGCTATCATCAGCTACGGGTTAAGGAGCACGACATCGCCAATACTGCTTTTCGTACCTGCTTTGGCCACTACGAATTTGTAGTTATGCCATTTGGCCTGACAAATGCTCCAGCAGTATTCATGGACTTGAAGAACCGAATCTTCCATGAATGTTTGGACAAGTTCGTCATTGTCTTCATCGATGACATCCTGATTTTCTCAAAGTCCAAGGAGGAACACGAAGACCATCTTCGTACAGTACTACAGATTCTTCGCCAGAAGCAGCAGTATGCTAAATTCTCCAAGTGTGAGTTCTGGTTAGACAAGGTGGCATTCTTAGGTCACATTGTATCAGCAGAAGGAATCACTATGGATCCAGCGAAGGTTGAGGCCATTACTAAGTGGTCGAGGCCGACATCAGCAACGGAAGTCCGCAGTTTCTTAGGCTTAGCTGGCTATTACCGTAGGTTCGTGGAGAACTTTTCCCGCTTAGCACTACCATTGACCAAACTGATGCGAAAAGGGGAGAAATTCGTCTGGACTGAAGAACGAGAGAAGAGCTTTGAAGACCTGAAGCAGAAGCTAGTATCTGCACCTATTCTTACTCTCCCATCTGGTACGGGTGGATTTCAAATCTACAGTGATGCATCCGGGAAGGGACTTGGCTGTGTTCTCATGCAACATGGGAAAGTGATCGCGTACGCTTCACGGCAGCTTAAGCCTTATGAAGAAAATTACCCTACGCATGACTTAGAACTTGCTGCAGTCGTGTTTGCATTGAAGATATGGAGGCACTACTTATATGGAGAATCATGTGACATTTTCACGGACCACAAGAGCTTGAAGTATATCTTCAGTCAACGTGAATTGAACATGAGGCAGAGAAGATGGTTAGAGCTGTTGAAGGGAAGGATTACGACATTAATCTATAGTATCATCCAGGAAAGGCAAATGTAGTAGCAGATGCTCTTAGCAGGAAGTCCGGAATGATCAACGGCATTAAAATTGAGGAGAAAATAATAAGAGACTTGGAGCGACTAGACATCGAGATCATGGTACGTGGACAGCACGGTTACCGGGTTAATCTTAGGGTAGAACCCGAGTTACTCTATAAGATCAAGGAAGCTCAGAAAGATGATGGAGAAATCTGGGCGATAGTTCAGAATTTGGAGAAACAGACGGAATTCAGAGTAGATGTAGATGGTATCGTATGGCAGGGCACGAGACTTAGTGTTCCTAATGATCAAGAACTCCGGGAAGCCTTGTTAGCTAAAGCTCATATGTAACACCCCCAAATTTATACAACTCAGTTCAGCGGAAGACTAGTTGGTGTTACGGGATAGCACATTACTCACATCATAGACAACGCTTAAAAATCGTGTTGTTTAATAATAAATCATTTCCATTCATAAATATCAAAGTTACATAGGTCCCAAGTCATATTATTTCATACAAAGTTTTACAAAGTGTTTGAATGGAAAATATAGTTTAGGTGCGGGCCATGAATTCTTGTCGTCTTCCCGAGAATTACCTTCAAGTACCTGAGATAAAACATGTTAAAAGAAAAGGTCAGCGATAACGCCGAGTGAATTCATAGAGTTTAATAAATTCCATCAATATAACTTTGGTATAAAATTAGTACCAAAAATCAATTCGTACAAATCATTGTAATAGGCCGTAAAATAGCCAAAATCATTTTATATATATCCTTATCGAAAATCATAATATAGGCATTTGCCTTAAAAATCATTATACGAACCAATGTCGTAAAAACATCATACAATACGTCTTATGACGTTGTATAAAATCAGATAAAAACCGTTTATGAATATGGTTATGAAAACCAAAATACAATCATAATATCAATAGTATGACCCTGTATTGCTAGTCAGGCAATACATCGTAATTCGGAGCGTCTATTAGTATTTCGTTAATTCGGATTATTATAAGCCGCATGACATTGTTACCTTACTAAACCAACAACGGGTAGCTAACCCGATACAAATTTTGCCCATCTAAAGTAGCGTGTCATCACAAAGGTCACGCTATTGAAATCTTCTCATACATTAATTCGCTTACCAATCAATGTGGCACGACGGGGATCAACCGTCAAGGCGCGAACTGGGGTGATCGTCCCCAAATAGTACTATTAAATGCATAAGCGTCTACCAACTCCCGGTAGTTCACAATTCATGCTAATGGGACTTTTAGTGACATAACCTAACTTTAATAATCCATTTTATTTCATCTATCGGGTCCATTAATCATTTATCGGGTCATACAATCGGGTCATTCAATCATTCGGGTCCAAAATCAATAAACAAACAATCGGGACAAATGGTGTCCTATTTTATAAAACAAACATGTTATCCCCCTCGCGGGTTTATAAAACATTTATAAAAACATTTAAAAGAGTGCGAGGCTATGAACTCACGTTGATGTGGGAAGGCGGGTTATCGGCAATTCGGACGTACGGTACGTGCTTCAATCACGGAAACCTATATAAATAATAATCGGTCTTAGACGTTTGTCCAATGACTTTATAAAAATATCAATTATGTATACATATGATGATTATATATAATATGATGATCAAGTGGGTTTACATATTCTCGTTTACTCATTTTAGAGTTATATGTCGATAACTTTTATATTAGTTTACCAGTTTTACCCATTTACGTGTTTTAGGTCCAATAAGCCTATTATAAGTTATTTAACTTATTTTAATCTATTTTGTACTTATATTATCAGTACATAAACTTCACAAGTTGGGCCCAAATGGGTTAAGCCCAATAATAAGTTTATAAGTGTTTTTATCTTATTTAGTCCAATTATTAGTCCAATATGCTTAATTAGCTCGTTAATGTCCGTATGCCCTATAGCTCGGGTTTTATCGGTTTTTACTTGTAATAGTTACTTATACATCAGTATGTGACTTTTATAAACTTTACATTAGACGGGTTTGGTCGTCTAAGTTTTATTTAACAAAAACGTTAATTTTACGGCAATAGCCGAAAAAGTCGTAAAAATCAAGTTTATAGTTTTTATTACTTATAAATATTATTTTACCACCATTTATATAATTTACCCATTTAATTAACCTTTTATACATTTATATAAATAAGTTTTATAAGTTAGTGGGTTTTTATTTTACATTTTATATATTAAAATGTGAGTGCTTATATAATAGTATTATTCTTTAATTTTCCAAAAATCTGATTTTTAACTTCATCTTCATCTTCACCAAAACTTCATCTTCACCAAACTTCATCTTCAAATTTTTATCACATAAACTACATGATATGTGCTACATTTAACTCTTCTATAGCTACTGTTGAATCATCCTTTAGGTATTTTCTAAAAATCATCAAAAACAGTAACTTCAGATTTATACCCTAAACTTGTTTTGATCATATCTCACTCATTATTTTGATTCCATTGCATGGCCAACTCTCACATGTGTACAAGACCCATAGCTTACTGTAAATCTATTCCACTTCATCATTTTATCAGTTTATGACTTACTTCTTTACTGTTTTATACAGCCATCTAATTTAACCAAGATTTTAGCCTTGTTTCTTATGGTTTTTCACCTTTTTATCCATGATTATCAACAACAAATCCCCACATAACATTTTTATCATCATATAATCATCATAAATATATACAATAGGAAATAAAATACATGTTTACATAATCAAAATAACAAGAAGTTGAGGAGGACAATCTTTATACCACCATGATGATGTAGGTTGATCAAAACATGGATTTTGATGGAGAAACTTGTGATGCACCAAGACCTTCTTCATGACCACCATTCTTCATAGAAAACTTGTGGAAAATCAGCCCTATTACTCCATGAAAACTCCTCCTTGGATGTTATAAGGACCACCAATCAATAGGGTTTCAAAAGGGCTTCAACATATGCAAGTATAACATAGGATTTCATGGTTGTTTTTGATCAAATTTGGTGTTTAAGGGGTAATATGGGACGGAATCTTTGAGGGAGATGAGAGAAAATTGGTGTGGTATTGCATGTATAAAATGAAGAAGTGGTTTTGGGTAGCTAGTTTTTGTTGTGGTGGAATGCTTACAAAGTAAGCTTAGCTTACACATGTAAGTGTTAAGCTAACACCTTGACACCTCATACAATGTGTATTAGCTAAGTGTTGGCCGGTTTTGGGGGTGGGACAAGTGTCCCACTTGTCTCATCCCCATTTATTTACGGGTACTCCTCGATTCTAGTTTCCTCGATTTGCGTGCCCTCGGGTCGTTTTACGAAAAACGTTTTTATAAATTATGAATCAACGTCACAAAACGAATCCAATAAAAATTATCTCATCAAAAACGGAGTTCAAAAACGTAAATACGTAATCCTAAGGTTTCCGGTTTAGTCGTAAAGGACGTTAAAATAAAATCGTAACTCCTAATCTCTTCTCGTAAATTTGTGAGTTTATGAACTAACACAAATTTAAAACTTCAAAATAATATTCACGGATAAATTTATTTTCTGAAATGTCGAACTGTCACCAAGGATGGTGTATGTAAACGTAAGCACGTAACGTGGAATCCTCCGGTTTAGACGTAGTCGATGCTACTCCAAGACGTAAATCCAAATTTCTTCCCAAAAATAAGTGAGTTCATATTGTATCATTAAAATAATATTTTCAAATAATATTTGAGAATAAAATATCAATCGTAAATTGACGGATTGTCACAGCATTTACCCCTAAACAGGATCTTTGTCCTCAAAGATCATCTTACCTTACTACTCGCTTCTTATAGAGTTAAAGCCATGTGGGTATTCCCTCCACATTCGGTCTTTTCTCACATGTGTATTCATTATAATACGCGAGTTTCATCAAACATAACTACGGGAATAAGATCAGGCTAAATGTTGACTTACTTTCTCTATCCATGATGTTCACGGGTTTCTGATGAATGCAACTTTTCACCGATCTAAGCTTTTCTAAGGAACAATCAAATTTTTCACTTGATAGATATTCCATCAAGTTCGATATACGAAACATAATTCACACAGTCTTTGAAGTCCTAGGGTAGATCCAGCTTATATGCCTTTCAATCCCAACTTTTTACATCATTTCAATGGTCCCATACAACGGGGACTTATATCCCATGATTTGTCAGATCATGAATTCATTTTTCCAAGGTTAAAAATTGTGGCATAACTTCGCTACCCATTTGGCACTTCAAGATCTACATTTCACATTCACATAACCTCTTGCCCACTATCGGTAGTTAATAATCAAATCCTAATTTCAACAATCATTTCAGATCTCGCGGGTCGGGTATTTTGCAAGGTTAGGTTCGCCATCATAGGAAACCTTAAACCTAAAAGACATGTCCAACTCACAATGGGTGTATGTCGGATGTCTTTATCTCAACTCTTGCTTACAGATGCTCTAAGGTTTAGATCCTAACAAGATTAGATCTCGATCCTAATACGATAATTATCAATGATAATCTCTTCAATGGAAAACGATTATACGGTTCATTACCAAAGGTCAATCATTCAAACATAAAACAGCACTTATATTACCTTGTATCGTTACTTTACCTCGTCCCTTCGATTGGGGTGGTACATAGTACTCTCATCAAGGTTCGTTCTCAATGATTTCTGAGCAAATCTCTAGAAATTCGATGCGAAGCGAGGATCTTGATATAGATGATCGATACAGGCATGCTATGTTTACATAACTCTTTTGCATTTATCGTTAACGAGAATGATATTAGCAGATTTGGTCAGTCTGTCGACGATGACCCAAATCGAATTAAATTCAGATGATGACCTTTGCAATAGCTAGACGTTTACTAATGTATGAGGCGATGTCTGCCTTCATAATTGCCGTTAGTACAACTTCTTCAGACAAAGATACTTTTAGTCATAGATGACATAAATAAAATACTTATACTTACAAATTCCAACAAAACTATATCTCACAATCTCCATATTTAGGCAATCACATGTGGTCTTTAAAATATTTAACGCCATTGGCTTCTCAAATCTGTTGGTTCACATTAGCGTTGAAACCTTTTTATCATCTATATTATCCTTCTTACAAGCATCGTTTATTTTATATTATTCGGCACTTTATTTTGCACCTTCATTATTAAGGAACATGTCCTAACTGGTTCTTTATCTTTTCTACATAATGCGTCAGAAATTACGTTCACTTTCCTTAAGAAATAAATGTCAAAAACTTCTTTCTTCATATCTCCTATATTTTAGTTTCGTCTCAACTTATCATGTTTATCCGTTTTACTCAATCCGTCGTCTAAAGCGTCGATAATTATCATAATTAATTAAACAATTATTAGTTAATTTTTATGAAGCGTAAAAGTTTTAAATTTCTTAGTTCGACCAATTATATAAATTGTTCAAAAATAAATTTGAATTTAATTAACAAGATTTTTGGTTGATTTATCGAAAATATTTAATAAGATTCGTAAATGTTTGAAAAATCTTTGTTTATACTTTGGTCAAAATTTTCTTTAGTTTGAAAAGCAAAAATGTATCGTTTCAAATTTCAAGTCATGGTTTAAATGATTTCCTCAATCCTTCTTAAGTTGTCTAGAAGTATACACAAACATTTACCCCTAAACAGAAGTTTAGTTAAATGGTTTGTGTATAAGGAAATAATCCCTTAAAATCCTTTGTTAAAACATTCGTCAAAACATATTTCCATTTTCTTTTTAGTAATACTCAAAGTTCTAAATGACTTCTAAATTTTGAAGAGTCATTTTATATTCCATTATCTACTACTCACATGGTCAATTAATATAAAGGATTTAGTCTTTAATCACATGTTAAATATTTAAGATACAGGTTTTTATCGTTCGGCCAATTCAGGGCAATCTATACTTAATTATTAACTCATTCTTATTCGTATTAACAAACAAATAGTCCTTAATGACCGCAAGCATGAATTTATCAAATTACAGCCTACACACGTGATTCACCAAATTTATGAATACTACATGTGTATTAGTCAATCCAAACGACATCACGTGAATCTCATAATGTTCATTACAAGCACCGGATGTAGTGATTGGAATACATAATCTTTTCCGCAGATGCGAAGTTGATGATAACCATGCTGTGGATCAAATCTTTAAAACATACGTTAAAACCTTGTAAATGATCGAACAAATCTTCCATTTCGAGTTATGGATATTGTTTTCGATTGTCAATTTACTCAGTCACAGTAATCTATAAATATAAGGAAAGATAACACCATAGCTCTTCAGGATGACAGGCTTGGTATAATAAAATCTTTCTCCGACAACTTTCTCAGTTGTACGGTAATTCCTTTAATTTAGATGGTGCTGACGTACAGTGCACAAGGCACAGGTGCAACACCGAGAATATAATCAATACCAAATTCAACTTGCCTTAATGGCAAAATTCTAGGTAAGTCATCAATAAATACCTCCTAAAGTTTCAGATAAGATAAACATCTTTTAATAAATTCATATTAACTTCTTTCTAGATTATAATATCTTTAACTAGTTCACAACCATTCACGGTATAATTTCAAGTCTAAATGCAGGATATGGTCATCCACCAAGAATTATTTAGTTCACTTTTGATAATCAACATCTTATCATTTAGGGAATTCTACTCGAGTTCCCATCAATTAAGACAATATCGTCATGTCATAATCAATCAATCCATTCTACTGGCATTACCAACTTTTCAGTTTTATTGCCGTCGATAAGATGTGAACTTCTCAAAAGACTAATAATGATTCATAATCCTTCACAAATTCAAGGATATATGGAGACACAACTACCATCTAAAGAGTAAGGTCAACGCATAATCTACGCAAGAGAATTTCAAATCAGATTCAGACGAAAACATTTAACGAATATGAATATATCCCATGTTTTCATGATTTGAGTACGCATTCGAAAGCTCCTCGGATCGTTACCCAGGTCATTCAAATGAAATCAAATCAAAAGAAATGATAAGAACGTCGATACATCTAGTCGGGTATCAACACTCGGTAATCAGATACTTTTCCTAAGAATCTTACTACAGGAGAATTGGACAAGTAAGAATTGTCAATTGTCAAATAAGACAATTTCCACAGATGAGTAAATTCGACTCAGAAGAATAGATGCTACAGGCACATATGTAGATGTTTCTAACATTATGTCCTTATTTTACACTTCTTGCAGATCTCATAAATTTTTAATCTTTCACAATCTTCAAAGAAAATGTACTGTTCATTCATTAGTTTTATGGTGACTACTAATCAGTCTTGCATAGTCCATTCCAAATTGTATGTAGGCGCGCAACTATATACAATTTCAAGATTAACGATGCAATACTCAGTTCGTCAAAATTTTATCATCATAAAAACATTTTCATGCTTAATTCTTAAATAAGAATCAAAATAAATTTACAAACATTTTCTTTGTTATGAGAACAATTAAGTTTTCCCAACGTGTTTTATAAACAACTTCATTTTGATAACAATCACTTATAAATCTCACTTTGAATAATCCTTATAGTGATGAGAATCAAATTTTCTCAAAGGATACCGTTTTAACATTATAAAAACAATGTGTGATCTGCAAAAGAGTGATGAAAGCTTGTTCACCAAGAATTAACTACAATATGATAGGAAATGAGCTTTAGCCAAATAATCATGAGGTTCATGATCTCGATGGCACTCACGAAGAATGATTCACAACATTACCCAAATCAAGATGAGTACTTGTTCAATGGTTGCATCACTAATGCGAACATTAGGATGAAGTAAGAAAAGATAGATAACATCGATACATGTAGAATTTAGCAATCAAAGGTAGTCTTTTTATTAATCACAAACAAGTCAAAATTGTACCGTAACACATTACGTGTCACTATGTCATACAATTCTCAGAACTCATCCTACCAACTGATATCTCAGTTAAGTTAGGGATTCTTAAAAGATACCACAATGAATACTAATCTACAAGTGTTAGAAATACGTTTTAACGTATATTAGAAGTATCGGTCACTCCACAATATGATTTATGTTGTAATAGCTCGTAGTTAGTAATTAGTTATTATTTGCTTATTAACTTAAGTAAGAACCGGTCCATGGGCTTGTCATGGACCGGCCCAAGCCCAATGTTAGGCTTGGACTATAAATACCCCTTTCCACTAAGGAAAGGGGTTGGTTGTTGTTCCATTTTTCCATTTTCATAGTAATAAAATCTTTCATATATTCTCTCACTTTCTCTCTCTAGTTTCTCTCACTAGAAAACATCAACCCACTTCATAGATTCATAGGTTATCAATTTCTACATTTGGTATCAGAGCTATGGGGTGATTTAAGGTAAGGATTGTGTTGCTTTTTTAGTTTTTGAATCAATTAGTGATCTTTAGAAAAAAAAATCAATCTTGAATCTTGTTATTTTTGGTGTTTTTGTTATTGGGATTGATTGATAAGGATTGGGTTTAGCTTATTTTGGTAAAAATCATAAAACTTTTTGTGGTTTTGGATCAAAAATCGGGGTTTAAAGCTTCTTTTTAAGTCTCGGAAACTATTTTTCCAGAATTTTCCGAATAGGATTCCGAATAGGAGGATTTTCAGCATAGAAAGTTTATTCCGAATAGGATTCCGAATAGGAAGATTTTCAGCATAGAAGAAATCTTTCCGCATAGGCTTTCCGAATAGAAGATCTTTCCGAATAGAAAATTTTTTTCCGAATAGAAGAAATTTTTCCGAATAGCAGAAATCTTTCCGAATAGCAAAAATCTTTCCGAATAGACAAACTTTCCGAATAGCCTATTTTTCCGAATAGCCAGATTTTTTCCGAATAGCCAAATTTTTTCCGAATAGGGAGAAATTTTCCGAATAAGCCAAATTGTCAAGATATTCCGAATTGAAGAAAATATTCCGCATAGGGGATTTTCCGAATAAGGGTTATTCTGCATAGAGTTTATTCCGAATTGGGCATTTTCAGCATAGGATTATTCCGAATAGGTGTTATTCCGAATAGGGTTTATTCTGAGTTTGGGTTATTCCGTATAAGCAAGTTCAAGGGGTATTTGAGTTTTTTCGACGATCTTTAGTGGATTTAATCTTAAGTTCAATCAACACAACACAAATTCTCAACCTTTCTTCACTGATCGATCAACCGATAATCTTTGAGTCTGTTAAGTGATCGCAATGAATCAAAGTTCATTAATGCCTCAGATGACATCTCTTACGGATATCTCGATCATAACGGGGACTGATAGTCGTCCACCGATGCTTATTAAAGAGGTGTTTGAGGCATGGCAGGGTCGTATGATGCAATACTTGAAGGGCAAACCAACATACGGAAGGCTTATGGTCAAATCGATTTTGAATGGTCCACTCGACTATGGTACCATTGTGGTTGACGACGTGACTCGACCAAGAGAATATGAAGAACTCACACCGGCACAACAACTCATTGCTGATGCTGATGAAAAGGCTCTACAGACACTTCTTCAAGCTCTTCCGCATGATATTTATCGTATGGTTAGTCAATATACGGTTGCCAAAGATTTGTGGGAACGTCTAAAGGTGTTGTTACAAGGCACGTCTCTCACAAAACAAGAAAGGGAGTGTCAGCTGTATGATTTGTTTGATAGATTCACGTACAGCCCAGGGGAAACACTACACGATTATTACTTCAGATTCACCACTTTAATGAATGATCTGAATGTATACAATCTGGTGATTGCTCCATTCCAGGTTAACACCAAGTTCTTGAATACTTTACCTCAAGCTGAATGGGGTGAGTATATTACCGATGTGAAGTTAACCCGGGATTTGCATAAGTGCAACTTAGATCAAATCTATGCTTTTCTTCAGCAACATGAGAAGCATGTGATTATGCACCGTTCTCCTCGCGGTATGTACCCAGATTCCTTAGCTTTGATGGCGAATCAACCAAGCTTGTCACACAGCAACACACCTTATATTTTGGGACATCAAGCTTATCATCCATCACCTTACATAACACCAACTTTTCCACAATACTCGATTTTGCCACAACCTCCCACCTCACATCAGCAACAGTATCGGTTCAATGCACCTTCACCACAGTATGGTTTACAACTTCATCAAGCAAATGTTGCACCTTATGCTCAGCCTTCATATTCGTCTTATCAAGAGAATGCAGCATATCCAACAAGCTACCCTGATCAAATGAGTATTCCTTCTACTGATTATGCAGCTCATCCAGATCAAGCACTGTATTGTGATGATGAAGAAGTCCCTGTTCCTGTTTTCCAACAAGGAGCTGACCCAGTTGAAGTGCTAACTACTATGTCTGCATATCTCACAAGAACTTTAAGCAAACGAGGATACAGAGGATCAGCTCCTACCAACAATCAGTTGAGGAATTCATCCAATTCTCGCCAACAAGCTACAATTGAGAATGGCAGGGTAATGGTTCAGCCAATTCAACCATATCAGGGGAGACCTTCCACATCAACCAATGCTCGCACGATCAATCCTGCTCCTGCTCCAATGGTTAACAATCCTCCACGGGCTAATACAGGCAAGTTGAGAATGATTACATGCTACAACTGCAAGGAAGAGGGTCATATGTCCAGGGATTGTAAGAAACCCAAGAGGAAAAGGGATGGACAGTGGTTTGCAGAAAAGATCTATCTGGTAAATGCTCAGGCGCAAGGAAGGGAACTTGATGAAGAGGAGCTTGCATTTCTTGCTGACCCAGGGATTGCTGAACAAGACGTTGTCACTACGCAAAATGCAGCTTACCAAGCCGATGATCTTGATGCGTATGATTCCGATTGTGATGACTTTCAAACTGCAAAGGCTGCTTTCATGGCAACTTTCTCCAGCTTAGGGCCAGATAAGAAATCTGAGGTACTCATTAATAACACCGATAATGCCACTGATGCTAGTATTCAACCACATCAAGTTGGGCAAGAGAGTGCTGATTCGAATGAATCTTCGGTGGTGAGTCTTTCAAATGAGGAGACAAACAATGATAGCAATATCAATGTGAGTCCCCAGACTTTGAGTGAATCACAACCGGGATCCATTTTGCATACGCCTACTCCTGCTCAACAAGATTTGGTCATGGTTCCTGCTACATTACTTAGCCAAATGAATGCTGCACTCTTAGAAACCTTAGCTAAGAATAAGAATTTGTCTGATGAGCTTGCCTTAAGCAATGAGAAAGTACAAACTTTGGAATTAGTGCCTTCGTCTAGTGTTCTCACAAATCTCGAATATGATCATTTTAGAAACAAACAAATGGGTCACTTGCAAGAGATCGAAAACTTAAGAGCAAATCTGTCTAATGAACTTAAAGAAAAGAAGTTAGTGGTCACTAATTTTCAAAAACTTCAAACGGATTTTGAATCACTAGAATCTAAGAAGAATGAAATGGAGATTAATGCCACTAATAAGATTAGAAGTCTAGATTACTTGCTGTTAAGACAATACGCTGCTTCACAACTAGTTCACTTATTTGATGCTTCATTTAGAGAATTTAACTTATCACGTCTAAAAGGCCTTCCCCCTAATCCACGGTATGCAAAACAAGCTTTAAGACATAGTCCTAGACTTTATAATGCAACTCAATTAGGATTGGCTTTAGACCCGATTGTTTTTCCCAATGATCGAACAAGTAAGGATCTAGTTGATGAGGATCGGTCATACAATTTTGCAAAATATCCCGAGTGTGATTATTTTAAAATGAATAAGGAGCTTGCAAAAACTGATTTTAGAGTTCGCTTCCATATGGATAAAGATCTCATTACAGCACCAACCTACATGATAGAGGAAGAAAGCCCTAGTACATTTCCTACACTTGTCAACATGGAAGGTCCTAAGGAAATTCCAAAGAATCTTCCACCTGTTAGCACTGTATGGTTAAACTTGAAAGAGATTAACCGATACTTTACTAACTTTGACAAGGTCATTTTGGAATGTACGACTTCAAATGGCTTAAATGCCGGAGAATGGGCTTTCGAACACATGAACGAGGTGTTTAAAACTAAGATCAATCCGTTTGTCGAAAGTCTAAAAGGAAGTTTTGCATCTCTTAAGGAAAATCTTCAGTTTGAAATTGGGGAAGTTCAAAAAGTGTTTTATGAAATGGACACCGCTTACGAACTGCAACTAATTGAAAAGGAAAAGATTTTAACCGAATATGACCGATTCTTGTCTGAAGTAATCTCGTGTGATGTGCTTACTACTGTAAATGTTAATTATTCGCATGAGCTTACATCTGCTGTGATTAATTGTGATGCTGTGAATATTTGTGAGGATATTTGTGATGATGTTTGTAATCTTTCTGTAAATGTTGCTGAAAATGTAAATGAGGTAGAAAATCATTCTTGTCACGAATCTAACGCTGAGTTTTTAAAGCTACAAGATTCTTATAATTTACTTTCACAACGCTTTAATCAACTAGAACAACATTGTATATCTTTAGAATTAAAACAACAAAATCAAAATGAAAATCTTTCGATATCAAATGTTTGTGAAAACGGTGTTGAGAATAGTGACAAGATGATTGCAATTGTTAAGACATTAGAGGAAGAAATCATGAGATTGAAGAGAGAGATATCATCAAAGGAAACATTAAGAATGGAACTAGAGGCTGCAGAGTCTAAAAACCAGGTCTTAGAAATTAGACTATCCACTGTTCTAGGGGAGATGGATCGGACAAGGCAGGGACTATCCGCTCTTTATGGTTTACTAGAAGAACGCTTCGCTTTTAATGCGGCACAGCAACAATATTATGTTGAACAACTGAACCAAAAGTGCGAAGAAATCTCTGACTTGAACATCCTGCTCATAGACAAAAATATGGTTTTGGCTGAGTTAAAGGAGACACTTCTTCTCACCCGACAAGAAGTTGTTGATAACTTAGCTACCGACTCTGCACCGTCCACTAGTGCTCCAACAACCAAGAAAGTAGTGCTTTATAAGAATCCGCTTCATAAGAGAAACCAGCTTACCTATGATGATTATATGAGGAATGCCATTAAGCATGTCGATCTTCTTAGGGATATTTTAGACGATCTTTATGCCTTAGATCCCTCAAGTAGCGACTATTATTCGGCTCATGAATATGTTAAGCGAGTTCAATATTGCTTGGCTTATTTGCAATACATAGGTACACCAGGTTCTGCACTACTTAATAATAGGCCCATTGCTGTCACTCCATTTAATAAGACTCCAGGAGCGAAACCGTCATTGGCACAATCAAGTAAGACACCTTTAAAATCTGCTGCTAATGTTCCCAATTTGCCTTCTACAGGATTAAAAGAGACTACTAAGGCTAAAGGATCGCCACTCAAGAAAGCTAAGATCAAGCCCTCCACTAGTAGTGCCACAAAGAAGAAAGTAGAAGTCCACAATAGGAATGCTAGTTCAGTTTTAAATAAAACGAATCATGTTAAGACTAAAAGCTATGCGCCTGTGCAGCAGCCTAAACCATTCGTGAATTCTGATTTAAATTGTTGGAATTGTAATGAATGTATGTTTTCCCAGCGTCATGATTTGTGTCTGATTGATCACGTTAATGAAATGCATGCTATTAAGAATGGTCTTGAATGGAAGCCAACGGGTAGAACTCGTGCCCAAGTTGGCTGGCAATGGCGTCCCACTGGTAGGACCTTTACACTAGATGGTAAAATGTGCCCTTTAACTAGGAATGCATCCATTGAAGTTAGGTCTGAGCGTCCTTTAGTTAGGAACACTCGCACTCAAGTATGGAAACAGCGCCTTTTAATTAGGTCCGCCCCCACTATAGTGCCTATCAGTGTAGAAATACCTCAGGATTTGAGCCAATTAGAATCTACACCACCAATTAAGAAGAAGAAGGCTAGGAAATCTAAGAAACCTAGAATTAGCAAATCTAAGATTGTTAAATCTGTAACTGCTAATAACAAGGAACACTCAGATTCCGATACCTCTACATTGTCTTTGTGTGGTGACATTTTCAGGTGGTCCAAATCATCCTGTGGTATTTGGACTCCGGTTGTTCAAAACATATGACCGGAAATCGCTCGATGCTCCGAAATTTCGTCAGCAAGTTTCTCGGTACGGTTAAATTCGGGAATGATCATATAGCAAAGATTATGGGATACGGTGAATATCAGATTGGAAACGTGACGATTTCTAGGGTATACTATGTAGAAGGTCTTGGTCACAACTTATTTTCAGTAGGACAGTTTTGTGATTCCAACCTTGAGGTTGCTTTTCGACAACACACTTGTTTCATCCGCAACTTGGAAGGAAAAGATTTGTTGAAGGGATCTCGTGGTGCAAATCTATATACCTTGTCCCTACAAGACATGATGGCCGCTTCTCCAGTATGTCTTCTCTCTAAAGCTTCTAAGACCAAGTCATGGTTATGGCATCGCAGATTATCTCATCTTAATTTTGATGCTATTAATCATCTGGCTAAAAACGAGTTAGTTCGTGGTCTTCCTAAGCTTAAATTTCACAAGGACCATTTATGTTCCGCGTGTTCAAGGGGGAAAAGCACCAAGAAATCTTACAAACCCAAAGCTGAAGACACTAATCAAGAAAAACTTCATCTTTTGCATATGGATCTTTGTGGACCGATGAGAACTGAAAGTGTGAGCGGTAAGAAATTCATTCTCGTCATTGTGGATGATTTTTCCAGGTTTACATGGGTTAGATTTTTACGTACAAAGGATGAAGCACCGAAGGCTATCATCACTTTTCTGAAGTTCATTCAGGTACGTTTGAATACCACTGTCCGCCGTATTCGTACAGACAATGGTACAGAGTTCGTCAACCAGACTCTTCGTGATTATTATGAAGGAGTTGGTATATCACATGAAACATCCGCTGCACGCACTCCACAACAAAACGGTGTCGTTGAAAGACGGAATCGTACACTTATGGAAGCTGCTAGGACCATGCTTATTTATGCGAACGCTCCATTGTTCTTGTGGGCAGAGGCTATTTCTACTGCATGTTTTACCCAAAACCGTTCAATCATTCGGAAACGCCATGGAAAAACACCTTATGAGCTTCTACATGACCGCAAACCCGATGTTTCATTTTTCCATGTGTTTGGTGCTCTGTGTTATCCAAACATCAATAGTGAGAACTTGGGTAAGCTTCAACCAAAAGCCGACATAGGTATTTTCATTGGTTACTCACCGTCCAAAAGAGCATACCGAATCTATAACCGTCGTCTTGGCAAGATTGTAGAAACTATGGACGCAGATTTCGACGAGCTGACAGCGATGGCTTCTGAGCAACACAGCTCTGAACCCGCGCTTCATGAGATGGGACCCGATGCTATAAGTTCCGGATTAGTTCCCAACAATCCTACTTCTACATCATTTTTACCACCATCAGGGCCCGAGTGGGATAAACTGTTTCAACCGTTGTTTGATGAATTCTTCGATCCCCCGACTGATGAAGTTCCAGCACCTGTAGTAATTGCTCCAATACCTGAAGTAGTTGCTCAAGTTAATGAACCTTTATCTAATGCATCTACAATTCACATTGAACCGGATGCACCTTCACCAAGTGATTCTCAAACTACACCTGAATCATCACCCCTACTTGTGCCTAATGATGTAGAAGAGGATTCTACTGATCACGACTTGGAATATGCTCACTTGCAAGAGCTTCCTTTCTTTGGTGTTGCGATCCCTGAAAACCCTTCAGCCGCCTCTACCTCAGAAGAAGCTCCATCTATTGTTCACTCCAGACCACCAAGGATTGAAAAACATAGCACTAAATGGACAAAAGATCACCGAATTAGGAATGTTATTGGAGATCTAGATCGACCAGTCTCTACACGTCATCAATTACAAGAGAGTGCACTTTATTGTTACTTTGATGCATTTCTCTCTGAAGTTGAACCCAAAAATTGGCAGCAGGCTATGACCCAATCATCTTGGATCGAAGCTATGCAGGAGGAACTCAATGAATTCAAAAGACTAGAAGTATGGGAATTGGTTCCTCGCCCTGACAAGGTTAACATCCTTACTTTGTTATGGGTTTATAAGGTTAAACTTGATGAGATGGGTGCGGTATTGAAGAATAAAGCAAGATTGGTCGCTAGAGGATATAAACAAGCCTTGGGTATAGACTTTGAGGAATCTTTTGCTCTTGTGGCTAGATTGGAGGCGATAAGACTATTCCTTGCGTTTGCTGCTCATATGAACATGATCGTCTATCAAATGGATGTGAAGACGGCATTTTTGAACGGTGAACTAAGGGAAGAGGTTTATGTTAGTCAACCGGATGGGTTTGTCAGTACGGAGTCTCCTAACCATGTGTACAAGCTTAAGAAGGCTCTCTATGGGTTGAAACAAGCTCCACGCGCGTGGTATGATCTCCTGTCAACATATCTCATGTCGGAAGGCTTCTCCAAAGGCAAAGTGGACCCCACTCTATTCACTCTCAAGGACGACAACGACATGCTTCTGGTACAAATTTATGTTGATGATATAATTTTTGCTGCCACTAACATAGAATTGTCTAAACAATTTGAGAAGATAATGTCCACACGCTTTCAGATGTCGATGATGGGAAAAGTTTCATTTTTCTTAGGATTACAGATTTCTCAGAATCCTAGAGGCATCTTTATTAATCAGTCCAAATATGCTCTAGAATCTCTTAAGAAATATAATTTTGAGAACTGTGACCCCGTAGACACTCCAATGGTGGAGAAATCCAAGTTAGATGAAGATAGGGATGGGATTATTGTCGATCCGAAACTTTACCGTGGAATGATCGGCACCCTTCTCTATCTGACTGCTAGCAGGCCTGATTTGCAATTTGCTGTATGCATGTGTGCCCGGTATCAGGCTCGGCCTACCAAAAAGCACCTACATGTTGTGAAAAGGATCTTTCGGTATCTAAAAGGAACACTTCATCGTGGTCTATGGTATCCGAAAGATTCCTCGATTGCTTTAATATCATACGCAGATGCCGATCATGCTGGATGTCAAGATACGAGGCGTAGCACTTCTGGATCTGTGCAACTCCTAGGAGATAGATTGATCAGTTGGTCTTCAAAAAGGCAGAAAAGCGCTGCAATATCAAGCACGGAGGCTGAATACATCGCCATGTCCGGTTGTTGTGCTCAAGTCCTTTGGATGAGATCACAATTAACTGACTACGGTCTTGGATTTAACAAAATCCCGATGTATTGTGACAACAAGAGCGCCATTGCTCTTTGCTGCAACTATGTTCAACACTCCCGGGCCAAGCACATAGACATTCGCTACCATTTCATCAAGGAGCAGGTGGAGAACGGAGTGATCGAGCTGTATTTTGTCACTACTGAGTACCAGCTGGCGGATATGTTCACCAAAGCCTTAGATCGAGGACGAATCGAGTTTTTGATCGACAAGCTTGGCATGAAATCATTCACCCCAGCGACTCTCAAAGAGTTGGCAGAAGAATCAGCTGAATAGTCGTGGTAAACTATTCAGAGTATCCTTTGGTTGTGATCATGTATATTATTGTAAATATATAAACCACAAAAGAAAAATACAAAAATATAAAACCAAGAAAAACCATAAAAATTATAAAATCAAGAAAAACCAAAAATATTTTTCGTTTAAAAACGGGCATGTCTTTTAGTACGGTAATATTTACGGCCTTAGAAATGTCGATCAATATTGACACGGTGCCATAAATAGAGTCCGTATAAAAGTTGTACATTTTTAAAACATGCCCATAATGGCTTGTAGTTATTTCAGACTGCAACCCGGTTTTCATATTAAAGTCACGTATTTCTTTGGAAAACGTTGGCTCAGAACGGGAATTAATTTTCTCGGGCGTGATTTACAAGCCAAATCACGCAAAGGGATCAAGTTTACTTTACAACTTGGTCTAACACGAATTAGTGTACGTCTCAGTGCATTAATTTGTTAAAATAAGAGAAATCTTATTGACACCACGAATCAAACTTTTTCAAGATATCAATTGGGAAATGTTTTTCATCATCATGTGCCTCGTTAAACAATGACTACAGCTCTTTAAATAGAAAACGGGTCATCGTTTAAGGGGGAGAAAATGTTTCATCATCTTTCACATCAAAAAGATCCTCAAAAGTTTTCAAGGAAACTCACAAAGCTTAATGGTTAATGGTTGGATTGCTTTGGCATATGTCTTGTTGTTGCTTATAAGTTTGTTGTGGATTGTGCTTGTGTTAAGATAGGATAATCACAAAGGCTAGGGTAATTTACATAAGATAGGGTCAAAGTGTCAAGTATTAAAACTTGGTACACAAAAAATGTTGAATGAAGCAAAAAGAAAATTGAGGGGGCAAAGTTGACAACTTGTCCAAACTTGTGGAAAACTTTGACCTAGTCAAAAGTTATCCCCCCCGTTTTTTTTTTCTAAATCCTTCACTGTTTACATCTATACTTGCCGCCATTGATAACTTTCCACACAAACTCACGAAATCAAACAAACAAGTAACAAGAACATCTCAATATCAGATCAAGATCATCAAAAAGGTACTAAAACGGTTTAATCCTTCATGCAAAACAAGTTAATTAACTGTCTCAATTGAAATCAATCGAATCAAATTTCTGCTTAATTAGGGTTTGTTAATTTGGGGGTTTTGCTTGGGTTATATTCGGAATGGGTTTAATTGCACAGATTTGGCCTTTGGTACACTTGAATTAATCGAATTCATGCCTAATTAGAATAAGTGTTGGAAACTTTCCGAGTAAGAAACTATTTTCCGCATAGCAGCAGTTTTTCCGAGTAGAAAAAGTTTTCCGAATAGGCCAAAATCTTTCAGCATAGAAAAATGTTCCGAATAGAGGATTTATTCCGCATAAGACTTTATTCCGCATAGGGAAAATTTTCCGAATAGGGCAAATGTTCCGAATAGGGCAAATGTTCCGAATAGGGCAAATGTTCCGAATAGGGAAAATTTTCCGAATAGAGCAAATGTTCCGAATAGGGAAAATTTTCCGAATAGGGAAATGTTCCGAATAGGGCAAATGTTCCGAATAGGGCAAATGTTCCGAATAGGGAAAATTTTCCGAATAGAGCAAATGTTCCGAATAGGGAAAATTTTCCGAATACGGCAAATGTTCCGAATAGGGCAAATGTTCCGAATAGGGCAAATGTTCCGAATAGGACAAATGTTCCGAATAGGAATTTATTCCGCATAGGACCAATGTTCCGAATAGAGTCTTTATTCCGCATAGACAAAATGTTCCGAATAGAGTGTTTATTCCGCATAGGCTTAATGTTCCGAATAGAGATTTATTCCGCATAGCCTTAATGTTCCGAATAGACTTTTTATTCCGCATAGCCCAAATGTTCCGAATAGAGATGTATTCCGCATAGCCTTAATGTTCCGAATAGACTTTTTATTCCACATAGCCTAATGTTCCGAATAGAGATTTTATTCAGCATAGCCAAATGTTCCGAATAGACCATTATTCAGAATAGGGATTTTATTCCACATAGGCTAATTATTCCGAATGGAAGATGATTGAATGGTTTCAAAGCTTAAGGGATTATGTCATATGTACAATGCTTAGGTTTAAAGTCATATTGATATCCATACTTGTTTGTATCAACCTTTGTGTTTTATCTTAAGCAGAAACGATGACTAACCCTACCGTACAACAACTACAAGACAACAGAGCCGCCACCATTGCTGAAGCCAAGACTCTAAAGTTTATTCCTAACAACTACCGTCTGAAGGAAGTATCTCACTCAACCCATAATGGATTTAAGGTAGGTACAGCCTTGCTTGATAAATCTCATCTCAAGCATGCGCTAAGGAGAAGTGCATCAGTGCCTTATGACTACCTTTACGAGTTCTGGGCTACCAAAGAGAGGACGTCGAACAAAATCACTTTTTCCTTGGACAACAAGCAGCAGACGCTTACTGTGTCAGACTTCAGGAAGATTTTTGGGTTTCGACCGATACTCAAAGGTCTAACATCATACTCAGCCAACCCAACTAAGGACCAGATCATGGAGATGTTCACTGCCATTGGATGTCTGGACATACGAACCCCGTCTGAGTTTACTACTGCCAAAATTGGTCAACCATGGAAGGCTATTTTTGGGATTCTAAGCCGATGCTTGACACCCAAAACAACTGGATATGATGCTGTTCGTCCACCAATCATCAAGATGTTTTATGGTATGTTCAAAGGTATGGGTATTGATTATGCATCATTGCTATGGGAGGAGTTTACTTTTCAACTCTTCACAAACACGAAGGGTAAGGTTAAATGTTACCAGTATCCTAGGTTTATTAAGCTGATCATCCATTACTTTATGGAAAACGATGCATCCATTGATAAGCGTGCAGGCAGACGTCAACACACGATCGATGATGATGATTTGGTAGACTTAAGGCAGGAGACTCATTCGAATACGGTTATTCCTGGTCCCATTCCCAACCACCTTCTGACCGATGAGCTTCTTGCATCCGATGATTACAAGAACTTGCTAACAGAGATTGAGAATCAACGAGCAAGCCTTCTAGCAGGTGAAGACTCTTCCACCACAGTTAAGAGCAAAGGTAAAAGGAAGCAAGCAGATTTACCTGAGCCCAAAACCAAGAAGAAGAAGACAGAGGGTAAGAAAGGAAAGGGTAAGGCTGATGAGATGCGTCTGCGTGACGAAGAAGATATTGCTGATCCTGCTCTTGAGAAAACTGAGAAACAAATAATGAAGATAGCCATTCAAAGGAGCAGGAAAGATACTGGTGGTAGTGGTTCAGGTGTAAGAGTAGACGTTGAGGATGAGTACATGGAACCTGATGATGTTGACGAGTTTAAGTCACCTGAACATTATTCCACTTCGAAGGAGCCATCAATCCCTGTTTCAGCTGGTATTGAAAAGGCATCTACTCAACCTTTAACAACTCAACCTCCACCAACTCAACCCTTACCAACCAAACAGGTTTCTACACCACTTCCTCCACCACCACCAAAGCCCATCCTTAGCACCGCAGTCACAACCGAGCCCATTCCATCAACCCAGAGCAGCTCTGCAACGTCTGCAATGGCAGCAATAGTGATGGCCGAGATGTTGGATAAACACGTGGATCATCAAAAGAGAGAAATGAATGAACTTCGCCAAGATTTGAATAGAAGAACTCAAAGTGAAGAAGCATCAAGGAAAGCTCAAGAAGAGTTGATTGCCAAGTTCGCTGCAGATATGGAAGTTACACGTAAAGCTCATGCAGAAGAACTTGCCCAGGTTAAAAAGGATGAAGCTGATAGGCATAAAGCACGAATTGCAAGACTTAAAGCTATTAAGGATGACTTTAAAGAGCAAAAAGAAGCTCTTGAAGCTACTATTGAGCAGAGAGTGAAAGACTCCATTGAATCCTTAATGCCTAAACTGCGTGATGATTTGAAGACGCTTGCTGCTGACAACTTAATGATCAAATCTTCCAATCCTTCAGAAGCCGCCTACAAGATCGCTTATGACTTGACGGATTTTGAACTTAAGAAGATCCTCAAAGCTCGAATGAAGGAACTTGGATCGTTTGATAAATCAAGGAAACAACGGGCTCTCTTCAAATCCCTAAATGACGCTATCATGGAGGATGATAGGTTGTTCAAGACGTTTGGAAGTGTGGTACCCTACCACATTCTCCCTGAAGAAGAAAGGGAAGAGAGCGACGAAGAAGAGGGTACTGGTGGAGAGGAGGAAGAAGAAGAAGAAGAAGATAAGAACGATGAGGATGATGAGGATGAGAATAATGATGAGGATGAGGATGAGAATGATGAGGATGATGATAATGATAAGGATGATGAAGATGATGATGAGGATGATGAGGATGATGATGATGAGGATGCAGATGATGATGATAATGATGGTAACGATGGTGGTGATGGTCACCAGGAGAGTGTTAAGGGGAGCAATGCTGATAAAGATGAACAGCGTGAGAAAGGGGATAAGGGCGCCAGCTCAAAGAAAGTGGTTAAGTCTGGCACCAAGTCAAAGAAAGATGCAGCACCAAAGGAGAAGTCTACATCCACGGAATCAAGACGATCGAAGTGGCGCCATGACGTGAATGCCACTACAGGGTCATCTATTCCTGGTACATTTATCCATGCATCAATACATGTTACCACTAACCCCGTTAGTTCTTGTGTTGTTACCCCTGTGATTGCAGAATCGGTAACCGAACCAGAAGCTGCACAACACTCACCCGTCCATGACACTGCTGAAATGCCTGAATCTGAACAAGCAGATGTTCACGTCTCCACTCCTCTGCAACAAAACCCACAATCTACTATACCTGAACCAAGCACAAGGAACTGGGAGGACACGTTGGAAATCGACGAGACTGCTCCACCACAGGCTTGGATCACGGCAGCGGCGCAGTTTGATCCGATCACCGACGCCGACAAAGATGTCTTGTATCTTCGTATCCGAAGTCCGATTGACTTATGTGCATTTCTTGCTCATGAGTATAAGACTTCGGTTACTCCATCTTTGGTGAAGAAAGTACTGAAGGATAAAAGACTTCGCGCCAAAACCCGGTTGACCCAAATGGAGTTCGAATATTATGCCGAGGAGATCCTAAAGGCTCTGAATACCGTTCAACGGCCAGGTCTTCATGAATCAGAAAGAGCTCCACCTCCAATGGATCAAGATAATCAGATTGCTCTTGACTTCTTTGTCACCAATGATCCGATGTATCTACTGAAAGGGTCATCAAAGTACGCAACATCCCTGACCTTGCTGAAAGCTGCCAACTGGGGGACAATACCCTTTATCGAGGAAAAGGTAAACCGACTCTGGGTCCCTAAGATAAATCGTAATTATGATATGTATGCTGTCATAGGTGCATCTCATTGGGACGAACGAGTCAGAAGGGCGTACAGGGGTTGCTGCCTAGTCAATTCTGGAAGCTCAGTTAGATCCGATATCCGCATCTCCAGCATTTTAGGGATGAAAACAGAAGCCAAGAACGGCTATTATCATGTGACGGAGATTCGTTTGAAAAGGGAGGATGACAGGGAATACAGAATCCAGCAGGGAGATTTTTCCATCATTCGCCTTGAGGATATTGAAGATATGCTGCTTCTGATGACTCGAGATCAACTCACACACATTCCTCGTGAAGACCTCATTGCGTTGAATACAGCACTTCGTATGTTCACACGAAGCGTTGTCATCAAGACACGAGTCGAAGATCTTCAGTTGGGAGTCGAAAGCTATCAGCGGAAGCTCAATTTAACCCGTCCTGTGAATCAAGTGTTACCTCAACATGTAGCAAGATGTCCATATACCGGCATTTCTGTTCCGAATTCCGGCATTTTCTACTTGAACAGTCGAGGTTTGATGAAGTTTATGAGGGTGGGGGAGCTCCACAAGTATAGTGATGGCACTCTTCTACAAGTCAGAGGAAAGTTGGAGCATCTGAACTCGGGAGGGACTTTGCCAGAAATGACGGAGGATTGGCATCCAGGTTACCGGCAGATGGCGAAGTACGTGATCAAGAAGATCGATCAAAAGCTCCGTGAACGTAGATTGATGAGGAGCTTGGAAAGATTCGTGGGTGGTAGACCATATGGAGTGCACTACAGGACACTGCAACGATCCATCTAATGGGTTGTACATATCAGGTCACTCTATATTGGTATTATTTGTGAATATGTATATTTGTGAATAATGTACTTTAATGGCTTGTTGTAGTGTTAAGGTATGATAATTTTTCAAGAATTTCTCACGAGATTCTAAATCTTTCAAAACATATCATACTAAAGCACTACAACTACCCCTTGTTAACTTAAGGGGGAGCAATCATTTGTTCTATGGCCAAACATCGATTTCATTTTTACCTAAAGACCGGTTAATCCATTCAATATCCCAAATATTAATGGTTAACATTTTGGATAAGGGGAGAAAATGGGATTAAGGAGACGTAAGTGATACTTGGCTAAAAGATGAAAAAGACTTAAAGATTATCCAACTTAATATGTGTTAAGCACGTGTTAAGGGGGAGCGTTTTTTGATGAACAAAACACCTAAGGTACAAAACTTTTGATTTCAATATCACAAGTACTTTAGGTGATTTTTCAATGATCTTTCATGGTGGCAATTCCTTCCCAAAACACGCTTAATTCACGACGGATGTGGTGACAAAAGGGTGGTAGGAATAGGTTTAGTCCGATGATTCATCAGAGCCGATGGAATCTTCCCAAGGACAATTCCTTAGATAGAATTAGAAGTCCTAGGAAAGTTGGAGAAAGATTGTGAACGTAGCTGAATGCCGACCAAGTACTTAAGCTAGCACTGGAACAATCACAACAAGGTGCTAGTGATGACGTATTGGTAAGCATTGAAGGGGTTGAAGAATGAAAAAGAAATGTAAAGATAAAGGGTGTAAAGAAAGAAGCCCTCCTTACAACTTTAGGCAGAAACCGGGTCAATACATATGCTATTGAGGTCATTTTTGCTAATGATTCTCGGTATTGAAGAAAGACATCATGGACCCAGTGATGCAATGCACAACCCTTCCCCAGCTAACTCAAATATCTCTCAAAAGGTATTTGTTTTAATCACACGGAGATCAACACGTTATCTATTGGTTTATTCACTCTGAATAGACTGGTATTGAAAAGGTGGCACTCCTCTCCAGCCATCGCTCACTAAATCAAAACGCACAATCGAGTCTAGAGCCAAGAGATCATCAAAAGTCTCATTAGGACACTTTCCATTTATTCCTTGCTTTCTCACACACTATGAAAAGTAAGAGATTTTCATGAGTCCTACGCAGTATTCCTGTAATATTGCCAGAACATCCGAGTAATACGCAAGTATTACAATGAAGATGGAAATCCTGCTTGAGCCAACATCAAACAAGCTCATGGTAGGTTACACGTGCGGTTCTTTTAGAACCTAGCTTGTGAAAAACTGGAAGGTAACAGTGGTTTAATTCTTAAATGAACTTAAACTCGTTCCAGGCCTCTTCGCATTATCATATGATCTTGCCAGAACACTCAGAGTGACTCTTTATTGACCACAGTGACGAGTGGAAATCCTTCTAGTGTCAACATCAAACAGCACTTGGTAGGTAACGTGCAAGATTCTTTATGAATTGAGCTCGTGACAACTGGAAAGCAACGATGGTGAAAATCTTAATTGAAATTCACTTGTTCCAGGTTTCATGAATTGACGGCTTTTAATCACAAGGATAATTTATCCAAGTGATTCACTCTTTATGTTCGCAGTCAGCTTTGGACGGTCGAATAAAGAGAACGGGTTCACCCGCGAAATCCTGTCAGGAAGTTACTTAATTGAAACTATCCGTCACGGGTACGATATCTAATATCGTCCAACGGTCTTCACCGACCGGAGGTAAAATGCTACCGAATTAGAATAAAATGTTCAAAGCCATTTTATTCGTGTCGTTGCTGTGTACCTGTTAAAGACGGTGGCGTTGCTGTGTACCTGTTGAAGACGGTGGCGTTGCTGAGTACCAGTAAAGACGGTGGTGTTGCGGTGTACCTGTAGAAGTCGTTCCCACATGCTTATGTGTTTTGCAACAAAGTTCAGCAAAAATTCAAGAAAGTACAAGATGAAGTCTTCCGCTGTACCAAACTCTGAAGCTTTCGAGAATTCAACAAAAAGACGTAAGTGTGTGGAACATGAAGTCACGAGGAGGCAAAGTTCACAAGAAAGGCAAAGATCGCACGTGAAAGGCCAAAGAACAATGCTCTCAAGTCAAAGCCAAAAAGATCAAATCAACATATTCACAACAAAAGAAAGAAAAGAAGAAAAGACTACGAGCTAAAGAACGAAGACTTAGTATAGTATGCTAGGTTTAGAACTTTGTAACGTGGAGTGACCTCCCTTAGGGGGAGATTGTTAGAAATACGTTTTAATGTATATTAGAAGTATCGGTCACTCCACAATATGATTTATGTTGTAATAGCTCGTAGTTAGTAATTAGTTATTATTTGCTTATTAACTTAAGTAAGAACCGGTCCATGGGCTTGTCATGGACCGGCCCAAGCCCAATGTTAGGCTTGGACTATAAATACCCCTTTCCACTAAGGAAAGGGGTTGGTTGTTGTTCCATTTTTCCATTTTCATAGTAATAAAATCTTTCATATATTCTCTCACTTTCTCTCTCTAGTTTCTCTCACTAGAAAACATCAACCCACTTCATAGATTCATAGGTTATCAATTTCTACAACAAGAGTCATTAGGTGTTCCACATGTCCCAGAAGATCCATCGGTCTCAATTCAGAAGAAGATTTCTTCAATTTATTTCTTGGACACTGGGCATCCTCATTAGTGGACAATGGCCTAGGAACAACCCTTAACACATACCTACAATCAATTAAAACCTTATAATTCAATCACATGACTTAATGATTTCCTCTTATCAGTCTCATATTCCATACAAGTTAAGTTTTACTTTATTCAAGTTTCAACCAATTTTATACTCAAGTCGATATCCTACTTCATTCTCCAATACTTTCAATCTTATTCTTCGGCCTTGTAAAGGCGATACGATCTCAATATGAATCAAAACTTAATTTCCAATCCTATTAGCTCTTACAACAACAATTATCAAATGAGTCATTAATATGAAATGACTTGATCATTCAACTAGACTTCTCGGAAAGGTATTAGTGGCATGAGGCTTTTGGGTAATGGTTCCAATAACAGCCTCAAGTGCAACATTCACCCTTTTGATTTCAAATTTAAGAATTGGGTGACAACGAATCAGATGACATCTTTCTAGGTGGTAACGTTTTGTCAAACTCCACTCTATAAGAAAAGATCGTCATGACATCGATATCAGTTTTAATCTCGCCAATTCTTTTTCAATATCACAATCAACTAATATCTAAATTTCTACGAATATCAACCATTTGTTGGGATCATAAATATCCACAACTTGGTTTAGATCTAGGATAGCTAGAATTCCTACGAGAATAGCTTCGATTAATTTACTAGGGAATTTAGGGTTTCTTGCGACAATCTACGTAGTATAAATACCTCGTATAAAAATCAAAATAATCATCAAACAATCATGTAATAAAATTACATTATATATATATAATCCAAGTTATATATATATATTAAAATAACACTTCTCAGTCTGGCCTTGTCGGTAACTCGGGAATTCTTCGGCACCGTTATAGTCAAAAGATTTTTAGACATTTTTAGAAAAATGTTTATAGTTAAAAGATTTTGAAATGTTTTATTCAAAACCTTGGTTTTAAAAATCTTTCGTTCTCTATAACGAGAGCTCTGATGCCAAACTGTAACACCCCCAAATTTATACAACTCAGTTCAGCGGAAGACTAGTTGGTGTTACGGGATAGCACATTACTCACATCATAGACAACGCTTAAAAATCGTGTTGTTTAATAATAAATCATTTCCATTCATAAATATCAAAGTTACATAGGTCCCAAGTCATATTATTTCATACAAAGTTTTACAAAGTGTTTGAATGGAAAATATAGTTTAGGTGCGGGCCATGAATTCTTGTCGTCTTCCCGAGAATTACCTTCAAGTACCTGAGATAAAACATGTTAAAAGAAAAGGTCAGCGATAACGCCGAGTGAATTCATAGAGTTTAATAAATTCCATCAATATAACTTTGGTATAAAATTAGTACCAAAAATCAATTCGTACAAATCATTGTAATAGGCCGTAAAATAGCCAAAATCATTTTATATATATCCTTATCGAAAATCATAATATAGGCATTTGCCTTAAAAATCATTATACGAACCAATGTCGTAAAAACATCATACAATACGTCTTATGACGTTGTATAAAATCAGATAAAAACCGTTTATGAATATGGTTATGAAAACCAAAATACAATCATAATATCAATAGTATGACCCTGTATTGCTAGTCAGGCAATACATCGTAATTCGGAGCGTCTATTAGTATTTCGTTAATTCGGATTATTATAAGCCGCATGACATTGTTACCTTACTAAACCAACAACGGGTAGCTAACCCGATAAAAATTTTGCCCATCTAAAGTAGCGTGTAGTCACAAAGGTCACGCTATTGAAATCTTCTCATACATTAATTCGCTTACCAATCAATGTGGCACGACGGGGATCAACCGTCAAGGCGCGAACTGGGGTGATCGTCCCCAAATAGTACTATTAAATGCATAAGCGTCTACCAACTCCCGGTAGTTCACAATTCATGCTAATGGGACTTTTAGTGACATAACCTAACTTTAATAATCCATTTTATTTCATCTATCGGGTCCATTAATCATTTATCGGGTCATACAATCGGGTCATTCAATCATTCGGGTCCAAAATCAATAAACAAACAATCGGGACAAATGGTGTCCTATTTTATAAAACTAACATGTTATCCCCCTCGCGGGTTTATAAAACATTTATAAAAACATTTAAAAGAGTGCGAGGCTATGAACTCACGTTGATGTGGGAAGGCGGGTTATCGGCAATTCGGACGTACGGTACGTGCTTCAATCACGGAAACCTATATAAATAATAATCGGTCTTAGACGTTTGTCCAATGACTTTATAAAAATATCAATTATGTATACATATGATGATTATATATAATATGATGATCAAGTGGGTTTACATATTCTCGTTTACTCATTTTAGAGTTATATGTCGATAACTTTTATATTAGTTTACCAGTTTTACCCATTTACGTGTTTTAGGTCCAATAAGCCTATTATAAGTTATTTAACTTATTTTAATCTATTTTGTACTTATATTATCATTACTTAAACTTCACAAGTTGGGCCCAAATGGGTTAAGCCCAATAATAAGTTTATAAGTGTTTTTATCTTATTTAGTCCAATTATTAGTCCAATATGCTTAATTAGCTCGTTAATGTCCGTATGACCTATAGCTCGGGTTTTATCGGTTTTTACTTGTATTAGTTACTTATACATCAGTATGTGACTTTTATAAACTTTACATTAGACGGGTTTGGTCGTCTAAGTTTTATTTAACAAAAATGTTAATTTTACGGCAATAGCCGAAAAAGTCGTAAAAATCAAGTTTATAGTTTTTATTACTTATAAATATTATTTTACCACCATTTATATAATTTACCCATTTAATTAACCTTTTATACATTTATATAAATAAGTTTTATAAGTTAGTGGGTTTTTATTTTACATTTTATATATTAAAATGTGAGTGCTTATATAATAGTATTATTCTTTAATTTTCCAAAAATCTGATTTTTAACTTCATCTTCACCAAAACTGCCATATCTTGAGTTCTATATGGAGATAGAAGCTCAAATTTTTATCACATAAACTACATGATATGTGCTACATTTAAATCTTCTATAGCTACTGTTGAATCATCCTTTAGGTATTTTCTAAAAATCGTCCAAAACAGTAACTTCAGATTTATACCCTAAACTTGTTTTGATCATATCTCACTCATTATTTTGATTCCATTGCATGGCCAACTCTCACATGTGTACAAGACCCATAGCTTACTGTAAATCTATTCTACTTCATCATTTTATCAGTTTATGACTTACTTCTTTACTGTTTTATACAGCCATCAAATTTAACCAAGATTTTAGCCTTGTTTCTTATGGTTTTTCACCTTTTTATCCATGATTATCAACAACAAATCCCCACATAACATTTTTATCATCATATAATCATCATAAATATATACAATAGGAAATAAAATACATGTTTACATAATCAAAATAACAAGAAGTTGAGGAGGACAATCTTTATACCACCATGATGATGTAGGTTGATCAAAACATAGATTTTGATGGAGAAACTTGTGATGCACCAAGACCTTCTTCATGACCACCATTCTTCATAGAAAACTTGTGGAAAATCAGCCCTATTACTTCATGAAAACTCCTCCTTGGATGTTATAAGGACCACCAATCAATAGGGTTTCAAAAGGGCTTCAACATATGCAAGTATAACATAGGATTTCATGGTTGTTTTTGATCAAATTTGGTGTTTAAGGGGCAATATGGGACGGAATCTTTGAGGGAGATGAGAGAAAATTGGTGTGGTATTGCATGTATAAAATGAAGAAGTGGTTTTGGGTAGCTAGTTTTTGTTGTGGTGGAATGCTTACAAAGTAAGCTTAGCTTACACATGTAAGTGTTAAGCTAACACCTTGACACCTCATACAATGTGTATTAGCTAAGTGTTGGCTGGTTTTGGGGGTGGGACAAGTGTCCCACTTGTCTCATCCCCATTTATTTACGGGTACTCCTCGATTCTAGTTTCCTCGATTTGCGTGCCCTCGGGTCATTTTACGAAAAACGTTTTTATAAATTATGAATCAACGTCACAAAACGAATCCAATAAAAATTGTCTCATCAAAAACGGAGTTCAAAAACGTAAATACGTAATCCTAAGGTTTCCGGTTTAGTCGTAAAGGACGTTAAAATAAAATCGTAAGTCCTAATCTCTTCTCGTAAATTTGTGAGTTTATGAACTAACACAAATTTAAAACTTCAAAATAATATTCACGGATAAATTTATTTTCTGAAATGTCGAACTGTCACCAAGGATGGTGTATGTAAACGTAAGCACGTAACGTGGAATCCTCCGGTTTAGACGTAGTCGATGCTACTCCAAGACGTAAATCCAAATTTCTTCCCAAAAATAAGTGAGTTCATATTGTATCATTAAAATAATATTTTCAAATAATATTTGAGAATAAAATATCAATCGTAAATTGACGGATTGTCACATCATAGCTCCCCATTCTCTATACATCCTGGTTCGACTAAGATGTACCATGACATCAAGCAGTACTTTTGGTGGAGTGGTATGAAACAGGATTTGGCCACTTATGTCTCCAAATGTCTTACCTGTCAGCAGGTTAAGATCGAGCATTAGCGATCTGGCGGTCTCTTTCAACCGTTAGATATTCCAGAGTGGAAGTGGGACAAAATCACCATGGATTTGTTACTGGTCTTCCGCCTACCAAGAGGAAGCATGATGCAATTTGGGTTATCGTAGATCGACTTACCAAATCAGCTCATTTCTTACCGATCCGCAAGGAAGATCCGGTAAGTAAACTCGCTGATACGTATAGAAGATAGATCATGAGACTCCACGGTGCTCCATCCAACATCGTCTCAGACAGAGATCCTCGTTTCACTTCACGATTTTGGAAGAGTCTGCAGAAAGCTTGGGGTACACAACTTAAGCTTAGCATGGCTTTTCATCCTCAAACGGACGGACAGTCGGAGCGAACGATTCAGACATTGGAAGATATGCTGAGGTCATGTGCGTTGAAATGGACGGGTGATTGGGACGATTACATCTGTTTGGTGGAGTTTGCATACAATAATAGTTAGCACGCAAGTATCAAGTGTTCTCCTTTCGAGATGTTGTATGGCAGAAAGTGTCGCGCCCCAATCTGCTGGGATCAGGTTGGCGAGCGAACACTTGAAGGACCAGAAATCATAGAGATGACCAATGAAAGGATAGCAGTCGCTAAGCAGAAACTTCATGAAGCACGGTCACGTCAGAAGAGTTACGCTGATAAGCATCGTAGGGACATACATTTTAACGTAGGAGATCACGTCTTCCTTAAGGTTTCGCCGGCACGTGGTGTTAGACGCTTCGGGATTAAAGGGAAGCTCAGTCCTCGTTTCATCGGACCGTTTGATATCATTGAACGAGTCGGTGAAGTATCTTACCGGTTAGCGTTACCTCCGCAGCTTTCGCATGTACACATTGTGTTTCATGTGTCCTTACTCAGAGGGTACCAGTATCATCCCCTTCACATGGTTCAATATCCACTGGAACAGATACGTGATGATCTCACCTTAATAGAAGAACCCGAACGAGTTCTTGACAGACAAGAACGAGTCATGAGAAGGAAGACGATTCCATTCGTCAAAATCCTTTAAAGGGATCATACCGAGCGGGAAGCCACTTGAGAAACCGAGGAGTCTATCTGGGCTTCTTACCCTCATTTTATATTTTGAATTCGGGTATGTTCTTCTGAAAGTCCCTAATCAATGCAAGAAACCCTAATCTTAACTTAATCAACACAAGGTATTACTTTTCAAACGTAATCTTATTATTGTATAATAAAGAATTACAAGTGTTATGGATAACACAGTTTGATGACAATGTGTTGTGCACACTTTGAACAACTATAAACCCTAACTTATGAATACAGTCGTAGCTGTTTGATTCACTAAGATATATGCAATAATGTTATGAATATCTCAAAGTGTTAAACATTAATGCATGGATACACATCCTATTTATAGTGTTACGAGATTGACCTAAATAGTACTTGATGGTGACTACACAAGCTTTTACAAGTTCCCACATCAGTCACATGATGTCCTTCTATTCTTGGTAGTCTTCCATTATGCTTTAAGGAAACAGTTGTCAAAACAGTTTCCTTTTTCTTCATAGTCTCGAACACACAAATGGCATGTCCAAAGTGTGCTAAGTGTTAACAGGGTATTGCCACCCCTGTTAACCCTCAACCCCTCAGAGTCCCTGATACATCTTGGCTGTTATCCATCACAGCCAATGAGTATGTCTTCAAGTAATCTTTGACTTCCTTGACAATGTCTCTGACATGGACTCCTCTGAGGTTGCTCACAGAGACTTGGATCTCTGTGAGTCTTGCGAAACTTACCTGCCTCCTAGGCACAGGCAAGGGACTATCTAGCAGCCTAATTATGTTTAAATCTATGATCAGGGAATCTAACAAGTTTAGATTCCCAACAATCTCCCCCTATTTAAACATAAATAATGCTAGATCTAACTAAGTTAAGGTAAGTGAGTTAACAGCTTCTTCTTACTCATAACAGATCTAAACAAACATACCTCATGATTTATTAATACTTAACGAAAAAATTACAAGTACATTACACAAGTAAAATAAAAGATGAAGGTAAAAAGGGTTGTGAACATCTTCAGTAGTCATCATTTTTAATCCTTTCTTCAGCTTCAGCCAAGTCTAATCTGTTATCTAGTTCGTCCTGCAAAGTCTTGGCAAACTTCTTGGAATACTCTGTGTTGATCTTGAGTGACTTCTTGTGACAAAGTAGCTGAATAGTTGAAGCTAAGCACAGCTCATCTTCCCTTTGAAAAGCATACTGGCAAGCCCTGTTCATGAATGCCATTCCTCTTTCAGGCTCTGTGTATGTCTGACCATCAACTGGGCCAACAATACCATTGGGGAGGATCAAATCCCTGTGCATGCCATCCACTTAAACATCTTCAGTAACAAAAGTTTCATTAACAATTTGAGAAATTCTTCTTCTTTTGTTGCCAGTCTTTGGGGGTTCTTGTTCAAAAAGCTGTGGTGGAGGATCAATCTTAAGTTTGGCAGATGTTTCCTTGATCCAGGTAAACTTGGCCTTAATAGTCTTCAGTAGAAGGAAATTTGCCTGTCCATTTCTTTTGGCAGCTAAGGCTTCAAGTTCGAACCATTATGATAACCCAAGAGTCTTTAGCCTGAAGTTGTCAAACACATTCATATTTCCTGGTTGGTTATCCCTCCATAAGATCATCCTTGGGGTGTTTGTGGATTTATGAATGGTGTATTTGAACTTGGTTATCTTGCCAGGGGCATATCTGTTGTTCACACAGGCGTCATAGTCAGCTTTGACTTTCCTTAGTGCCTCAGCGCGTTTTGCTTCCATTTCCCTCAACCTTTGTTTTTGATTTTCTCTTTCAGGTGGTGTCATCTTCCTTAGAGTAGCTTCATTCAATTCTATGGCTGTCTTGAGTTCATTTAATCTCTTGAATTCCTCAGCCTGTTTCTCTATTTCTTCAGGGGTTAAAGGAATCTCATTGGAAGGTGTAAAGGTTGAGAATTGGGAAAGGTCTGTGGTGGATCCTCCTGTCTCTAGCATCGCAGCTATCTTCTTGAGTTTGGTGCCTGTGTCAACCAAAACTATCTCCTTTCCTTTCTTCGAGACAGAGGACTCCACACTTATGTTTTTCAAAACATCAGCTCTTCTGATAAATGCTGTCTGAGCCTGAGTTTGAATTGCTTTGGGGAGGGAGCTAACAGTGAACTTTAACTTCTTGGCAGCTGGTTCATCATCATCCCCGGGCTTGCTGGAGTTAACCAAAACCAGAGACTTTGATGAGTCAGCTCCATCTTGAGTTTGTTGCTCCCCCTGAGTATTATCCTCATCATCAGGTATTATAACAGGTGTGATGACTTGGAGAGGAACAGGTGTAATGGTGGGGTTAGCTGATGATGAGCCTTGTTTAGCAGATGCAAGGCTGAGTGTTGTATCTTTCTCCTCCTCACGTTCATCCTGGCTTCGAAGACGTTTGGATGAACGTGCTTGAAAATGCCTTGCAATCTGTTCAACATAGGCAGCCATAGCACGTTGCCTTTTCCATGAAGCCCTGGCAATCTTCAGCAGGAGGTTGCCATTTGCATTAGTATTGGCCTGAACACGACTGACAATAAAATTAGCATGACGGTATTGCCTGTTGCGAACCGCATCAAATTGCCTGTGCATGGTTAGCTCATGTTCATGAAACATGGCAGGGACCTCTGTGTCAATGACATCCTTCACTCTAGTAGAAAGGTGACTTAGTCCATGGGCAACACCTTTCTTGGCACCATCCTTGATTGGCTCAGTAACCGCCTCAGCCACAGCCTTTTGTATGATCCCAGGGAATGTAACAGTGAAGTTGTGCATTTCAGACTTGATCACATCCATCTTTCTTGATAAACGTTCAATGTCTGACTGATCATGAACAGGCTGAAGATTCTTGATGTTGAGGCTTTGCTGAGCATAGTCATCCCCCCTTGGTAAGAGATCAAAGTTCGTCTGGGCAGGATGATCAAACAAGAGAAACTCCGCTGTTGGATCATAGGCTGGGCGTTGGAAAACTGTTGTTGTTGATGTAGCAGAGTTTGGAGTATCAACAACATCTTTGGGAGGAGAAGTCTTATCGCCAGCTGGTGTGGACACAGCTATTTCTTTGGGAGGAGAGACAGACAGCTGGTCTTCCTCATCTTCTTCATCCTCCTCATCAAGCATCCCTTCAGGGATTTTATCTTCAGACATGGACTCAATATCAAAGACATAATCCTCCAATGATAGCATTTCTTCATCAGCATTTAACAGAGGCTCTTCATCATAGGGTTTGTCTTGAGTCATTGTATCAGCCTCCTTTTCTTGTTGTACCTGAGATTCGATGACTGGCTGTATAATTTCAGCCTGCAAATTGTTTCAATTAGTAACAGGGAAAAAGATAAGGGGAATGGTCGCCATTTCGCTGTCCCAGAGAGGCTGAGGGTGATTACTCAGCCAATCCAAAGGATAAATCCTTGGGATTCTTTTAAGTGTGAAAAAAAATGTGGTTAATGATTGCCATTCTCTGCCCCTAGGAAAGCTGAGTGTGATTATTCAGCCCCCCCAAAAGGTTAAAACCTTTGGGACTCTTTTGATTGTGAGACATATGTTGGTTATGGATCGCCATTCGCTGCCCCTAGGAAAGCTGAGTGTGATTATTCATCCCCCCAAAAGGTTAAGAACCTTTGGGACTCTTTTAAGAGTGAAACATATGTGGTTAAAGGTCGCCTGTTACGCTGCCCCTAGGAAAGCTGAGGGTGATGATTTAGCTCCCCCTGAAAGGATAAATTCTTTGGGACTCTTTTAAGGAGGGAACCAAGAGGCTGTGTGAAGTACAGCTGATCAAGGTTGAGACATAAGTGTATTTAGGTTGTTGTTAGCCTGAATACTGTCTAGAGGGTGCAGGGTCATCGGGGTGCTTTGTAAACATAAATGAATCATTCCCTGGTGCAAAGACAGGGTGTACAGAAGTCTTAAAGGATTCTAAGTGCATTGACAGACTTCTATGGGTCGAGGATTACCCTAACTTCACCACTCTCTCCTACAGACAAATGAGAGTGACTGCTTGTGAACCTCTAAAAATGTACACTGATTACCTGTGAGATATCAGCTGGATCAGGTTGGTTTCCTGTCGTCTCAGCTGACTTTGAGACACTAGACTCCTGTTGTTTGTCAGTAGATGTATCTGAATCCACATGAGTATCTGGACCAGAGGAGGTGTCAGTCTTCTTTCCCTTGGCCTTAGAAACAGCTTTGGTGTGGGAAGAAGAGGGGATTTTCTTCTTCTTAGGTTGTTGGCCAGAAGAAGCCTTGGACTTGGTAGTGTGCTGCCCAGAGGTTAAAGACTTAGACTTGCCAGACACACTAGAAGTATTCACCTTCTCAGAAGAAGGGAGCAAGGGCTTCTCAGCTGTTGGTAGTTGGTTGGTCACATTCATCATATGAGCGGTGACAGGAACATCTTCAGCTCCTATTTCTTTATAGATGGCACCTGTGATGTGGTAGAGCTTAAGAGCAGTCAAAGCATTGTTGTGGTAGTTGTCTCCCAGCAGACTTTCGAAGATCAGAGATAGGAAGCGCACATAGCAGATATTCTTTTCCCTGACTTGATTCCTTCCCTTCAGCTGTTCTACAAGGTTGGAGAAGAGAATGCTTCCAACATCAACATCAGCTCCCCAGATTAATCCATATGCAATAGCCTGATGGTTGAAAGACATCTGGTCCTGTGATCCCTTCATTCCTCCCAGGATTTAACAATGTGGGTGAAGAGGACACGCCACATGGGAGTGAAATACTTAATCTTCAGGGGAGATTTGGAGAGGACCTCAGCTGGTGTAAGGGCAGGGTTTACGTCATGGCATGGTTTGAGTGTGGCCAGGGCTTCTTTGACAGCCTTTTTATCAACTACCTTCAGGCATTCATCTCCATGCTTCAATCCGGCCATACTTGAGAAATCTTTAAGAGAGAAGGCAAAAGGGTGTTCATTGCATGAAAGGCTAAATGTTATGGTGTCATCAACCACCTCAGCAGAGTACCAGAATTCCCTAAGGTATTCTTGGTAAAAGGTGGATGGGGATTTGGTGAAGGCTTCACTTAGGTCACAATTCTGCATGAAACTGACCAGATCTGAATAGGTGCTATTTGGTGCCTTAATCCATCCAATGGCGTTGTTGGAGGCGAGGATGCTTTCGTTGATCTCGAAGTTAACATTTGCTGCTTTAGGAACTGAAAACGCCATGGATTCGAGGTTGAAGGTGAAAGAAAATGGCGGATAGGTTAAGAGAGAGAAGAACTTAGAGAGAGAAATGATTTGAGAAATGAGAATGGTGGTGGGTGAGAAGAGAGAAGAGACAATATATATATATTCAAATTACGTAAACAGTTATTCAACCGCATTAAATGCAAAGTGAGAAAATGACTGTTCAAGTGGGTCTCATGACCTTTCAAAACTTATTTGTCTCCTCGTTATTCGAAAAATAAATGATTAAATATTTGAGAATGTTTTTTGCATTTACTTAGAAAGTAACTACCTAGTTTCATGTGAAAAACATTTAATATAGAATCAATCATTTAATGAACACATTTAATATCAAGCCACAGGCTTTGAGATATTGAGCATCCCTAGCTCAGCAACTATCCTGTTGAACGAAGGTTCAGCCAAAGGCTTTGTAAAGATATCAGCTAGTTGCAGCTCTGTGGGAACAAAATGTAGCTCAATATCTCCCTTCATTATATGATCCCTGATATCAATGTGTTTGGTACGAGAGTGAAGAACAGGGTTGTTGGATATGGCAATGGCGCTGGTGTTGTCACAAAAGATTGGCACTTTGTCATACAAAATTTCATAGTCAGCCAATTGACTTTTCATCCAGAGCACCTGAGCACAACAGCTGGCTACAGCGACATATTCTGCTTCAGCTGAAGACATAGCCACAGAGTTTTGCTTCTTAGCACTCCATCCAACCAATTTTCCTCCTAGGATTTGACAGCTCCCTGAAGTGCTTTTCCTGTCAATACAACATCCAGCATAATCTGAATCTGAATAGGCCTTGAGATCAAAGCCTGATTACTTTGGATACCATAGGCCTAGGGATGGTGTTCCTTTAAGATACCTGAAAATTCTCTTAACAACCACTAGATGGGATTCTTTTGGGTTAGCTTGGTACCTTGCACAGAGACATGTGGAGAATTGGATATCTGGACGACTAGCTATTAGATACATGAGTGACCCAATCATGCCGCTATATAAAGTCTCATTAAAAAAGACCCCTGACTCATTAGGGCCCAAGTTGTTGGGTGGAAGCATGGGGCATTTCACTGATGCACAATCAGCTAAGTCATATTTTTTAAGTAAATCCTTAACATACTTTTCTTGACAAATTGAAATTCCCTTAGGACATTGTTTAATTTGAAAACCCAAAAAGTAAGTTAATTCACCCATCATACTCATCTCATATTTCTTGGTCATTAATTTAGCAAAACGTTTAATAAGATTGACATTTGTTGACCCAAAGATGATATCATCCACATAAATCTGCACAATGATGAAATCACCCTTATCCTTGAAGGTAAAGAGTGTTTTATCAATAGAACCCCTGACAAATTTATTTTCAGTTAAGAAATTGGAAAGAGTTTCATACCATGCTCTTGGAGCTTGTTTTAGCCCATACATTGCCTTGTGAAGTCTATACACATGGTTGGGAAACTCGCTGTTCTCAAATCCTTCAGGTTGTGCAACATACACTTCCTCAGCCAAATCACCATTGAGGAATGCACTCTTTACATCCATCTGATACACAGTGATGTTCATATAGGCAGCATAAGTAAGGAAGATTCTGATGGCTTCAAGTCTAGAAACTGAAGCAAATGTTTCATCATAATCAATTCCTTCAGTCTGAGAGAACCCCTGTGCTACCAGTCTGGCCTTGTTCCTGATGATGTTCCCAATTTCATCTATCTTATTTCTATAGATCCATCTAGTGCCTGTGATATTCTTTCCAGGTGGAGCTGGCACTAGTGTCCATACTTTGTTCCTTTTGAACTGATTGATCTCTTCTTGCATAGCAGCTACCCATCCTTCTTCTACCAGAGCTTCAGCTACTCTTTTAGGTTCAATTTGTGAGAGAAATTCAGCAAAGAGACATTCATTTGCTGAGGCTGACTCTGAGTCTTGGATTCGTTGTCTAGTTGTGACCCCTGCATTAGGTTCCCCAATAATGTTGATAAGAAGAATGTGTTGATCTCTTGACCACTTATTTTGAGGAGCTGGAGACTCAAGGACAGGAACACTTGTGGGCACAGCTGGTACAATTTGAGTTTCATCCTGCTGACTAGGAGGGCTTTCTTCAAAGACTATTTCAGTGTCAGATTCTTCTTCAGCCATATCAAGGTGTGCTATTTCATTATCATCAGGAGAGTCTTCAGGGATTTGAAGAATTGGCGAGTCATCAATAGCATTAGAAGGAGAAGGACCACCAGAGATTTGAGGTTCTTCTTCATCAAGTTCCTGAGAGGTAGGAACTTCTATGTTGTGAGTAGACAGAGGGTCAAAGGCAGGGACATAAGGAGTGAGAGTGTTGGAGTGATGATGACAGGTAGGTCTGGGTTCTGTGAACTCATCACTTGGGAAAGATACATTTTCATTAAAATCAATTTCATCACCCTCTGTTCCTGTTCTCTGTATGACTTCATCATCTTCATTGAATCTAACATGGAATGTTTCTTCTACTTCTTGTCTTCTGATGTTGAATACTCTGAAGGCTTTGGCTGTTGGAGAGTATCCCAAGAAGAAACCATCATCAGCTTTTTCATCAAACTTTCCAAGTTTATCCCTGCAGTTATAAATAAACACAGGGAATCTAAACACATGAAAATAGCTGACATCTGGAGATCTTTTTCTGAAAACTTCATAGGAAGTTTTACCATGTCTTTTGACAATGATTGATCTGTTTTGTGTGTAGCAGGCAGTGTGAACAGCTTCTCCCCAAAATTGCTTTGGTAAGGCTGCACCATTTAACATAGTTCTTGCTGCTTCAATCAAAGTCTTGTTTCTTCTTTCAGCCACACCATTTTGTTCAGGGGTGCCAGCTGAAGAGAAGTTCTGTGAAATCCCTTTTTCATCACAAAATGATTCAAGTTGATGATTCTTGAATTCAGTACCATTATCACTTCTTAGAGCTTTGACTCTAACATCATTCATATTTTCAACCTGTCTAATGAAGGACATGATGGTTTCAGCTGCATCACTTTTCCTTCTGAGGAAGAACACCCATGTGTTTCTTGAAAATTCATCAATTATGACCAAGGTGTATTTGTTGTGATTAATGGTCTGAGGTTTGACAGGCCCAAACAAATCCATGTGAAGGAGATGTAAGCACTTGTCAATAGAGAATGATTGCCTAGTCTTGAATGAAGACCTGTGATGCTTTCCTTTGACACAGGCAGAACAAGTCTTGTCTTTGGAAAACATTACTGAAGGTAGACCAGCAACCAAGTTTTGAGTGGCTATCTTGTTGATGTTCTTGAAGTTGAGATGAGACAGTCTTTTGTGCCACAGCCAATTGACACTTTCAGAGGCTTTAGCAAGGAAACAATTTGAGCTGTCTTCAGAGCACACAACCATGTTGATGACATAAACATCTCTCCTTCTAGGTGCAATCAGCACAACATCATTGTTTTTGTTGAATATGGTTCCCTGAGTCTTAGTAAACAAAACCTTATAGTCAGCATCACACAATTGGCTGATGCTAATAAGATTGTGTTTAAGACCATTCACATATGCAACCCTAGTAAATGTAATCCCATTGCAGTTTACTAAGCCATATCCTTCTGTGTCACATGAAGAGTTATCTCCAAACACCACTTTAGGACCTGGCTCCTTTGAGTATCTGTGCAGGTATTGTTGAATCCCTATCATGTGTCTAGAACAGCCACTATCTAGATACCATACCGATTCCTTGAGATATTTCTGCACAGATACATAGAAACATATTAGTTCCTATGGTGAACCCACTTTCTAGTGGGTTCCCTGAATTGCTTATTAGCAACTCTTGTGTTCCTAAAAAACTTTTGGCGTTGGGAGGGACAGTTCATTGTTTCATGGTTATAACTTCCACAGATATCACACCCAGGGAAGTCACCACACTCGTCTGAGTGATGGTCTGTGAACCCACAGAATTTACAGGGAGGATAAGGTTTGTAATTTCCCTGTTGTCTTTTGGAACTCTGTGGTCTGTCCCTAGAGGGTGTTTGAGCTCTTTTAGCTGCCATGTGTGTGTCATGATCTAAAGTCGTATGGTGAGAGTTTTTACATACATTGCAATAAGGTTTGATTAACCTTTCCCCTTTGGGTTCACCTAGGACTGACTTAGGTTCATGAGAAGTAGAGCTTTCAGCGGAAGGCTTAATGTGTTGTTTCAAGAGTTCTACTTCTTTCATAAGAGACAACAGGCGATCTTCAGTGGTAGGGTCAACCTTATTCACAGCTTTAGTAGTAACAGGCTTAAAAGCTACTTGTTTGCCAGTTTGTTTAGCAGGCACATGAAAAACTTTATCTGGAGGATTCTCAATATCTGTCCTAAGTTCACCCTTAGCAGATCTAGAAGAACTGCTGGGTTCAACTCCAGAGAGTTTGGGCAAGGGTGGTAGCTCAGCCACATCTTCAGAGACAGGGTCATTAGTCAAAGTGGTATCTAACATATGAATAGTCTCTGTAGATTTAAAGACAATGTCTTTGGGTTTGGTGAGAATTCTCAGCTTATTTTTCTTAGCAAATATATCCCTTTTTAAGTCAGTAGGTACTTCATGCCAAAGCAATTGATCTATAGTAAACCTAGCACACAACCATTTTTCAATAACCTTGTTTAATTCAGAGACTTGATCATTTAAAGCAATGTTTTTCAAGGTTAATCTAGCTACTTCATTTTGCAGGGATATTTTCTCTAAATTAACCCGCCTGAGAGTTTCACATTCAGCTTTAGCATTTAAAATTTCAGATTTAATAGAGTGAAACTTATCAAGTAGGTTCTTTCTTTGTTCCTCAACAAAGTGTAAATCAACAATGGTGTAATCAAGGACATGCTTACGTTCATCAGTATCAGACATGGATAAGAGCCTGTGTACCTTTTTCATTGTGATGTCAACCCATTGTCCTGATCTTGCATCACCTTTTCCAACAGCTGGTTCATCCTCAGCAATCGCCATGAAAGCCCTGACTCTGGTGGTATCTTCTTCATCTGAAGTCAGTGGTTCATCATTCCAATCATAAGTTTAAGCAACCAACCCTTTCTCTGTCTTTTTCTCACTACCCTTCTTCTTGGACAGAGCTTCAATCTTCAAGTTCATTTGTTCTAACTCAGCTTTAAGTGCCTTGTACTTATTTTTGTAATCCTTCTTCTCAGTGTCTGATGAATTGGATTGATGAGATGAGTTATTATGTTGTTTGAACTTGTAAGGTTTGGATGAAGATGATGGATAAGAGGGTAAGGATGTCTTGGTGGAAGGACAGTCTTTTTGAAAATGTCCAAGCTTTCCACAGGCAAAGCAAGTTTCTTTTGACCTGTCAGTTGGTTTACTAGCTGATCCTACTCTTCCTGATCTTTTGAAGTATCTTCTTTGGTTGGCTAGCAAGGCTATTTCATGGAACTCTACATTAAGGTCTGTCAAGAACTCTTGGCTGCTACGGGTATCTTCTTCAACATCAGAATTGCTGTCATGAGGATGTGTTGCAGAGATCAAAGCTTTGGAAGATGCTCCTTGGACTACAAATCTTTCAGTCTCTGAATTGTAAATAGTATCAATCAGCCCTTCTTCATAATTTTACTTTCCATAGAGCTGAGCAAGGGTATCATTTTTGATCGAGTTGTTAGCTCTCTGAGTCTGATTCATGCTCAGCCACTTTCTTGGAAGGCTGTTGACAAAAGTAGCATTGATCTCAGCTTGACCAATAGTGACATCATTCATTGCTAGGTCATTGAGAAGAATCTTCAGTCTAGTATAGGTTTGCTGAACCTTTTCACCTTCAAGTGACTTGAAGGCATTGAACTGATGTCTGAGTGCCTGAATCTTTGTCTCTCTTGTTTCAGAGGGTCCTTCATGGCCAAGGATGAGGTCTGTCCACATTTGTTTAGCTGTGGGACACTGAATGACAGACATCATGATATGCTTGGGAAGGCAGGATATTATGATGCTTTTGAGACGTTTATCTTGGTTTGCCAATTTCCTATCAGCTGGAGTCCATTGTTTGAGAGGTTTGGGAAGAGGGTTTTCTTCAGTGGATGTAAGCGCCATGGGAATATAAGGACCATTTTCTAAAATTTCTAGAAGAAAAGGTTCAAGCCCATCAAGATATACAAGAAATTGACTCTTCCAACTAGCAAAATCTTCGTCATCAAAGACTGGTACACTTGTGACGTGTGATCCACCTCTTGAGTCAAGAAGTTGAGGTAGATCATCGTCATTGGCAGGAGGGTTGAGTCTTGGTGAAGATGGGTTTGTGGAAGGTGATTGTGGTGGGTTAGAAGTTTCTGGCATGGTGGATCTTGATTATAAAACTGAGAACGATGTTTCTTGAAGGTTTTAATATCAAACACCGCTCTGATACCAATTGAAAGTCCCTAATCAATGCAAGAAACCCTAATCTTAACTTAATCAACACAAGGTATTACTTTTCAAACGTAATCTTATTATTGTATAATAAAGAATTACAAGTGTTATGGATAGCACAGTTTGATGACAATGTGTTGTGCACACTTTGAACAACTATAAACCCTAACTTATGAATACAGTCGTAGCTGTTTGGTTCACTAAGATATATGCAATAATGTTATGAATATCTCAAAGTGTTAAACATTAATGCATGGATACACATCCTATTTATAGTGTTATGAGATTGACCTAAATAGTACTTGATGGTGACTACACAAGCTTTTACAAGTTCCCACATCAGTCACATGATTTCCTTCTATTCTTGGTAGTCTTCCATTATGCTTTAAGGAAACAGTTGTCAAAACAGTTTCCTTTTTCTTCATAGTCTCGAACACACAAATGGCATGTCCAAAGTGTGCTGAGTGTTAACAGGGTATTGCCACCCCTGTTAACCCTCAACCCCTCAGAGTCCCTGATACATCTTGGCTGTTATCCATCACAGCCAATGAGTATGTCTTCAAGTAATCTTTGACTTCCTTGACAATGTCTCTGACATGGACTCCTCTGAGGTTGCTCACAGAGACTTGGATCTCTATGAGTCTTGCGAAACTTGCCTGCCTCCTAGGCACAGGCAAGGGACTATCTAACAGCCTAATTATGTTTAAATCTATGATCAGGGAATCTAACAAGTTTAGATTCCCAACATCTTCTTTTCCAGTTTACTTTATCTATAATTCGGGGACGAATTATTCTTTTTAGGGGGGAAGAGTTGTAAAACCCGCATGCTTTTACCATGAATAGTACCCTTAAGATCGTACGTACTAGATTAAAACTTTCCTTTTATAGTATGATTACGTTCACGTATAAGAATTGTAAGTATTACGTACGTGTTAGAACACGATAAGTATTTATTACGTATGAACACACAATAATTATTTTAAACAATAATTAATCACGAACATGTGATCATGAATTCATGAACGTAAATTAATCACGAGCTAATATTAATTACGTATATATATTTATTACGAACACGAATAAATATATTAAGTCACGGTTAATAATTAACGAGAACACATAAAACACGAACAAGATAAAACACGAACGAACACTAAAATAATTAGACACGGGAAAAGGTACGGGTACCCCATGTGGGGGACCCTACCCGCGGCTACACCAAAGGGATGGGCCAAGCCCATCAAACGTTTACTAACAAGGGGTTATGGTAAAAACCTTTGGTCATTTTTCACTTTATAGTAAATTAACAAAAACCTTAAAAATATTTTTCTCCTTCTCCTTGCTCTCTCTTTGGCCGCCGCATATACAACACACAAGGGAGGTGTTCGTTTGATTTTTGATCTTAAATTTTGTGCAAGTATTCGTGTGTGTTCATCCTCGTTTGATCCACGCATTCGGTATACCTTTTTAATCCTTTCTTTTATGTTTTGATTTAATAAATTAAATAAGATCATGATGATTATAAAAAGCTAATTAAAAACATTAATTAAACATGTAAATGGTTATGGGGTAAATCAAAACAAAGGATTTAGGGGTGTTTGTTGTGGCCGGCGCCTAAACCGAACCCCCAAGGGGTCTCGGTTTGGCTTGTGAACCACCACCGAGACCTCATGGTCTCGGCTTGGTGGTGTGGGTCCCACGGCAGCAGCAAACAAGGGGAAACCCCGAAGTGGTTCAGGGTATGGTGTTGATTACGGGTCCGGTTCATGGTTTCTAGTCACGATCCGGTTCATTGATTATGTTAAGATTATGATTTTAATAGTTATATGTTAAAAATTAAATTAATAAAACATGACATATTAATTTAATAAAACATGACTTAGGTTATAATTTAATTATTAGATCATGGATTTTTAACCTAAGTATTTATATTTTTCTAGACTTTATAATTAATTAATTATTAAAAACCATGGCTATAATTAATTAATTAACATGACTTAGGTTATATTATTAATAATTAATAATACATGTTTTAACCTAAGTATTTAACTTTATATAATTAAAAACATGATATATTTAATTAAATACTTTTAACCTATAGTTTATTTAAATTACATGTAATAATTAATAAACTATACCTTATATCAATATGACTTAGAAAAATAATCAGAAAACACTTAAGCTTATATAATTAGCTTATTTAACCAGCTTATATCTAATTATGGAAACTTTTATTTTTAGTAACTTATTTAATAAGGCAGCTAATCTATTTATGGAAACTTTCTATTTTTAGAAACTCATCTATTTTAAACAGTAATTCTATTTTTGGAAACTTTCTATTTTTGGAAACTTTCTATTTTTGGAAACTTTCTATTTTTGGAAACTTTCTATTTTTGGTAACTTTCTATTTTTGGAAACTTTCTATTTTAGGAAACCTGCTATTTTTAGAAAGTTACTTATTATTACACAGTAAGTATAATAATACGTGAAATATAAGTAATATTTCATCAAGATAGACAGAATATAAGATAAACACAGTTTAAAGCTTAAAACAGTAAAACATGGCATGAACGTATAAAATAAGCTAAGACATGACATAAAACCAGTTACGTATTTAGTAATCAGATACTTATACACGTATGTATTTATGTAGCATTAGTGATACCGAAGTAGGACTCTCCTCAGTTGGTCTTCTTCGTTCACTGGACATAAGGTACGGATTCCCGTGCTTTCAGTATGGACATTCTTTCCTTATTAGGATTCCCCGTATGCAGGCAACTGTTTTCCCGTAGTATAAGTTTATATGTTTGATTTGCTTATGTTTAATTTAGAATACCTATAGCCATATACATGCATGACCAGTTTCATCTAGTTATGGAGGTACCATAACCATAACACTAGAGGCACTGGTGTTATGACTTCCCCGCGGCGGAGTGATTGCTCGTGGCGTCCCTTCAGCTTTTGGCTATATTATTATATTTATCATGTGGGACCTATGGGTGCATCCTAGTTACATGTTTTCAGCAGATTACTCAGTGTGAATGTGGTGTGTGCCTTGCATCCTTCACAAGGAGCTGATCCCTCCTACCCAAACCAGTATATTAAATTAGAGGCAGCCCCTCTAATTTGCATGATGAGGTCACCCATCCAAGTATTCATGCACGGTGGATTTTTATGACCTATATTGGTTAATGGTAGAATATGTTAAACAGTTTTTATAAGATAAACATAAGGCTTTTCAAACTATAAAACCAGTTTTACCAAGACTTAACCGGGTTATTCGGGACTTAGTTTCTTCCGCTGTTATATGCTTATATGCTTATTTGTACATCCGTGCACTGAGCATATCGCTCAGCCATTTTCCTTTTCTATGTTCCCAAAACGGCAGGTACTCAGGGATGCTCGTAGACTTTAAGCGTACGTGCATATGGACTGAAAGCTTTCTAGCCTTTCTTTACTTTATGCATTATCTTTACTTTGATACTCTTGCCATGGACATTGTTTAGTCCTTTCATTTACAGTACTTATGTTTGTGTGTGATGAGCTTTACTTTTGGACTACCGATGTTTGATTCCGGTATTTTACTTTTATGGTCATGTAATGTTTAGACATTTATCCTTGTATGCTTTGATGACACGCCATAATTACGCGTGACATTCCATTATCAAAATGGGGTGTTGTAGAAAGGTTGCTAGTGTTAATTTTACACTAATAACGTGTTCCTAGGATTTAGGAAGGTAGGTGTTTAGTATCGACTTGATGCTCATAGAGTTGGGATCTTTGGATGTGGATTATTGGTATGAATTGGTTAGTGGTGCGAAGTGATGATGCTTGAGACTGAACTAATCTTCACTATAAATTGATAGCTGCTGGTTTAGATTTTGCTGCGAAGCTGAGTGTTGACTGTGAAAGGTGATGAGTGAGTATCTTGTTTGGAAACAAGGAAGTATGCAGAAGAGGGATATGATGTATTCCTAGCTCAGGTAATTAGTGATAGGGTAGTTAAGGAGAAGTTTGGAGATCTGTTAACGATTCGAGAGTATTATGAAGTTTTCCTGAAGTTCTACAGAGTTGTTGCCACCTCATGAAGTGGAGTTCGTGTCGATTGAGTGTTGTAAACAATAGGTGTAGTGCTTCCGCGTTTTGTTGTGTAGTGCTGCTGCGTTCTGTTGAGTAGTATTTGTATGCCTTATCATTTGGCACCGTTAGAATGGAATGAGTTATCTGGTCAACTGCGAGAAGTGATGGATAAAGGATGTATTAGATTAAGTTTCGTTACAGTGATGATCGTCTGTGTTGTTTGTCAAAGAAGGATGGATTGTTTCGGATGTGTATTGATTATCGAGAGCTTAACAAATTGTCAGCCAAGAATTAGTATCCATTACCAAGGATTGATGATTCGTTTGATCCTTACAACTTGTCTGGATCACGTGTGTACTCAAAGATCGCTTTGAGTTCTGGTTATCATTAACTGAGAATTAGAGAAGGAAGATATTCCTATAGTTGTTCTTCGTACTTGATTTGGGTACTTTAAGTAGCAAGTGATGCTTTTGGAATTGGCGAACGCGTCTGTCGTATTAATGGACTGGGTGAATCTTGTGTGTAAGATGTGCTAGAATGAGTTAGTCATTGTATCTATTGAATGTATTCTATTTTATATTATTCCATGAGGAAAGGAGGAACATAAGTAGCATATGAGGATAATTTTTAGGATGGTTGGAAAAAGAGAAACTATATGTAAAGTTTCCTATGTGTGAATGTTAGTTGAAATATTTGCGTTTTCTACGGCAGTTGATGGACAACAAAGGTATTCGTGATGATCTTGCCAAGATTTAAACGATTAAGGATTGGTCGGTACCAACGACGCTGACGAAAATCTGTTAATTCCTTGGTCTAAGCTGGGAATAATCAGAGTTTTATCGAAAGGTTTTCATTGAGTGTTAAACCATTTACTAAGCTAAATAAGAAGAATTGGATGTGTGATTCCCACTTATACATCTAAATTTTTAAAAGTTTTGAGATCTGATCCTTATCAGATGAGGAAGCTATATTCTGAACACTGAAGGGTAAGTTGTGTTCTTCACCGATGTTGTCATTTCTAAAAGGATCTAAGGTATACATAGTTGTAGTTTGTTGTGATGTGTTTCGTAAGGGTTATGTAGTTGTGGTGTTTGCTTTGAGATTGTAGAAATATTACTTGTATGGAATCAAGTGTGTAGTGATAAAGGACCATAGAAGTTGCTCCATAATTAATTTCATGGGATGTTAAAGGAGATGAGTAGAGGATTACCAGTTATATATATTTCGAGTAGCTGGGTATGTTGATAATTATCACTGTGAGTGATTATGACTACGAGATTCGCTACCATACGAGAAAGGCAAATGTGGTAGCTAATGCACTTATCAGGGATAAAAAGGGGAAAATCTTTTAATATTTGAGTTTTGGTAATGACAAGAAGTGTGGGCTTGATAGCAAGGATATGGAATTTTAAGTTAGTGGTCTGATTTGAGAAGGAGGTCAAAATAAGTGATTTCAACATTTTATCGAACTTATGGAAAGGATTTTCTTGTAACGCCAAGTTAGGTATGGTATATTGAGCACTCCTAACATATCTAAGTTGAGAGAGTGAGACTTAGTGATGAAGGAATCTCACAAGTCAAGTAATTGATACGATTTGGTTTGGGTAAAGATGAAAGTTGAGTTGAGTACTATGTGTTAATACAGAGAATGATGGAAAGAGTGAAAGGACGATTCGAACATTGAACGGTATGCTTGTACGTGTGTGATTGACATAGAAATTGTTGGAATTTTTATATGACGATGATGATCATGCTAGTAGTAAGGCTGTACTATTGATGGTACATAAAGAACTTCAATTTGTGAAGGTGAAAGATAGTGAGTTATGGACGTAAGATTAGGTTTTCGGTGTTTTGCAGAAATGTAGGTGGAATCAAATGACTGAACCAGAAGTGATATTGGCAATACTGATAAGATTGTATGGATTAAGGATTATCCATTAGTAACAAGGAATCATCAGAAGAGTTATGTTGGTATTCGAAGGAAATCGATGGAGTTTGAAATTGGTAAATGTGGTTATGCTTACGGTGTCATTATGAAGGGTGAAATTTGTTTTGGGAACAAGGAAATAATTCAACTTGAAGATAAGTTGCTTTTAGAAAGAACTGTGAAGAGTTCTTATGAGGTCGAAACATAGTGAGAATGTTGGGAATAAAATGTTACCAGTATACTTGAACGCTGACAAAAAGAAAACAAGCGTTGATAAGAAGAAAACAAGCGTTGACAGATCAAGCGTTGACAGGAAGTAGTCAAGCGTTGATAGGTTGAAGTCAAGCGCTGATAGAAAGATATGGTCTACGCGTATTATGTTCTAGTTTGTTTCTAGTAAAGATAGGATCAACAATGTATTTTCTATATTTATCTTTACCTAGAATAGCTGATACGTAGACTCTTGTACAAGGCTTCTTATGTCTATAAAAGAAGACCTTTAGGTTATGTTTCATATAAGTTTTCATACGTTTAACACTTTCATTGTAAGCAAGTTTGTTCTAATCAATCAAGTGAAAGTTCGTTTTACATTCTTTGTGTGTTCTTGTTTGAGTATTAATTCCGCATAATACTTAAATTGTTTTATACACAAATAAAGTTTCTCTACGTGTTTAACTTGATCTAATCTCGTTTACACAAGCTAAATCGATCTAAGTTTGGGATCAACAAGTGGTATCAGAGCTTGTTGAGAAACTTTGATCTAAAGAACACAAGAACCCTAAATCACCAAAAACCCTAATTTTCACAAAACCCTAAAAACATCATGTCTACCCCAGAAGTATACTCCTCCTCCTCCTTAAACCACAACATCAAGATTCCCATGTTAGACCCAGACAATTTTGAGCTGTGGAAGTTTAACTTTGAGCAATATCTGCAAATCCATGACTACACTCTCTGGGAAATTATTGAATATGGAAACACATTCAATAAGGCTCAAAAGATTGCAGATGCCATTGCTGCAAGAACATTTGTTCAAGGTTCTACTGAAGAGGATAGAAAAGAAAAACCTGATGATGGTAGAGCTGTCTCAGTTGAGGACATAGCAAAGAGAAGAGTTGATATGAAAACTCTAAGCATTCTGAAACTCTCTTTGGGACAAGAAAATCAGCACAAATACAGAATTTATGAGTCTGCAAAAGATCTTTGGGTAGCTCTTGAAGTTGCCTATGGTGGTAATGTTGATACTGTACAAGAGAAAAAGAAGCAACTCTTGCATGAGTATGCTGTTTTTAAGGCTCAACCTAATGAGAAGCTAAGTAGTGTGAGAAGCAGACTTTTGGACATCACAAGCAAGCTATCCTTAATGGGAATAGTGCTTGGTGATGTTGATGTCATCTCTACTTTCCTTAAAAGCCTTGGTGACGCATGGAAAATTGAAGCAAGTTCTATAATTGCTAATAACACTCACAAAAGTTCTACTTTTGATGATGTGTACAATAAACTGAGGCTGATAGAGAATGAAACTCTTTTGGATCATGGAAGCAAGTCTACCAATGGTAACATGGCCTTCTTCTCACATAGTGAAGGTCAATTTGATCAGAAGGAGTCATACATGCACCCCGTTACTGGATCAACTTGTGTAAACGCTGGATCATATCTTGTCAATGCCTCACATTCTAACGCTGACACATACAAAATTGACTCACCTAGAGTTAAGCCTGCTGGTATTGATCTGGATACTGTGTGTGCATACATTACTTCATTGCCCAATGGTTCAGTGATTACTTATGAGGACCTTGAGCAAATAAGTGATGAGCAATTGTAGGAGATGGACATAAAGTGGAATATGGCTCTTGCAAGTATAAGAGCAAACAGATGGAATAGAAGATTCAAGAAGAAGATGACTTTTAATGCCAAGGACACTGCTGGATTTGATAAATCCAAGGTTGAGTGTTATAATTGTCATCGTATGGAAAACTTTATGAGAGAATGCAGATCTCCAAGAAGATCTGATGCTGGAAAACCCTCAAGCCAAATTGTTAAGGCTCATGATCCTAAGGCCATGGTTGCAATGCAAGAAATTGATGGTGTTGGATGGGATTGGAGCTATTTGGATAAGGATGAGGAAGAGAATAAAGCTCTGGTTGCTGAGATAGAAGAAGAAGAGCATGTTCAATATGCTCTCATGGCACACTCCTCATCTTCATCAGACAATGAGGTATATGATGATGCTTTTTGTAGTAAGGGTTGTCGTTTAAATACTGAAAGACTTAACAAAGAGGTCTTAAGATTGTCAACGGATGTGAGTAATGAGAGATGCAAGTTGTTTAACTATCAACTTGCTCTTACTCAAACTGAAAAGACTGTAGCTGAGTATAAGAAAATGGAGCTTGACCTAAAAGATAAAATTAATATCTTAAAACATGATTTAAATGCTAGTACTGATATTAGAAACATCATGGAGAGGGTCAATGCTGAACTACAGGTTAAGTTAGATGAGGCTATCAAGAATAAGGATAATGTAGATCTTAAAATTCAGATATTTAATAAAGCCTCACAAACCCTAGGAGAATGTGTTAGTAAACAAAGGGATTCTAGGGATATGACTGGATTGGGATGAAAGAGTATGTTGGTGTTCCACCACCAGCTGGGGACTTCTATGGTGTCCAAAGAAAGGACTTATCTTGGACTGTTTTACCAGAACTCCAAGAACAGGAATTCATTCCTCCACCAAGAGTCCTTACCCTAGTAGAAGAATATAGGCAAAAGTTGACTGATTTGGATCAATGGAAGAAAGCTAACCCTACCTTGTTTGTCAAAGGTGGCATGCTCAGTGATAGTCCAAATGAGCCTACCCCTATCAAAGTAACAAACCCAATCACTGGCAAGACTGTTGACCTTGGCTCAAACGTTGATAGAAAACCTAGCATTAAATATGCAGAAATGTATAGAAATACTAGGTCACCAAAAAGCCAAGTTAGTGATAATGGAACAGGTTTCTTTTCTTCTATACCTACAGTTATATCTAGAAAAGCCTGATATACTTGTGGTAGCTTTTCACATTTAGCCTATAAGTGTGTCAATGCTTCCAAGGTCAACGCTAATAAAAAGTCAAACACTGTCAAACCCAAAACTTTTGTTTAGCAAAGTCCACAAGTTGTTAGACCAATCCTATTCTTTTCAAAAGGGTCTAACACTTATGGACAAAGACCTTTTTAGAAGACCAATACATGGTCTAATAAGCAATGGGTTCCTGTAGCAAACCCTAGGTTCAACGCTGATAAGGGTAATTTCAGCGTTGACAAGACCAAATCAAACGCTGACAGAAACGTTGACAGACCAAATAATGGTAAATATTTGCAAGCACAGGAAAAGGGGTCTAAAGCTTCTTCTAGCTTGACATGGAGACCTAAGCAAGATCAAAACCCTAATTCTAATAGGATTTCTGTGACCTGTAACGGATTTAATTATATTTCAAAGGTCATCACAAAACCAATTGGGGTTAACTGGGTGTTTAATCCAAAAAGGGATGAACAAGGGGTTGTTATGAGGACTAAGTCTGTTCTTGTTGAAAAACCAAATGAATCCAAGTCTTCTCAGGCTTGGGTTCCCAAAGAAAACTAATTTGTTTTCTTTATGTGCAGGGCATTCAAAAGCAGGTAAATGATTATGGCTATTGGGATAGTGGATGCTCTAGGAACATGACTGGGAAGGAAGATTATCTCACAAACTTCACTCCCATTAAGGATGGTGATAAAGTTTACTTTGGAGGCGGATATGGAACTATCACAGGCAAAGGAACTCTTCTCACCAACAATTTGGGTTTTGAAAACGTGTTTCTGGTAAAATAACTTGACTATAATCTTTTTAGTGTATCACAAGTTTGTGATAACAAAAATAAGGTTCTTTTCACTGATACTGAATGCTTGGTGTTAAGCAAGGATTTAGAATACCAGATGATAAATTCATTGATTATAGGACACCTAGGCATAAGGACATTTAAAATGTGAATCTTAATAGGATTAGGATGAATAATAACTTGTCATGTCTTTATGCTAAGGCTTCAGTTGATGGGAGTAATCTATGGTACAGGAGACTAGGGCACATTAACTTTAAAAATATAATCAGGCTTGTGAGACTTGGCTTGGTTGATGTTTTTCCTGAAAAGGCTTTCCACAATGACCACTCTTGTGTTGCATGCCTTAAAAGCAAATAGCACAAGGTCGCATTTAAGTCTAAACAGGTGCACTCTAGTTCTAAACCAGTTCACTTGTTGCATATGGACTTGTTTGGTCCTACTAATATAGAAAGCTTGAATGGTAAATCTTACTGCTTTGTCATCACTGATGACTTTTCTAGGTTTAATTGGACTTTCATTTTAGCCTTGAAAAGTGACACTACTGACACTTTAATTAACTTTATTAACCAAATTGAAAAGAAGACTGGTAATGAAATTAAAATGCTTAGAAGTGATAATGGTGGTGAGTTTAGAAATAAGATGTTGGATGATTTTTGTGCCAAGAAAGGGATTACTAGACAGTTTAGTGTTGCCAGAACCCCACAGCAAAATGGGGTTGTTGAGAGAAAGAATAGAACCCTAATTGAAGCAGCCAGGACTATGTTGGCTGATGCTCACTTTCCCATTGCTTTTTGGGCTGAGGATGTGAATACAGCTTGTTATGTTGAGAATAGAGCATTAGTCAACAAGATACATAACAAAACACCTTATGAGTTACTTTGGGGAAGAAAACCTAATATTGGTTTTCTTAAACCTTTTGGTTGTCATGTAGTTGTACTAAATACTAGTGATGCCTTAGGTAAATTTAGTGCTAAAGGTGATGAAGGCTACTTCATGGGTTATTCAGTGCGAGTAAAGGATATAGGGTTTACATTAAGAAGGAAAAACGTATACTAGAAAAAGTACATGTTAGGTTTTTAGAAAGTAAACCTAGTGATCATGAAAGTGGTCCAAATTGGTTATTTGACTTGGAACCTCTATCTAGGACTTTGAATTATATGCCTGTTACGAATCCAAACATTGTGAAGGTAACTTCAAGTGTTGTGGAAGAACCAGTTGTTGTTGTTTCAGGTACACAGGTTAATGAAGAAGTTGGATCACAAGCAGACAAGTCATCTCCCATACTTGAGTATGTCACTATTACCATATGGACATATGCTTTTGCTGCTGCTGCTGGAAAGGAAAATGGTGGTCCCCAAGTATCACCAGTTAACAACATGCATGGTCTTTCAGGCGCTGACAAAGGAAAATCTGGCGCTGACAAGACAAATTCAGGCGTTGATGGCTCAAACGTTGACAACTCTAGTTCAGGCGTTGATGGCCCAAACGCTGACAACCTTGGTTCAGGCGTTGACAATTCCTTTGACCATATTTTCTCTTCCAATTTTGAACAAGGTGAACCTTCAAGCAGAAATGAAGAGGTTCATACAGATATTGATGGAAAAGAGTCTGAAGAAGATATTTTTAACTTGGAAGATGAGATTGAAGACAAAAGACTTTTTGAGGGAGGAGTTCTTACTTCTACAATGAAGGATCACCCATCTTCTCTAATTATTGGTGATGTGATGTGTCCTGTTCAAACTAGAAGATCTCATCAGAATCATGGAGGATTTATTGCTAATATACACAAGAAGGTTGATACCCCTTTTGTTCAAGCATGTTTTTTTGCCTGTTTTCTGTCACAACAGGAACCCAAGAAGATTTTTGATGCTCTCAAAGAACCAAGTTGGGTGGAAGCAATGCAGGATGAGCTTCACCAATTTGCTATTCAAGATGTTTGGGAGTTAGTTGATTGTCCCAGATATGTTAGACCTATTGGGACAAGATGGGTTCTTAGAAACAAGAAAGATGAAAGAGGCATTGTGGTCAGAAACAAGGCACGTTTAGTGGCTCAAGGATATACACAAGAGGAAGGGATAGACTATGAGGAGGTCTTTGCACCAGTTGCTAGGATTGAGGCTATAAGAATATTTCTAGCCTATGCTTCCTGCATGGGCTTTACTGTCTATCAAATGGATGTGAAGAGTGCTTTCCTTTATGGCATAACTGTTGAGGAGGTTTATGTAATGCAGTCTCCTAGTTTTGAAGATCCAAAGCATCCAGACAAGGTATATAGAGTCAAGAAAGCTATGTATGGACTTCATCAAGCCCCAAGAGCATGGTATGGCACATTGTCCACCTATCTGGTGGAAAATGGATTCAAAAGGGGCACCATAGACCAGACCTTATTAACAAAGAAGACTGGTAAGGATGTCTTACTTGTCCAGGTTTATGTGGATGATATCATCTTTGGCTCAACAAACCCAAAGATGAGTGAAGACTTTTCCAAGCTTATGACAGACAAGTTCAAGATGAGTGCAATGGGGGAGATGAAATTTTTTCTAGGGTTACAAGTTCAGCAGAAAGAAGATGGTATCTTCATCTCTCAGGATAAATATGTAGCAGAAATCTTGAAGAAGTTTGGCTTTTCTCCACATGAGAAAAGGGCTAGTACTCCTATGGATAGAGAACACCCTTGGGGAAAAGTTGGAGATGGAAAAGATGTGGATATCAGGCACTATAGATCAATGATTGGTTTATTGATGTATCTCACAGCCTCCAGACCTGACATTATGTTTGTTGTGTGTGCATGTGCACGCCATCAAGTGACTCCCAAAGAGTGTCACCTTCATGCTGTCAAGAGAATCTTTAGGTACCTTAGATGTTATCCAGATTTGGGATTATGGTATCCAAAAGATTCACCATTGGAGCTTATTGCATATTCAGACAGAGACTATGGTGGTGATAAATTTGATAGAAAATCCACAACTGGTGGATGTCAGTTTCTTGGGAGTAGGTTGATATCTTGGCAATGCAAGAAACAAACAGTGGTGGCCAATTCTACAACTGAAGCAGAGTATGTTGCAGCAGCTGCCCAAGTCTTGTGGATTCAGAACCAGCTGTTGGATTATGGGTATAATTTCATGCTTACCAAGATTTTTGTAGACAATAACAGGTACTTTATGCATTATTAAAAGTCTTGTACATCATTCTAAAACAAAACACATAGAAATTAGACATCATTTTATAAGAGATTGTTTTGAAAAGGGTTTAATATAACCAGATAAGGTTGACACAGAAGAAAATGTGTCTGATTTATTAACTAAACCTTTTGATATTGGAAGGTTTCAATACTTGGTAACAAGTATTGGAATGATCAATCTCACTTAATATGTGCTTTGGGGTCTCCTTGTAAAAGTATGTACAGGATATGCATTATTATTGGTCTTTTTGAAGTTAGATTTTCCACTATATTTGTCTAACGCTGACAAAGGTTATCTTGACGCTGATAAGTGTTATTGTAACGTTGTCAGCAACATGTTAGTTTGGTTGTTTTTTATCTAAGTTTGCAAGCGTTGTTAGCATTGTACTATTGGATACAGAGTTGCTTATGGATCCTTGGAGAATCATTGGAGCATGCTTCAATTTATGGATGATGGTTGGAATATTTATATTCCTATCTTGACATAAATTTTTATATCCATGCATATTATTGGGAAACATATGTATCACAGTTTAAGGGGAGGTTTTAGGAACCTTTAGGACTTTTGGGTATTCTTATAATACTCTTATCATAATTCTAGATTGTGTCTACTGGTAAGTATGAGTTAATTTACTAAATCATGAGGCACTGTAGCATGCAAAGTTGACATACTATGCATGTTGCCAAGACCTTTTTGGCCTAGAATTGGATGTGGTCTGTTGGGAGACTCGGGAATGATTTATAATAGGTTTACCTGGGAGTTACAAGGGATTTTATGAGATAACTTAATTGTTAAGAATTTTAGTTAGCAAGGGACACTAGAGGACTGTTATGTCTATCTTGCATAAGCAAGTGTGCATAACTGGACAGTGTTTGTCGCCCTATAATATTATCAATTTATAGGTTATCTCCACTAGGATAAATTACTTTGTTAAGGTCCTTTTTCATTTTTATTACTTTTATTTCTGGACGCTGACAAATATTTTTCCAAGCGTTGTTGTGACCAATTTAGACGCTGACATGGCTTTAGCAAACGTTGACAAGAATATAGCCGTTGGGCGTTGATGGGTTATTTTTGACCGGTGACACTCATTGGGACCTACCTAGTTGTTATTTTTGACGAATTTTGGGGCCGTAATTTTGGGAGTAGATAACTTTTAATTAATACACAAGATAACTTATTTTCTTTTCAATATTTTCATCATTATATTTTGAAAATACTTGCCTTATTTTTTACCAATCACATGTCCCTATCTCTCCTATATATTTGGCTCCTATTTTTAAACAGGGTACTATCATATTCTTGTCTAACACTCTTTCTCCTATAATTCATCTTTCATCAATCTTTAACAAACAGCTTTCTTCAACAATGGCACCAAAGTTTAAACCAAGTGACATGGTATTGGGATTCAGGAGTCAGCACAATATGATTGTTTATTTGGCAGCTGATGACACTTTGTTTCCACAATACACTTAGATGGTGGCGTATTTGAATGCATCTCCTCTTAGGTATGCTCTTTCTCATGCTCCTCTCATCCCTGTCACTCATATTAAACAGTTTTGGAACACTGTTAGTTCCTCAACAATTAATAATGTGACTACATTAACAGCTATTGTTCATGGGCGTACTTGGGTGGTTACTGAAGCCTTGGTTCGCCAGGCTTTGCATCTTAATGATGCAGATGGTATAACCACTCTCCCCATTACTGAAATAGAACAAGGACTTCGGGCATTGGGGTATCCTTTCCCTGATGAGGGTACTTTAAATAAATATCATAAACAAGAATTTCTCCCAGCCTGGAAGTACCTCATACATGTCATCCTTCAATCTTTGAGTCCCAAATGTACTGCACATAATGAAATTAACAGGTCAATTGCTAGTGCAATTGTTTGCATTACAAATGGGCAAAAGTATAATTTTTCAAAATCAATTTTTGATGGCATGTGTAAAAACAAAGGGAGTAAGATAACTTTGGCTTATCCCAGATTTTTGAAAATGGTTTTTGATGTGCAAAATTACTACACAAGGGATCATGATGATTTTTATGAGATCCCTGTGCAAAAGAAAGCTATTTTTAGTAAGATGAACTCACCCCCTCACCGTGAATTACCCCTCACTCAAGTTATGCTTGCTGTTATTGCAGCAGCACAACCCCAACCAGACCCACAACCACAACTTGACCCAATACCAGCACCTTTGCCTTCACCTCAACACATGGAAATTGCCCACGAATCCTTCAACGCTGACACATTAAATGTTGACGTTGACACAAGTAATCCAAACGTTGACACTTTTCCTTCACAGACCCAAACACCTCTTAACCTTCAAACTACCACCCAAATCCACAACATCTTCTACACCCCCTGAATATAGGTTGATTAAACGCCCAAGGACTACTGGAGTGTTCTCCTCTAGTGGTCCTAGCCATGTTGCAGAGAGAACCACCACCACAAGTGTGGTTGGTGCTATGGATGAGGCTGGGACTATTGGTACTCGCTTAGATGCAGGCCAAGACAGTCCTAACATCTTTAAGACCTCATCCATGCCCCATGACTCTACTTTGGGAGGTCAAATACCCATTCTAGAGGAGGGCAGATTGGAACCATACACAATGATGGAATTGATGGCTGTCTGCATTAGCTTGCAAAAGCAAAATGCAGACCTGGTACACACAGTCAGCACACAAGGCCTTGAACTCAAGCAATTGAGGGAGAGGATTGTTATTTTGGAGGATGCTATCACTAGGCGTGGTATGGATGAATCTTCCAAAGGGGAGGATGAGCAGATCAATGTGAGTGACAAAGGCTCACATGATGGAGAATCTTTGGGTGTTGCTGAAGCTCTTACTGCATTAAAGAAGCAACCAGATTTTGATACATCTCTGGTTACTCCTACAAATTTGAACTTGTCTTTTACAGCTATGTTGGAGCAGTGTACAAGAGGCGCTGAGAAAAGTAAGGTGAGCGTTGACAAGCAAAATTTGAACGCTGACACATCAAGCGCTGACAAGAGTAAGTTGGGCGCTGACACACAGAATTTGAGCGTTGACAGACCTGCAGATATGGTTGATGTATTCCAGTCATCAGCTATCATCAAATAATTGTCTTCACAGGTACCATCATCATCTTTACCCATCCTTGATCCATTAGATAAGGGTAAAGGAATTATGGTAGAAGTAGAAGTTCCAAAGGATGCAGCACAAGTAGAGTTTGATTCAAGGTTGGCTGCACAACTTGTGGAACAAGAAATGAAGAAGGTAGGTGAGTCACCATTTGTTGTCACTTCTGAGGAACAAGAAGGAAGTGATGAAGGGAGTTCAGATTCAAGTGTGATGATAATTGAACAACCAGAAAGACTTGAATATGGTGATGACTTGGCAAGAGAGAAGCTTAGAAAGTTAAAATTGCAAGTAGACTTTGATATTCCAGAAGTTGTTCAAATGTAACATGCTTGGGAGAATAGGATTATGGAGAATCCAGATTTGACAATTTCAGACCAAATTTGGGGATTGGAGATTCTTCTATGAGTTCAAAGAGACTGCAAGGTCATGCTGAAGCATAAGGCTAGCAATGTTTTCTCACTGCTAAAGAGGGATAGAAGGGAACTTTACTACATGTTACTCAGATGTCATGGAACTGGATGGACCTTCAAGAAATTGTAGGGATTATCCTTGGAAGAATTGGAGTACAAGGCTTATCCTATTTGGGCAGTGCAGGAAATGAATACTCTTAGACTTCTTTCAGATGAAAGGAAAGAAGAACTTGCAGAAGAGATGGAGATTCAAAAGGCAATGATTGTTCCAAGGCCTTTGAAGAATGGAGTTCCACTTGAGTTCCCTAAAGGTTTAAATAAAGTGAATCCCAGTGAAGCTGTTCTTAGAAGAAGCATTAAGCTCTTACCCATGGAAGCTTCAGATATGGTACAAGTGTTACCTCTTGATGCCAGAAACCCTATCATTAGCTATGAAGAAGATGCAAGTGGGTTTTGGATGATTGGCAGATATGGAAAAGAGATACACACATTTACTACTCTTATGTCTCTCTTTGCAAGTATGGATAGGGAAGACTTGGCAGACCATTGGAGGTTGTTGATGGCCAAGTATGAGACTGAAGCACCTACTTCAGTCAATGGAATAAAGCTTTGGTCAACATTCAAGAAAATGTGTGCACCAGAAGAAGAAGATCCTGTTTGGAAGGATCTTGAGGATGATATCAGTGGACTTCAATGGCATTTGTATTCAGCTGCTGGTGTGTATTATTTGAGCTCTACAAAGTTTGCTGAGTATCTTCTTGTAGATGCTGAGTATCCCATGTCCAAAGAAGTTTTGGACAAGATGAAGACAACACAGCTGGAGATTGGCTATTCAAGTGACGTGGCCAAAGATTTGATTAGGCATGTTTATTACCAATATGATAAGATTTGTAAGATTCCTCCTAGTTCTTAATTTTTATTCAGAAACTTGATTACTAGAGTAGATATCAAGTTTAGGGGAGGATTGTTGGGAATAAAATGTAGCCAGTAAACTTGAACGCTGACAAGAAGAAAATAAGCGTTGATAAGAAGAAAACAAGCGTTGACAGATCAAGCATTGACAAGAAGTAGTCAAGCGTTGATAGGTTGAAGTCAAGCGCTGATAGAAAGATATGGTCTACGCGTATTATGTTTCTAGTTTGTTTCTAGTAAAGATAGGATCAACAATGTATTTTCTATATTTATCTTTACCTAGATTAGCTGATACGTAGACTCTTGTACAAGGCTTCTTATGTCTATAAAAGAAGACCTTTAGGTTATGTTTCATATAAGTTTTCATACAGTTAACACTTTCATTGTAAGCAAGTTTGTTCTAATCAATCAAGTGAAAGTTTGTTTTACATTCTTTGTGTGTTCTTGTTTGAGTATTAATTCCGCATAATACTTAAATTGTTGTATACACAAACAAAGTTTCTCTACGTGTTTAACTTGATCTAATCTCGTTTACACAAGCTAAATCAATCTAAGTTTGGGATCAACAGAGAATTATATTTTGAAGATACAGGAATTCTAGGAATGGATTTGAATTCGTGAAGGAAGCATGAGGATTTCTTTAAGGAAAAGAGTTCTCTTTTGTTCTGGAGGTATGGAATGTGAATATAAGAGGGGTCGAGCGTCGGGACGTCGCTCTCTTTTAGGAGGGTAGGATGTGACAACCCAAACCCGAGGTCATTTATTTAATATTATATAATATTATTTTACGAATGATTTTGAAATTTTTTTGGATGAGTTGAATGGAATGACGATTGATGGTTTTATTTAAAACCGACGTTGGAGGTCTTATTTTTATCTTTTTACTAATAGCGAGGATTATTAGTGACCACGATATCGATGGATGCCCGAGATTTTATGTTTTCTCATTTGTTCTCTCGATGTTTATATTTTTGACGTTTTTATTTTAAGTTCGTATTAAGTCGAACCGGGATCATATTATCATCATATTTTGAGTGCGTTTTAACTTTTGAAAAGTATTTTTACGAAACCCGAGCCTCGTAAATATTTTCAAAATTGACAATTTACATTTTCCACCCTTACAACTTTTTATTGCATTTTGAACCAAAACTATCATAAATTGGCAAAACTAGTCCCTCCAACCCACTACATAAGGTTTTTCCACTACAATAAAACAGATACAAATGTGTGAAAATGAAATTCATCTCTCTCTTCCCTCTCTCTAAGCAAAACCGTACACCCCCCCCCCCCCTAATCAAATCCATTTGATTTTCAAAATTTACTTTGAATCAAAGAAATCTAAGACAAGACCCATGTTGGAAATTTCATGGCGCATCTTTTGGTGTAATTTTCTTCAACATGCAAGAACTTCAAATTTTTGATGATGATCCATGAAGGTTTGATCCATTTTTATGATGGTATATTGTTGTTAGTGTTGTTTTATGCATATTTTAATTATTGCATGTTTGGAATTTGAGTGGGTAAATTTTTGTATGATCATTTAAATGTGTTATGGGTTAGTTAAGTTTTTGGTAATGATATTAGGGTGATATTAGGCATATGAGAATGATTAAAATGTGGTGAAAAACTAATTTTGAATGATTTTTAAAAGTATATTTTTAAACAGATTATTAAACTTAATTTTCTGAAAATATGAGTTTGAGTTTGAGATGAACTAACTAGATATTGTTGTAGAGAATTGTTTTAGCTTCGATTTGATATAAGATAGAGCTTCTAGCTCCAAACGAGCGTGAAGTTATGATGTTTTGATTATTCGTGTACCGGGAGACGAGTATCGTCACGATATATAATTGTTGTCGATATTTGGATCGAATGCCGGGGAGTATAAAAAGGATTTTGAAATGTGTCGTGGACTGATGTTAAGTGTTAAGTATGAGGATGTTGAGTTTATTTTCAAAGTCGAGTGTCGGTTTTGTAAACGGAGAAAAATAAATAAGTTAAAAAGACTATATGAGTTGTTGACGTAAAACTGTCCGGTTTTTGTAGTTCAAAGATGTGTCGGACAGGGAACTTTAAAAGTAAAATGTTTTGATGGGCTTTTAACAGGTCTTTCTATATATAGTAAGTGACATTTCTTATTAGTATCATAAGTATTTGATGTGTTTAAGTGGGGTAAATGAGCTCGTACATTTGGTGTGTACCGGCAGATTTTTATCAAAAGAATTAACTAATAAAGTAAACATATAGAAGGGAATAACATGTCACTTGTATTGTTTTCATTTTGGGTTGGTTGTGATTTTATTATTTTGAGTTTGATGTACTAAGTATGGATTTTACTCGAGTTTATTATTGATGAACTCGCCTTATTTGATAGGTTGCGGTTTTTGTGTTTATCGGGCATCAACTATCGTCAAAGATCGTCTTACTAATGCTATTACTCCAGGTGAGTCTATAGCCTCGCTTTTGTAATTGTTTTGAATGATTTTAAAACCCGCGAGGGGGATACATGCTATTTGAAAGTAAAATGAACACAAGTCATGATTGATTGTTTGGACCCGAATGTTGCCTTTGTTAATTTGAATTGTATAAGTAACTAATTTGCAAAAGTCCCTAAATTCATGAGCCGTTAACTATCTTCTGACTTGATGTTATGAGTTGGGAATAGCCGCTTATTCTAATAATAGTACTATTGGGCTGACGACCCTATATGAGACCAGGGCTTTACGCTGAGTAACCCGCTGGGAAGGATAATTTTACGAGAATGAGAATTGGTATTCTTGTAAATGATACCCTAGTAGGGGCACTGGAATTTCATCTAGTCATGTCGGCTTTAGGCGTGGGTGACTAAGTTAAGGCGTCGGTGTCATGAGCTTAATACAGTTTAATAGCTATTGCTATATACCAGAATGTCTGACTAATAGATTGTGTGTACGTCATTTCTATTAAATAATCTTGATTGATTTTTCTCTTGTGTTCAAAGGTTGATTTGGAAAACCTATAGACTCGCTCAACCGTTGTGTTGATGATTTTAAGCATGTATTTCAGGTGATTGAAGTTGAAGAATTGCGGAGCTTGATGGAGAAGGATTGCGGATTGCTTTTGTGGTGATTGGTCTAAAATGGATTTCTTTCCCTTTTTGTCATAAAAAAAATATATAATAATAATGTATGGTCATGTACTTTCGTAAATTGTTTATTGATTTGATGAAGTCTGTGGGGGACCTAAATATGACTCTGATATTTCTAAAATTGTTTTACTTGGGATCGAAAGTTTTAGACGATGGTTAAACTATTTCCTTTTATATTTCAAATTTATCTTTTTGAGTTTGTTCAAAGTGTCTTATATAACGATGTTTGTATTTAGCACCCAAATGTGTATTTTCCGCTGCGCAATGTAATTTGGGGGTGTTAATATATGTATATATATATATATATATATATATATATATATATATATATATATATATATATATATATATATATATATATATATATATATATATATATATATATATATATATATATATATATATATATATATATATATATATATATATATATATATATATATATATATATATATATATATATATATATATATATATATATATATATATATATATATATATATATATATATATATATATATATATATATATGTATATATATATATATATATATATATATATATATATATATATATATATTAGTGGCACGAAACAAACATTGTTACCTAATCCTCAATCAAACAACGCCCCTTTCTAGTAGATAAACCGTAATTTAATTTCTTTAATTACTAGGTTTGAGACTAATTGTTTTTCCAGAACCTATATTCACATTAATTGTCACACCCCCAAATTATCAGAGTAAGCGAATACACTGGGGTGCGACTATCATGACTATCATGAGACATAGATTACAAAAAACGACATTAAAAGTCGTTTTATATTTATTAAACTTAAATAAAATTGTGCGGAAGCATTTGATACAACATTATAAAGTAAATCAAGTTTTGAAGAAATAATAGTAAAGTTTAAATTCCCAAAAGATAGTCACGAAAATTTATTATCTCCATGGCACAACAAAGTCACTCCGTCGTCTTGATACCTGAGAAAAACATTGCTAAAGTGTCAACACAAAGGTTGGTGAGTTCATAGGCTTAGTTACAAAATAATTATGATGAACCATAAGATTTTATTAGGTAACTGGCATATAACCAAACATGGATATAATCAAAATAATATACGTTTGTATTCCTACGTCTAAGCTCATTACACCGAAGCATTAACCAAAATATTTAAGTGCCCAAAGCAGATACCTATCCTAGAGCATCTGTGAGGATTCAAATGTAAGTGTATCTAATTTGACCACACAGTCACAATTAGATAGGGAGGTCAGTCCCGATAGGTCTATCCATAACATTCGTGCTTTTCACTAAGTAATTAACGGTTCATGATAATGGGCTAAAGGAAACTTAGGATATTCGGGACTTAGACTTCACGTAGGCAAACGTATCAAGTTTTAGCACTTATGTTCATCCGTAAAAATAAAAGCAATGTTCTCACCCCAAAAGCATTTAAAACAAGTAATGAGTGGGGCTCTGAAACTCACCTCGAAGTAATAGCAACGGTATAATAGCACAACGTAGACATGGAGAAATAATAGCTTGAACAATCCGCAGTCTAAATTAAATAAGGTACATATTACTATACAAGCATAACGACAAATAAATGTAGCATTCAGTCCCCTAGTATGTGCTTGAGTTTATTTAATTAAATCGATAGTTTTTAATACTTGAGAAGGTTTAACAACTGTAGTCATTCAATCGAGACATATTTAACAACATTAGACTCTTCGCAGTCGGGACAGTTTATTTAGTTACGTCATTTAATGGGTCAAACATCCTAAATATATTTTCTTAAAAATATCGTAAATAATTAAACTAAATAAAATTATTAAATATATTAACTACATATTTGATTTAAAAAATGTTATGTCCCCATGTCGGGGAACAGGGAGCATGTTACAATTTAAAATAATTCCACCATTTGAAATATAATTTCGTACGTCATTTTTAGTCAAGGAAAAAGGAGGTGATCTGATAACACCCGAATCCAACATGTTTTTAGGAGCGTTATCCGTACTTTTGTACATGTATATTGGTTATATCTATAATACTTTTGTGCATATTTGTGACCAATTGTGTTTGCAAGTCTTTGTGTAGCCAATTGCAGGAATTAAGTGTAAAACAACGTAAATATGGAGATTAGTACGAGTACGAAGAATTCTAGTCAAGTTCAAGACCCGTGTACAAGTTACAAGCCTTTGAAGATGAATTTCGGGTGCAAGAACAAGTATTTCCAAGGAGCATACAAGTCACTCAGCATGAAGATGCCACCAGCAGCATCAAGTTGCCACTAACAAAAATATCAAAGTTACCACCAGCAGGATGAAGATGCCACCAGCATTTGTGTAGACAGAATTTGTGTCTACATTCATGCAAGCTTATGGAAGAACACACAAGATCATACAAGAACGTTCTAGACTTGCTTTGGCTCCAAGCGTATGTCTTTGGCTCCAAGCCATGCATTCACTCCATGCCTTCAATTTTGCTTATATATAAGACCCTTAGGGTCATGTAACAACATATCTTTTCACAACTCAAATATCTCTTCATATCATCTCATAAATAACTCTCTCAACCTTGTCCAAACCTCCATTCCCGGATTTGAGCAAGGTGGTGTAAGAAAAGTCACTTTTGGAGTCCGAAAAGCAAAGTTAATATCACGAAACTCTTAGGGATAATTAGCAACATATTTCCACTTTGTAAGGCTCTTGATTATGACTTGTAAGACTATTATTTCAGAGTTTATTTCATTGTTTGTTATGAGTAGCTAAATCTCATTCTACACCTAGTAGGATGATGTTTGTGGTATGAAGTAGTGGTTGTGATTGTGATTTATATTTATTTCAATGTCAAGCTTCCTTTCAACCATTAGTACTTATGTTTCATGTGACAATTGTTATCAAAGCTTATTTTTTTGGTAAATATTTCATAGGTCGAAAGGGTTATTTTCTATCAACAAGTCATAGCCGGTTTGTCTATGATTGGCTATCTTTTGTATTGATCATTTCTTAAAAAGTTTTGATTATCAAGAAACATAGTTATAAGTGTTATCAAATTCGTGAAACGACCGTGAATCGAATGTGTTGAAATTGGATTAAGTCTTGAATTGAGTGATTGAGTCTAATGCTTGTTTTCTTTAACCAAGGTCTTGACGAAGATTAAAGCTTTTGAAAACAATAGATTGGATTATCCATCTAATTCTCATAATCATATTTGTTAAACGTGTCATCACAATCATACCACTATGGATGCCTAAACTAGTCTTTACCAAGTGTTGCCTTCAATCTTATTATTCATCTCATCATTTTTACTTGTTATTTGTTTGTCACCAATTGCTACAATCAACGATTATAGTTTTATTTTTGAATGATCATAGGTTTTCCAAATCCCCGTGAACGATCTCGGTATTACCACATAAAAGCTATACACGAATGAAAGGGTTATTGTAACACCTTATTTAATAGGATAGAGTACTACAGTAACTAATGGTGTATCATCAAAGCATGCAAGGTAAATGTCTAAACATTCATGACCATAAATAGAAATACCAGAATCAAACATCGGTAGTCTAGTAACTCACATACAAGCAATATAAGTATTGTAAATGGCAAGGACTAAAAAATGTCCAAAAGAAGTAAAGTATGATAAAGTAGGAATAAATGCATAAGGTAAAAGAGTCGGATAGCTCTTGTTCAAATGCACATACTCTGGAGTTTCTACTTGCGTCCTTGGGTATCTGCCGTTTGGGAACATGGAAAAGTAGACGGCTAAGCATAACGCTCAGTGCACGAATATACAATAAAGCATGGAAGACATAGAATATGGAAACATATAAAGAGCATAAAGCATGAATGGTAGCGGAAATAAATAAGTCCTAGAAAACCTAGTAGTCTGTCATGTTAATTGGTATTAGTTCTAAAAACATAGCTTATGTTACTTATGAAAATCTGTATTAGTTAATGTACCATAATAGACAATATAGGTCATGAGGTCAACAACGTGCATGAATACTTGGAGGGGAGACCACATCATGCAATTAGAGGGGTTTCCTCTAATTAACTGGTAAGTGGGTAGGAGGGATCAGCTCCTTGTGAAGGATGCAAGGCACACATCACATTCACCATGAAATCTTGACTGAAACACGTAACTAGGATGCACCCATACGCCCCACATGATAATATGATAATAAAATGGCCAAATAAATGAAAAGGGACGCCACGAGCTATCACTCCGCCGTGGTGAAGTCATAACACCAGTGCCTCTAGTGTTATGGTTATGGTACCTCCATAACCAGATGAAACTGGTCATGCATGTATATGGCTAAGGTAACTAATAAACATAAGCATTAAATCTGTAACTACTGGGGAAAATAGTTGGCTGCATACGGGAAATCCTAATGAAGGAAGAGATTGTCCAATAGAAGCTAACGAAAACGATGAAGACTAATCCGCCTCGACGGATGACACTACATAAGAAATATGCACGTGTATGAGTTGTCTGAATTACATGTGCCTTATTGTTCCGTGTATTATTAGCTTGTTATATGAATTCTGTCATGTTTTACTGTTTACTGTGTTAACTGTGGTTATTCTGATGTTTTGTTGAGTATTATTCATGTATTAGTGTATTATAATACTTGTATTGTAATACCAAGTAACTTTCTAAAAATAGCAGGTTTTCATAAATATTAAGTTTCTAAAAATCGAAAGTTTCCAAAAATAGTAAGTTTCCATATTTAGAAATAAGATAACTTATAAATAATAATTAAAGTTTAAATAGTACAATACAAGTCTTGGTTATAGTTCATTAATTAAATAACTGGTTAATTTAAATAAACTATACATTATATGATTTTAATTAAAAATGCATGTTTTAATTAAATGATTAAGTAAAATAACTTAGGTTATACATGAATTAATTTAATAAATTAATTAACCTAAAGTTTAATATAACATGTCTAATAAAAATAGTTTTTATGAAAAATCCCGATCCTGAGCCCGTGTTTATATATAAGCCAAATCAAATAAGCTAAAATCAAAGTCCCACCGAGACCTTAGAGGGGTCTCAGTTGACACTACTTAAATCAACTAAACATGTAAACATACCCCGACCTAATTCCGGGGTCCCTTTGGTCTCGGGTCCGAATAACAAAACCAACCGAGCCCCTTTGGGGGTCTTGGTGGTGCCTCGATGCACACAGCCGAACAAACAAACCCACACCCCGACCCTTGGTCGGGGTTCTTGCTGCGTCCGAGCCTCAAACAAACCAAGCCGAGCCCCTTGGGGTTCTCGGTGGTGGTGAAGAAAAACAAGTCGAGCACCCCTTTGGGGTCTCGGTGTCTCGGCCGAACCATAAACCATACAAACCAACCCGTCTCATGTATTTAATTAATCCATTACATGTTTTTATTTGTGTTCTTGATGATTAATTAAATAATTAACATGAAATCAAAAGAATTAAAAAGAAAAGAAAAGGGTTTGATTATACCAACGCGTGTAGAACGAAAAGATGATCACGAATAATAAAAACAAGCAACAAAAATCTTCTGGTTCTCCCTTTTCTTTGATGTAGGCCGGCGGCAACAAGAGAGGACAAGCAGGAGACAAAAACTTTTCTGAAAACCTAAAATAATGAAAAAGGATTTCTCCTGATGTTTTTAATAAAATTTATTTTGGGCCAAAAGGCCCACTTGGCCTCCTTCTTTGCTCTAGCCGCGGCATAGGGGCCCACTAAGGGTAACCCGTAACTTTTCCGTGTTAAAACAATTAGCGTGTATGTTCGTGATTTAGTATTCGTGATTTTGGTATTCGTGATCGTGTCACGTTTATAATATTTATGATTGTTCGTTATTTATTATCGTGACACGTGTATTAATATTATAAAAGGAAAGTTTAAATTTTATCGTGTTTTTGTAAGTTACTGTTCATGTGTACTGTTCATAGGTTTTAATGCGGGTTTTACAACTCTTCCCCTCTAAAAGAATAATTCGTCCTCGAATTGGAGAAATGTAAACTGAAAGAAAACATACCCGAATTAGAACTGGAAATGAGGGTAAGAAGTCCGTATAGACTCCTCCGTCTCCCAGGTGGCTTCCCGCTCAGGATGATCCCTCCAAAGGATTTTGACGAAAGGGATCGTCTTCCTCCACATGACACGATCTTGTCGCTCAAGAACTCTCTCGGGTTCTTCGATATTTGAAAGATCCTCTCGAATCTGATCAACTGGATACTGGACAACATGAACTGGATGGTAGTTGTATCCTCTGAGTAAGGACACATGGAACACGTTGTGAACGTGTGATAGCTGAGGCGGTAACGCTAAACGGTATGACACTTCACCAACGCGTTCTATGATGTCGAACGGTCCGATGAAGCGAGGATTGAGCTTCCCCCTGATTCCAAAACGTCTAACTCCTCGTGCAGGCGATACCTTGAGGAAAACGTGATCACCTACGTTAAAAGACACATCTCTACGATGTTTATCAGCATAGCTCTTTTGACGAGCACGAGCTTCCTGAAGCTTTGCCTTGGCGACAACGACCTTCTCATTGGTCACTTCAATCATCTCTGGACCCTCAAGCAGTCGTTCGCCCACCTGATCCCAGCAGATTGGGGCGCACCACTTTCTACCATACAACATCTCGAAGGGAGCACACTTGATGCTAGCGTGCCAGTTGTTGTTGTATGCGAATTCTACTAGGAATATATAATCATCCCAGCTTCCTGACCACTCTAGAGCTCACAATCGCAACATGTCCTCCAATGTCTGAATGGTACGTTCCGATTGTCCGTCGGTCTGAGGATGAAAGGCAGTGCTGAGCTTAAGTCTGGTGCCCTAAGCTTTCTGTAGACTCTGCCAGAACAGTGATGTGAAACGGGGATCTCTCTCAGAGATGATTTCTGATGGATTACCATGTAGTCTCATGATCTCCCTCTGGAATGTGTCTGCTAATTTGCTGACCGGATGCTCCTTGCGAATCGACAGAAAATGAGCAGATTTAGTCAACCTATTCACAATGACCCATATAGCGTCGTTCTTCTTCTGAGTAACCAGAAAATTAGTAACAAAATCCATGGAGATTTTGTCCCACTTCCACGCTGGAATATCTAATGGTTGTAGTAAACCACTAGCTCGCTGATGTTCGATCTTCACCTGCAGGCAGATCATACACTTATAACTAAGGTGGCAACATCCTGCTTTATACCACTCCACCTAAAGTGTTGCTTGATGTCGTGGTACATCTTGGTAGAACCAGGATGTATGGTAAATGGAGAACTGTGAGCTTCAGTCAACACATCTTCTCTGAGAATAGAGTCATCAGGAACCACTAGTCTAGTGCCCCGCCATAAGATACCGTCGTCGTCAACACGAAACTCCGTCTACTGATCAAGGTTCTGAATGATAGCCCAAATTTCACCATCGTCCTTCTGAGCTCCCTTGATCCTAGAATGTAAGTCTGGTTCCACTCTAAGATTATCCCAGTAACCGTGTTGTCCTCGTACACAAAACTCAATATCAGTCATCTCTAGGTCACGAATGATCTCCTTTGCAATCCAAATGCCAGCAATCATACCCGACCTTCTGCTTAGAGCATCTGCCACCACATTCGCCTTACCAGGATGGTACTGAATGTTGGTGTCGTAGTCCTTCAATATCTCTAACCATCTCCTATGTATCATGTTCAGTTCCTTTTGGGTGAAGATGTACTTGAGACACTTGTGGTCGGTGAATATGTCACATGATTCACCATAGAAATAATGTCTCCAGATCCTCAAACCGAATACAACTGCTGCATGCTCTAAATCGTGAGTAGGATAGTTTTCTTCATAAGGTTTCAGCTGTCATGATGCGTATGCAATAACCTTCCATGTTGCATGAGAACGCAGCCTAAACCCTTTCCTGAAGCGTCACTATATATATAAAATCCACATGATCCAGATGGGAGAGTAAGAATAGGTGCAGTCACAAACTTCTGCTTCAGATCTTCAAAGCTCTTCTCTCGCTCTTCTGTCCAGACGAATTTCTCTCCTTTCCTCATTAGCTTTGTAAAACCCGCATGCTTTTACCATGAATAGTGCCCTTAAGATCGTACGTCCTAGATTAAAACTTACCTTATTCAGTATTGATCACATTCATGTGCTATTAATCAAGTAAGTACATACGTGTATAACATGATAAGTATCGTCTACGTACGAACTCATGATAAGCAGTTAATAAGTTTTCACGGGAACATAATTAAATCATGATCACCATTAAAACACGAACTAAAATAATCACGTAAATACATATAATATAATTACGAGCGTTAAGATTACGATAAACTACATGATAAAATAAACAGAAACACTTTAAACACGAACACGTTTAACCACGAACGAACACGAAACATCGGGACACGGAAAACATTTGGGTTACCCCTTGTGGGCCCCATAGACACGAATTTAGGAAGAGAATGGGCCTAGCCCATCATTTTTACTAAACAAAGGGTTAAGGGAAAAATACATTCATTTTCACTTTTCAAGAAAATAAACATAAAACCCTAAAAGATTTTTCTCCTTCTCCTCCTTGTTCCTCCTTGTGCCGCCACCCATAACAACACCATAGGAGGGTGTTGTTGATTTTTGACATTAAAAACAAGTGCTAGAAACCGTGTTTGTTCATCATTCTTCAATCTACGTATTGGTATATCATTCTAAACCTTTCTTTTTAATTCTTTTAAATCTTTGATTATTTTCATGAACATGTTATTATTATTCTTATTAAAACATGATAATTAAACATTGATCTAACATGTTTTGGGGTAAATTAAAATCAAAGGATGATATAAAAGGGTGTTTGTTTTAGTCGCCTAGCATAACCAACCCGAGGGGGGGGGGTTCGGTTTGCTTTTAGCCGCCACCACCAAGACCATTGTTGGTCTTGGTTGGTGCATGTGGGACCCACGGCTGCAAGGGGGCACACGTACCCCGAGTTTGGCTCGGGGTACGGTGTCGAGTTCATGCCCGATTCATGGTTCGTTGGTTAAATCATGATTTATGATACATGTTAATTTTTATGAATTATGAACTTAGGATATAAATTAATTAATAACATGAGATATTAATTAAATCATGACTTAGGTTATTTTAATTATTAATTTAGCATGATATTAATTTAACCTAAGTATTTTATGTTATAAGTTATAATTAATTAATTATTTTAAACATGCCTATAATTAATTAATTTAGACATGACTTAGGTTATGTTATTAATACATAATAATACACATTTTAACCTAAGTATTTTATTCCATTTTAATTAAAACATGTTATACTTTAATTAAAATGCTTAACCTATAGTTTAATTAAAATACATGAAATAATAATTAAACTATACACTATATCATATGACTTAAGAAATAAGCTTATAAACACTTAGACTTATATGTTAGCTTATGTAACCAGCTTAATTCTAAATATGGAAACTTCTATTTATAGAAACTTAATTAAATAAGGCAACTAATCTATTAATGGAAACCTTCTATATATGGAAATCTATCTATTTCAGGCAGCTAATCTAATCATGGAAACCTTCTATATATGGAAACTTATTTAATTAAGGCAGCTGATCTAGTTTTGGAAACTTTCTATTTTTAGAAACTAATCTATTTTAAGCAGTAAATTCTATTTTAGGAAACTTTATATTTTTGGAAACTTTCTATTTTTGGAAACTTTCTATTTTTTGAAACTTTCTATTTTTGGTAACTTTCTATTTTTGGAAACTTTCTATTTTTGGGAAACTTTCTATTTTTGGAAACCTGCTATTTTTGGAAAGTTACTTATTATTACACAGTAAGTATAATAATACATGAAATACCAGTAATACTTAATCAGATTAATCAGAATACAAGATAAACACAGTTTAGGGCTTTAAACAGTAAACCATGACCTAAAACATACCAAGTAAGCTAAGATGAGACATAAAACCCAGTACGTAATCAGTGACTCGATACTTATACACGTGTGTATTCATGTAGCGTTAGTGATCCAGAAGTAGGAGTCTTTCTTCCGTTCATTCACTGGACTTGAGGTACGGATTCCCGTCCTTTCAGTATGGACATTCTTTCCTTATTAGGATTTCCCCGTATGCAGCCAACTATTTTTCCCCAGTATTTGTTTTATTGTTTTGAACTGCTTATGTTTAATTAGCATAATCTATAGCCATATACAAGCATGACCAGTTTCACCTAGTTATGGAGGTACCATAACCATAACATTGGAGGCACCAATGTTATGACTTCCCCACGGCGGAGTGATTGCTCGTGGCGTCCCTTTTCAATTTTGGCCATATTATTATATCATGTGGGGCGTATGGGTGCATCCTAGTTACATGTTTTATTCAGTATATCATGGTGAATGTGGTGTGTGCCTCGCATCCTTCACAAGGAGTTGATCCCTCTTACCCAAACCAATATATTAATTAGAGGCATCCCCTCTAATCAGCATGACGAGGTCACCCCTCCAAGTATTCATGCACGTGACCTTTTCATGACCTATATGGGCTATGGTATATTTATGTTAAAACAGTTTTCATAAGATAAACATAAGGCTTTTCAAACTATAAAACCAGTTTTCTTAATACTTAACCAGTTTACTCAGAACTTATTCTTCCGCTGTTATATGTTACATGCTTATCCTATTTCATGCTATATTGTATATCCGTGCACTGAGCGTTTTGCTCAGCCGTTACTTTCCTTTCCATGTCCCAAAACGGCAGGTACCCAAGACTCGAGCATTTGGAGGACATGCATAGGATGGAAGCTGCCATAGACTTCTTCTCCTGTTTCCTTCATATATTTATGCTTGTTTAGTCTTTCTTTCAGTTCATTTATCTTGTTATGTTTTGGGCTTATGTTTGGGAACCGATGTTTGATTCCGGTTTTCCCTATGGTCATGTATGTTTTACTACATATTACCTTGCATGCTTTGATGACACGCCATAATTACGCGTGACATTCCATCTATCAAAATGGGGTGTTACAATTATGGTATCAGAGCCCAAGGCTTCGACCTGTAGGCTCTAAAACTCGACCTGTGACTAGTGGGTAGTCACCAGGAGCTTCCTAAGCCAACGATTGTTATTCCACGTATTGATGTTTCAGCGCGTTGTTGTTTTAGCCATGATGTTTTCAGCACCTTGTTGTTTTCACCATGATGTTTTCACCAGTATCATCTTACTAATATGGAATGAACAACCGTCATCCATACTTAGTTATGTGTCATTGTCTATGCATGATGTTCCTCGTGAACTGTGACGATGTGGACTGACCCCAGTAGTTCATAATTTTCACATAAAATTTTTCTGTTAAGTTTTGACAATGATTTTTAATTATTATGTTTCATGCATTCATGTATTTATATCATATGTCATCTGTTGCAGGAATTTTGACTAAGTAATGGTTGGTACAGGACTGGCCCTATTTAGTCGCATGTGCTTTTATCGAAACTTTTAACTTTGGGACCGACCCATAGGCGTCCCCTCGCCATGTCTTTTGTTTTGGAACCGACCCATAGGCGTTCCCTCGCACATATAAAGGTTTTATAAACTACATTACGCATTCATGCACTGTTTTTCTTGCATAAAATTTTTCTCATGATTTAAATTGGCATAAAATTTTTTCATGTCCCATCATAAGTTATTATGTTTTTATGTCAAGTATGCCTTCATACTGTCATGGTTAACTTCAGTTTCATGCTGATTATGTTATACACTTCTTCGTAATGGATGGTTTCATGTTTCCTCATGATAATTCCGTCTTCATGTTGATTATGTTTCACGCCTCTTTTGTTATTTACGTTGTCCTGCAAGACATTGTTAGATTTCTTGAATCATGCTTTCATGATAGTCATGGTTGGTTCCATTGATCATGCTGTCAGGCAAATCATCGTTGAATTTTGTGTAACCACACTTTAGCGTTTCTCTATGCAACCAGAATGATGTCTATGCTAATACTGCCAGGTTATCATGATGGTTTTCCTAACCGTTTAACCGGTTCACTTTCCTTAAATCATGACAAATGATCGAGCCCATACCGATTATTTCATGTGCATTCCATGTGTACTCCACGTACCGTATTTCATGTGTATTACATGTACCTTAATCCATGTGTATTCCACTTGCAATACTTCACGAGTATTCGCTAGTCGATTCTAAATCACCTCAGACGTATGTTCACTTGCTGATATTCTACAAGATTGTCGATGCCGCTCATAGCTTGGAGATGTTACTGAAGGTTGATGCTGCTGATGTTGGGAGACGCTACGAGATGCTGATGCTGATGCGGTTCACAACCTGGAGATCCTAAAAGACGAAGACAAAGGCGTCGGAGCAAAGCAATTGGACGAGAAGATGCTTCACCATCAGACAATTCCCATCAATCATTGTCCCAAATTCATAGTTACATGTCACACGTCGTTCGGCTATCATTTCAGCCATATGAGTGCAAACCAGTACCAGCCGGCCACTCAGCTAAATAGTTACATGAGTCACGGTCATGATAATGACCGTCATGGAACCGACAGACAAGATGATAGTAACCACTACTATGACAGCAACTATCCTAGAAATCACAACCGAGGCTCCGGCCACGGACGTGATCAGACATACAAATGATCAGTAGTCCAACCGATCCGCCAATTTTGGCATATTAACCTAATAATTGTAATTCTAATTGTTTCACATCTCGAGACACATGTCAAGACATCAGTCAAGACACATGTCTCACATATACTTTCTGAGGACACATGTCAAGATACCAGTCAAGACATATGTCACGCTTACATTTCTCAAAGACACGAGTCAAGACACATGACTCACGTCTAATTATGGAACATTTCTAAGAAATTCAGGGTACCCTCCAAGGGTATATCTATGTTGTTGTGCCATGTATTAATCAGGCCACAAGAATTTCAATACCATTATCGGCGCATCAGTGAGAACTGTCACATTGCCGATGTCACTTTCATTTCTTTCACCATAGTTCATATATTCATAACCATGAAGGACGCCTTTCGTATTCCCACGCATACGAAGGTTTTCCTTCAGCTTAATGATAAGATCCAAGCTGCTAACGCATTTCCTCGGACATACACGAGATGAATTTTATCCTAATTATGTACTATGAACACCACACCATGCTATGATTCATAATTATGTACAGTAATGTTCAGGCTCCTGAATACATTCAGCTTGATTTGCCATCAGGAAAATCTGTACAAATTATCTATGCTTTTCAAGCACGTGCTTTGTTAGCCATATTGCTAAAATTTTCTAGCTGTCAGTAACACACGACTACTAAGGTCCTTTTACGCATAACCAACGGATTATTCCAAAAGTGTTCCTTACACTCCAGAAGAACCTTCAAGGAGAAGGATGGTACCATGAGATTATGTGTCGACTACCGTCGACTTAAACAAATCACCATTCATGACCGTTATTCTCCTCCACATATTGACAACATGTCCAATCAACCGTATGGTGTTAATCACTTTTCCAAGATCGAACTCACGATCATGCTGCCAACAGTGACGAGTGAAAAAGCAGGACATGTCCATGACTGCTATTCGTACACGACTCGGTCATGCTAGATTTATGATTTTGAATTAGTCTCATCAATGCTCCAACCGCATTATGGACTTAATAAATTGAGTTTCCATGAACTCCTAAACAAATTCATCAGCATCTTCATTGAGGATAACCTGATTTCCTCTAAGCCTAGAGAAGAACAGGAAGACCATATCTGCACTATGTTGCAAATTCTATGACAAGAGAAATTTCACCCTGGAAATTTTTCCAATATCAATTTTGTTTGATTACAGTGACACGCTGGATCACATGGATTTACATGGTTCATCTTACCATGACTCTGCTTATGACGTAAAGGAGAGAACCCTACACTACATTAGGTGTTCTAGAAAATCATACCCTAGGAGAAGTCTAGATTCAGAGACTCAGAGTTTCGCAAACTCCTAGGTATCAAGTTCTACGAAGCAAGATACAGTTACGTTCATATCTAGGTACCTGACATACCAACAGGTTAAGATAGGACACCAACAAACTGGGATGTTTTCATCATATGAAATTGTGAATCAAAAAGGGACAAGATCTCCATGGATTTTAGTTACCAGATTTCAGCAAACTCAGAAGAAGCATGATGCTATCTGGGTTATTGTCAACAGTTTGATCAAGTCTGCAGAATCCTTACATCCGTACGGATTTCAGAACCAACAGATTGAACGAACATGTTCCAGCCAAGGCTCATCCGATCACTTGGCAATCCCTCAGTTATCGGGTCAGATAAAGATTCGTAGTTGTACTCCTTAATTACTTCACGTCTTCATGCTAATTCCATGACTTGCTTTCGCGCTCGCGTTCATGACACTATTCACGTTCATGATGGTATCTCGGCTTACGATTTTGTGTTCATTTTTTTTCTCATTCTGGGAAGTTTTGCAAGAACTTGAGAGACCAGACCCAAGTTTAGTATAACTCTCCATCATCAGATAGACGTTTCACGTCATATTCCACGTCTCACCTTGTAGCGTTTGGCGTTAACGCCATTATGTTCTATGATCACGATATGTCTCACATGTCATGTTCATTCCACGTTCCTCATATCATGATCAAGATATGTTACACGTATCATGGATCACGATATGTTTACTCATACTACACTCGCCATATCTCCACGTAGCACGTTCAAAATTTTTCACGTATCACGTTCAAAATTTTTCACGTACTACGTTTCTTTATGTCTCGCGCATCGTTTCTAATTATCAGTTAAGTCAGATGGTCTTGCATCGTAACGTTTCAGTTACCCTTGCACGTTAACTCTTATTTTTTCCTCGATCAAATTTAGGGGATCTACCTTCCGTTGATAACCAAGAATTTCTTCTTATTCCAAGGCAAGGTCAGGAGGACCAAGATTTATCATTAGTGTCAGGATCTTCTGAAGGAACCGTTCCAAGAGGGAGGCCACTTGGAAACGGACAAGTTCATCCGGACTTCTTATCCACTTTTCTCTTATCGATTTGATACGTCCTTTCAGTCACTTCACGTTCCAGGTCTTTTCAAGACATGTCACGTTCCACGTTCCCTTCTACCATGTCACCTTCATTTCCGTTATTTTGCATACCTTTCCAGTTTGATTCGGGTATGTTTCGCTTCCAGTTACTTTATCTATAATTCGGGGACGAATTATTCTTTTTAGGGGGAAGAATTGTAAAACCCGCATGCTTTTACCATGAATAGTGCCCTTAAGATCGTACGTCCTAGATTAAAACTTACCTTATTCAGTATTGATCACATTCATGTGCTATTAATCAAGTAAGTACATACGTGTATAACATGATAAGTATCGTCTACGTACGAACTCATGATAAGCAGTTAATAAGTTTTCACGGGAACATAATTAAATCATGATCACCATTAAAACACGAACTAAAATAATCACGTAAATACATATAATATAATTACGAGCGTTAAGATTACGATAAACTACATGATAAAATAAACAGAAACACTTTAAACACGAACACGTTTAACCACGAACGAACACGAAACATCGGGACACGGAAAACATTTGGGTTACCCCTTGTGGGCCCCATAGACACGAATTTAGGAAGAGAATGGGCCTAGCCCATCATTTTTACTAAACAAAGGGTTAAGGGAAAAATACATTCATTTTCACTTTTCAAGAAAATAAACATAAAACCCTAAAAGATTTTTCTCCTTCTCCTCCTTGTTCCTCCTTGTGCCGCCACCCATAACAACACCATAGGAGGGTGTTGTTGATTTTTGACATTAAAAACAAGTGCTAGAAACCGTGTTTGTTCATCATTCTTCAATCTACGTATTGGTATATCATTCTAAACCTTTCTTTTTAATTCTTTTAAATCTTTGATTATTTTCATGAACATGTTATTATTATTCTTATTAAAACATGATAATTAAACATTGATCTAACATGTTTTGGGGTAAATTAAAATCAAAGGATGATATAAAAGGGTGTTTGTTTTAGTCGCCTAGCATAACCAACCCGAGGGGGGGGGGTTCGGTTTGCTTTTAGCCGCCACCACCAAGACCATTGTTGGTCTTGGTTGGTGCATGTGGGACCCACGGCTGCAAGGGGGCACACGTACCCCGAGTTTGGCTCGGGGTACGGTGTCGAGTTCATGCCCGATTCATGGTTCGTTGGTTAAATCATGATTTATGATACATGTTAATTTTTATGAATTATGAACTTAGGATATAAATTAATTAATAACATGAGATATTAATTAAATCATGACTTAGGTTATTTTAATTATTAATTTAGCATGATATTAATTTAACCTAAGTATTTTATGTTATAAGTTATAATTAATTAATTATTTTAAACATGCCTATAATTAATTAATTTAGACATGACTTAGGTTATGTTATTAATACATAATAATACACATTTTAACCTAAGTATTTTATTCCATTTTAATTAAAACATGTTATACTTTAATTAAAATGCTTAACCTATAGTTTAATTAAAATACATGAAATAATAATTAAACTATACACTATATCATATGACTTAAGAAATAAGCTTATAAACACTTAGACTTATATGTTAGCTTATGTAACCAGCTTAATTCTAAATATGGAAACTTCTATTTATAGAAACTTAATTAAATAAGGCAACTAATCTATTAATGGAAACCTTCTATATATGGAAATCTATCTATTTCAGGCAGCTAATCTAATCATGGAAACCTTCTATATATGGAAACTTATTTAATTAAGGCAGCTGATCTAGTTTTGGAAACTTTCTATTTTTAGAAACTAATCTATTTTAAGCAGTAAATTCTATTTTAGGAAACTTTCTATTTTTGGAAACTTTCTATTTTTGGAAACTTTCTATTTTTGGAAACTTTCTATTTTTTGAAACTTTCTATTTTTGGTAACTTTCTATTTTTGGAAACTTTCTATTTTTGGGAAACTTTCTATTTTTGGAAACCTGCTATTTTTGGAAAGTTACTTATTATTACACAGTAAGTATAATAATACATGAAATACCAGTAATACTTAATCAGATTAATCAGAATACAAGATAAACACAGTTTAGGGCTTTAAACAGTAAACCATGACCTAAAACATACCAAGTAAGCTAAGATGAGACATAAAACCCAGTACGTAATCAGTGACTCGATACTTATACACGTGTGTATTCATGTAGCGTTAGTGATCCAGAAGTAGGAGTCTTTCTTCCGTTCATTCACTGGACTTGAGGTACGGATTCCCGTCCTTTCAGTATGGACATTCTTTCCTTATTAGGATTTCCCCGTATGCAGCCAACTGTTTTTCCCCAGTATTTGTTTTATTGTTTTGAACTGCTTATGTTTAATTAGCATAATCTATAGCCATATACAAGCATGACCAGTTTCACCTAGTTATGGAGGTACCATAACCATAACATTGGAGGCACCAATGTTATGACTTCCCCACGGCGGAGTGATTGCTCGTGCCGTCCCTTTTCAATTTTGGCCATATTATTATATCATGTGGGGCGTATGGGTGCATCCTAGTTACATGTTTTATTCAGTATATCATGGTGAATGTGGTGTGTGCCTTGCATCCTTCACAAGGAGTTGATCCCTCCTACCCAAACCAATATATTAATTAGAGGCATCCCCTCTAATCAGCATGACGAGGTCACCCCTCCAAGTATTCATGCACGTGACCTTTTCATGACCTATATGGGCTATGGTATATTTATGTTAAAACAGTTTTCATAAGATAAACATAAGGCTTTTCAAACTATAAAACCAGTTTTCTTAATACTTAACCAGTTTACTCAGAACTTATTCTTCCGCTGTTATATGTTACATGCTTATCCTATTTCATGCTATATTGTATATCCGTGCACTGAGCGTTTTGCTCAGCCGTTACTTTCCTTTCCATGTCCCAAAACGGCAGGTACCCAAGACTCGAGCATTTGGAGGACATGCATAGGATGGAAGCTGCCATAGACTTCTTCTCCTGTTTCCTTCATATATTTATGCTTGTTTAGTCTTTCTTTCAGTTCATTTATCTTGTTATGTTTTGGGCTTATGTTTGGGAACCGATGTTTGATTCCGGTTTTCCCTATGGTCATGTATGTTTTACTACATATTACCTTGCATGCTTTGATGACACGCCATAATTACGCGTGATATTCCATCTATCAAAATGGGGTGTTACAAGCTTAGTCAAAGGTAAGGCTAACCATGAAAAGTTCTCTACAAACCTGTGGTAGTAGCCAGCTAAACCCCAAAAACTTCTAACTTCTGTTGCAGATGTAGGTCTCGGCCATTTAGTGATAGCTTCAACCTTGGTAGGATCCATGGTGATCCCCTCTGCAGATACAATATGGCCCAAAAATGCCACCTTGGTTAACTAGAACTCACACTTAGAGAACTTGGCATACAACTGCTTCTGACGAAGAATCTACAAGACTGTACGAAGGTGTTCCTCATGTTCCTCCTTGGATTTGGAGAATATCAGAATGTCATCAATGAACACAATAACGAACTTGTCCAGAAACTTATGGAAGACACGGTTCATCAAATCCATGAAGACAGCTGAAGCATTAGTGAGTCTGAATGGCATGACTATGAACTTGTAGTGCCCATAACGTGTACGGAAAGCAGTCTTGGAGATATCCTGCTCTTTGACCCGTAACTGATGGTAGCCGAACCTCAAATCGATCTTCGAGTAATGCTTGGTGTCCTGAAGTTGATCGAATAGGTCATCAATACGCGGCAAAGGATAACGATTCCTGGTCGTGATCTTGTGTAGCTTACGATAGTCTATACATAAACGCATTCTGTCGTCTTTCTTCTTCACGAGCAGTACCGGTGCACCCCATGGCGATGCACTGGGACGAATGAAACCTCGTTCTAGAATTTCCTGCAGCTGATCTTTTAGTTCCTTAAGCTCTATAGGATCCATACGGTAAGGAGGTTTGGAAATCGGCTCTGCACCTGGTATGAGCTCGATTCCAAACTCGACTTCACAAACAGGTTGTATGCCCAGAAGTTCATCTAGAAATACGACAGGAAACTCTGACACAATAGGCTGATCTTGGAGTGATGGAGACTCGACAGTAATGTCATGAATATTGGCTATGAAGCCCTGACAGCCGTATGATAGCAATACACGCGCCTCCATGGATGAAATATTATGTACGGACCTCCCTGGCAGAAAACCATGGTGTATGTAATCTGGAGATTTAACATCACCGAAGATAACCCGATAAGTGTGGCAGTCAATCGTGGCCTGGTGTTTGGATAACGAGTCCATGCCCAAAATCAAGTCAAAATTGCACATGTTCAAAAGAAGTGCGTCAACTCTGCGGATCTTGTCATCAAATTCTAGGGGAAGATCTCTGTACACCTGAGTGATTCGTACAGAGTCCCTAAGTGGCGTGGAAATGCATAAGGCATTATCTAATGGCATCGGGGAAATCCTAACACGTACAGCAAAAGTAGTGGACACAACTGAATGCGTCGCTCTTGTATCAAATAGAACACATGCTTCCAAACCATTCATAAAGAGATTTCCGGTGATGGTACCTGAAGTCTTATTTGCCTGATCTCTAATAGTAGTGAACACGCGACCAGAAGTAGGAGGTGGCTTGGTGTCAACGTGTCTAGAGGTGCCTTCTATCACACCTTGGCGACAGTTCTTCTGATGATGATCTTGTTGGCCACATTTGAGACATCCACTAGTACCTCGGCGACAAACACCCGAATGTTTGTGCGGACAAGTAGGACAGATAGAGGGCATGAATCTCCAAGTAGGCCTCCCAACTAGATGAGAGCTTGTGACCAGATTTCATGCATGAGTCGTGATCGTGAAACATAAACATGATTACATAACAAATATTTGAGCATTACCTGGTGTTGCAGGATGGTTCAACTACGAACCTCTGCGGTCCTGGTTCCTATCGTAACCATTGTTCCTGGGTATAAGAGCTGGTGTGTCAGAAAAGAGAAATATACCTAGCTTAATAATGTTGAATTTAGAGGTAAGGACTTGCTCTCGTTAACATCATTATGGTAGTTGTAACTACTGTCACTCTTTTCTGGAGCAGAAAGATCATTGGACTGACCGTTTACCTCGGATGACTGTTACTGAGAGGCTAGAGGATTTCGAGCCTCAGTCTCCTGTTTGAAATGAGGAATTGAACAAAGAATGATGTAAAATGACATACTGAAAATCTTCACCGATTTACAAATGGTGATATAAGATACCTCTTAGTTGGGTTATCCTCACTAAACTCTTGTTCCTGAAGTATCTCATACTTCCGAGCTGCATCGACCACTTATGCCACCGTGTTGAAGGTGGAATCTGCCAACTCATTGGGGACCGATGTACGAAGAGCCCATCGTAAGTTGTGTTCTTGCTCTTCAGCAGTATGTGTTGTTGTGCCAATAGCGTCGGCCAGTCGAAGGAAACGTTGCATGAACCCGCTGCTGCTCTCCCCAACTCCTTGCCTAATTCCGTAGTACTCCCTCAACAGCTCATACCTCTCAGTCTTGGGAAGGGGTGGCGGTGGTGGAGGATTGTGGTTGTTGTTGCTGCTATGAGCCTGAAATCTCGCATGAACTTTGCCTCTGATTTCATTGCGAAATTGGGGAAGGAGGGCTTGCAGAGCTGCATTGACAGTTGCTGCCAAATCTGGAGTATTGCGAGAGTTCACCATCTGACAGTTTAAAACAACAAAATGCAACATAAAACATAAATCTGAAATGAAATAACATAAAAATGCATGAAAAATGTATAAATCAAAGAAGCAGTTTATAATGCATGAAACAATGTAAAAATGCATGATGCAGTTTATAAAACTTTTATATGAACGGGAGTGAACGCCTATGGTCAGTTCACTCAAAAAGAAAGAAATGGCGCGTGGACGCCAATGGGTCGGTCCCAAAGTTAAAAGTTTCGATAAAAGCACATACGACTAAATAGGGCCAGTCCTGTAGCAACCATTACTTAGTCATAAACCTGCTACAATGATATGAATGTATGAAATAAAATGAAAATGAATGAATGCATGAAAACCAACTGTCAGTTCTAGGAAGACACTAGTGAGTACCCGTAAGTCACAGGTCATGTTTTACAGAGCTACAGGTTGAAACCTTGGCTCTGATACCATAATTGTAACACCACATTTAATAGGATAGAGGGCTACAGTAAATTATGGCGTATCACCAAAGCATGCAAGGTAAATATCTAAACATTCATGACCATAAATAGAAATACCGAAATCAAACATCGGTAGTCTAGTAACTCACACACAAGCAATATAAGTACTATAAATGGAAAGGACTAAACAATGTCCAAAATAAGTAAAATACGATAAAGTAGGAATAAATGCATAAGGTAAAAGAGCCGGATAGCTTCCAGTCTGAATGCACATATTCTGGAGTTCCTACTTGCATCCTTGGGTACCTGTCGTTTGGGAACATGGAAAAGTAGACGGTTGAGCATAACGCTCAGTGCACGGATATACAATAAAGCATGGAAGACATAGAATATGGAAACATATAAAGAGCATAAAGCATGAATGGCAGCAAAAATGAATAAGTCTTGAAAAACCTAGTAGTCTGTCATGTTAACTGGTTTTAGTTCTGAAAACATAGCTTATGTTACTAATGAAAATTTGTATTAGTTAATGTACCATAATAGCCAAAATAGGTCATGAGGTCAACAATGTGCATGAATACTTAGAGGGGAGACCTCATCATGCAATTAGAGGGGTTGCCTCTAATTAACTGGTAAGTGGGTAGGAGGGATCAGCTCCTTGTGAAGGATGCAAGGCACACATGATAATATAATAATAAGATGTCCAAATAACTAAAATGGGGCGCCACGAGCTATCACTCCGTCGTGGTAAAGTCATAACACCACTGCCTCTAGTGTTATGGTTATGGTACCTTCAAAACTAGATGAAACTGGTCATGCATGTATATGGCTAAGGTAACTAATAAACATAAGCATTAAATCTGTAACTACTGAGGAAAACAGTTGGCTGCATACCGGAAATCCTAATGAAGGAAGAGATCATCCTTACTGAAGGACGGGAAATTTGTACCTTATGTCCAGTAGAAGCTAACGAAAACGATGAAGACTAATCCGCCTTGACGGATAACACTACATAAGAAATATGGACGTGTATGAGTTGTCTGAATTACATGTGTTTTGCTCGTTCCGTGTATTATTAGCTTGTTATATTCTCTCATGTTTTACTGTTTACTGTGTTAACTGTGGTTACTCTGATGTTCTGTTGAGTATTATTCATGTATTAGTGTATTATAATACTTGTATTGTAATACCAAGTAACTTTCTAAAAATACCAGGTTTCCATAAATAGTAACTTTCTAAAATAGAAAGTTTCCAAAAATAGTAAGTTTCCATATTTAGAAATAAGCTGACTTATAAATAATAATGGGTTTAAATAGTACAATACAAGTCTTGGTTATAGTTCATTAATTAAATAACTGGTTAATTTAATTAAACTATACATTATATGATTTTAATTAAAAATGCATGTTTTAATTAAATGACTAAGTAAAATACCTTAGGTTATACCTGAATTAATTTTATAAATTAAATAACCTAAAGTTTAATATAACTTGTCTTATAAAAATAGTTTTCATGAAAAATCCCGATCCCGAGACCGTGTTTATATATAAGCCAAATCAAATAAGCCAAAATCCGAGACCTTGGAGGGATCTCGGTGGTGCCCCGGTGCATACAGCCGAACAAATAAACGACCCTTGGTTGGGGTTCTTGTTGCGTCTGAGCCTTAAACAAACCAAGCCGAGCTCCTTGGGGGTCTCGGTGGTGGTGAAGAAAAACAAGCCGAGCACCCCTTTGGGGTCTCGGTGTCTCGGCCAAACCACAAACCACACAAACAAAACCCGTCCCATGTATTTAATTAATCAATTACATGTTTTTATTTGTGTTCTTGAAGATTAATAAAATAATTAACATTAAATCAAAAGAATTAAAAAGAAAATAAAAGGGTTTGATTATACCAACGCGTGTAGAACGAAAAGATGATCACGAACAATAAAAACAAGCAACAAAAATCATCCGGTTCTCCCTTTTCTTTGATGTAGGCCGGTGGCAACAAGAGAGGACAAGGAGGAGACAAAAACTTTTCTAAAAACCTAATAATAATGAAAAAGTATTTCTCCAGATGTTTTTAATAAAATTGATTTTGGGCCAAAAGGCCCACTTGGCCTCCTTCTTTGCTCTAGCTATGGCATAGGGGCCCACTAAGGGTAACCCGTAACTTTTCCGTGTTAAAACATTTAGCGTGTATGTTCGTGATTTTGGTATTCGTGATTTTGGTATTCGTGATCATGTCACATTTATAATTGTAGAAACTAGAAGGGGGGGGGGTTGAATAGTTTCTCTTCTATTAGTCACCTAATTAAAATTACTTTCAATTAGGTTTGTATCAAAACTATCTTTTACTTGAAGCTAAGTTACATAATGATTAGGTTTAATTCAAATGCATTAGCAATGGTAATAGGTAAGTATAATGATAATGAAATAAGTAAAGAGTAAGGAAAGAAACAACCTAATGACAAGACACCAAGATTTATAGTGGTTCGACAACGAGGCTCTATCTTCGTTTCTACTCCACTCCTCGAGTACACCTACTCGAGATTTCCACTATATCCACAAGCTCCCTTCTTGGCGGAGAAAGCCTTACATCGTCACTTACATTATTTTCCGATACTAAGCTAAATGTCGAGACCTAATCATTAGCTAGGACCAATCTACACAACGTTGCCTACTTCACAATTTAACGACACAAGGCTAGATGTCGAGTTCTAATCCAAAGCTAGAACCAATCTTCATGACGTTGCCTACTTCACCATTTTACGACACAAGGTTAGATGTCGAGTTCTAATCCAAAGCTAGAATCAAACTTCACGACTCTTCACTTTGAAGCTAAGTGAGAACTTCACACAACACAACTACTAATCACTTTCAAGTTTAGTGAGAACTCACAAGACACAACCACATCACTTTATAGTTTAGTGAGAACTACTACACAATCTATTACAACTCAACTAAACATATCCTAGTACACACATGTAGCTTGGATCTACAAAACACAAATCCAAGCAAACACATATGCAATGGATGTACACAACAAATCCAAGTATTCACAAATATCTTGGATGAACACAACTAGTCCAAGTATTCATAAATACAAATGGATCAACAAAAACAAAAAGGCTAACATGATGAACATGACTAATTCATGGATTCATCTTTATCACAACACTAGTGAGTGAGTGATCTTCTCATTGGACAAGGTAAAGGAGGGTATCAAGAGGATAATCATATGTAAACATACTTAACACATTAAGTGATCATTTACTAATGATTATGCTATAGATAAGAGAATGGGGGCTGAGAAAAACGTCCAAGAGGGTTATTGGAAAATGAGATTTGATCCACTATTTATAGAAGACAAAGTGTAACGGCTAGCTGGGCGTGGATCCTTAACTAGCCCGACGGTTCCATATCGATAAAGAACCGCCTAGCTATTTAAGGTACCGCCCAGTAGAGTCCGCTCCTCTTTTTGTCTATTAGTGGGGTAGGAATATCTGAGGTTTTTAAACCTTCAAAGGATATTCTTATGGCATATGGAATATGCCATTTTCAAATTTACATTTTCCATTTTAATAAAACATTTTCTTAAAAAGAAAGTTTATTAAAAAATCTTTTGTCATATAAACAAAAGTGAGTTTTAAGGATAATCACTTTGATGATCACTAAGTATGATTAAGAAAAGTTAGTGATATGATTATTACCTTGATGATAGTGTTAGTTAAATAATTCGTTTTGTGTTTTACACTAAATGTGTTGTATAGTTTGTTGTGATCAAAACTAAGAAAGATTAGTTAACCCTAATAATGTTTTTAGGCATCACTTGCATTAACAATCTCCCCCTTTTTGATTACGACAAACTATAAACTCATTTACGTAGACATACAAAATATCGAATTATTAACGAGTTTATCACTATCATTTCTCCCCCTTTGTCGTAGCAAAAAGGTAATCACAAGTCTTTGAAGAGAACCGGACTTTGCTAGTAGCTCCCCCTTGGTGGTTGCTCCCCCTTGCTTGGGGCACCAAGTGTATGAGCTAAGGTGACATGCTACACAAAGGTTAGTAGAAAGGAAAGAAACACCAATGTATATATGATCACTACCTACTAAGTAACTTGAGAGGGAGAAGTAAAAGAAATCTCAAATTAGAAGCAAGTATTTGCTAAGTATGTCCAAAGAGGTAAATGACAAAATCAAAGTTCAATTGGTGGAATGGAGGTAGAAAAGAAACATCCAACCAATGAAGATGATAAATTTGTCAAGGGGTTAAAATTTAGAATTGATGGAATCACCCATAATCAATTGTAAAGATTAACCACGATCAACTCAAAAAAAAGAGAATGATAAGGAAAACAAACACAACACAAAGGTTTCATATTACATAAATATGAAAAAGACAAAAAAAGTATATAGTCATACACACAATATGAGTATCTAAAGTAAAAGATATGGAAAATAAACCACAAAGCATAAGCTATTCTAAAAGTGATAATTTTCCAAGATTGCTTAAAATGTTAATGACTCTAAAACAACTTAAGTATTATTGACTCCAAGAGTGCTTAGTCCTTTAGTTGGAAAAATAAGATGACGAGGCATCATTCGAAGTTTTGTCCACGGGAACGAAAACTTTGAGAGGGGGTCGAGTGAGAAGGAATTCAAGAAAAATTAACTTCTCATACACATGAGCAAGTTCAATTTGTTGAAATCGACAACAAGCACACAAGGATACATGATGCAACACAAATTCGGTTGATGGGGGAAGGCCATCACACCTAGGGTTTGGTGGTGGTGAGGAGAGTGGGTAGGAAATGTTTTCACAATGCCTTGTGAGGTTTGGGAAGGTTGAAATGTCATTGAGTTGGGGGGTGTCAAAAAGTTTTGATGGTGGGGGAAGATTTTCCTTTTCTCCGGTGATGGGGTTAATGGAGTAGGTCTCATTCTAATACTTGATTGGAGAGAAGGTGGGGTTCTTGGGTGGTTTGGATGAAGAGGGTTCATTTTTCTTGATCCAAATAGGTCGAACCGAAATCTTCGGTTTCTTGGAAAGCTTGGATGAGGAAGCTTTGGGTGAGGAGGTTTGTGACAATGAAATGTCAAGGTTATGAAAGGAGGAGTTAGGCATTGTTGAGGTGTGAGAATGAAATCTAAAGGTGGGGGTATAAGAAGAAAGTAGACAAGGCAAAGGTTTGAAAATCAAATGTAAAGTGTCAAGGAATTTTTAGCCAAATTGAGTAAACATGGAATCTTGACAGGGGATAGGGTTATGAAGAAAGACAAAAAACGAGCCAAAAATTGGCTTTTCTATCCGCGGTACCTTATAGGGACCGGCGGTTCCTTATCACTTAAGGAACCGCGCGACTTTAGTGAGCCGCGTGCAGTGGACTTGAAACCATGATTTTCTAGGGTTTTGAGAAAAACTAAGACATTTTCAAAAAATTGCAAATCTTGGAATTTTACCTCTATTAGCACTAAATTATGCTAGGGTTGCATAAAAGCAACACATTCACAAAGAATGTATTGACAAAGGGTGACAAAATATTTGGATAACATTTTGAACCAATTTTAGTCAAGTTTTAGAGGTTGTGATAGATTTAGGTTCAATTTTAATTTAGAATTAAAGTTGATTAATGTGCACATAAAGATAGAAACACAGAATGCTAAGTCTATAATTCATCCTCATGAGAAACTCAATGAAGGAAAGAGATACATTAAGAAAATAAATAAAATAAAAAAAACAACTAACTAAAAACAAAGTTAGCTTAAATCTAGGTCATGATGAGTAGTCTTCCTTGGCTTGGTTTTTCTTAAAAAACACTTGCTAGGGAAAATCATCATTTATCTCCTAAAAGTATGATTGGCAAAGAGACTCAACAAAAAGCTTTGCAACTCTATGTGAGCCCCAATCATCTCCATTCTAAGGATATCAAGGAGATAGAAGTTGTTGAGGCAACAAGGGCAATTAGTGCCATTGTGCATGAAATACTCATAAAAGTTAGGATCACCCAAGTTTAGAGTGTTTGAGGGAGGTGGAGGTGGAGGAGGTATGTTCTCCAAAGGTGATGAGGGTGAGTGTGGAGGTATGCTCTCCAAGGGTGAAAAGGGTGAGTTTGGAGGGGTAAATGGTGAAGTCACCAAGGTATCAACAAAGGCATTCACAATGGGAATGCTTTGGATGGGTTGAGGATGGGTAGTCACATCCAAGAGAGTACTTGGAGTGAAGGGTGGGGATAGCTCATTCATCCTAGATTGGAATGAAGAGGAGGTAGAACCATGAGAATGGTTGGTACCATGGGTAGAGGTAGTCTTGCATGGAGCAAGAGGTGGTGAGGTTGATGAAGAGATGAGAATTGGGACAATCTCATTCTTAGGTGTGTGAAAGGGTAAAGAATTAGGTTTGGGCATTTTAATCTTAATCTTAAGATTTTTCCTTGAAGTGGAGGTTTTGGATGTGTTTGAGCTTCTTGTAGAAACCATGGTTGAAATGAGAGGTTTAAGGTTTAAGGAAGAATGGTTTGATGTGTGAAGAATATGGGTAACAAGGTGGGTTTAAAAGGGTGAGGGGATGATCCAAACTATTAATGGGTTAAAAACATTTTATGTGAATAATGAATTTAGGTAACCTAGTTTAGGAAATGTGTAGGTTTTTGAAAAGAATCAAGAAAGGTTTACACAAATTAAGGAAAATAGTGTAAAGCAAAGATTCTGTCGGACACAGTAGCCGGCGGTTCCCTATCTAGGGTGCGCGGTACCTTATCAATAAGAAACCGTGGGTCGATATGAAACCGCGACCAGAGGTGTTCAAAAATGGTACTTCCTCAAACTTTGGTTAGCCCAGATTTTTACCAAAGGATTATCAAGCCAAAGTTAACTACTGACCAGAATCTAGGAAGCTAATTAACACATAGGATGCACAAAGCTACGCAAATCGAAATCACAATGGCATAGACAATCATTAGGATAAAAATAACAAATAATCCAAACAAGTAGTATTAGTTAGTACATAACCAAAATAAGGTAAAAAGGAGAAAATGTTCATCATCACATTACATGTGCACCAAGATGTATACTTTGAAACAATTCAAAGTCTTCATCTTCTCTTCTTGCCCAATCCCTTGATCATGTTTTCCAAATACTTGAATCCCTTCCTTGACTCAACCCGATGTTCATGTAAATCACCTTGGGTTCGAAGATAATGACAGTAAAGTTCCTCCATATTGAGATTATTAGGAACTTCACTAGAGGAATGATGAGGATGGGAAACAATGTCATCTAGACCGTCCACGAATGAATTTGTAGAGTGGTGAGAAGTACTCGAAGAGCCAATGGGAGCACTTGTGCCAATGCCATCACCATCACTTGTTGGCATGTCCATGTCCTCATCATTGGACTCTTGTTGGTCGGATTTATGATCACATCTTGTCTTTCTCTTATATACCTCTTGAATTGGTAGCATAACCCGTTTGATCGGTTGAAAATGAGAAAGATCAAGATTTGGAAAATCACGGCCAACCCTTTTAAAAAGGCGAGTGAGAAGCATTGCGTAAGGGAGGTTTGTTTTAGGCTTGTGAATAGCATAATTGATCTGTTGAGCGATAAAATATGCCAAATTATAATTGGTGTTGGTAAAGATGAAAAACAACATATGCACTAAACACGCCGGAACATGATCCCGGTTTCCGCCAAGACAAAACACATTTTCCCTAAGGATATTGGTCCATTGGACCATATTATTATTAAGGTCGCTTAAGAGAACCTCATGACGTTTCACCGAACGTACCTTAGTATGAAGGCTTCTTTTAACGGTTCGATTACGCTTTTTGGAGACAATGTGAACAATGTAGTCAAGATCAATTTTCTCATGATCATTTGGAGGACAATTGTTGGATTCAAGGAGAGCACTAAGCTTCCATTTATCCGTGAAGCGACAAGTGCCTACAAATGGGACATCAAGAATTTGACCGAAGACTTCGAGAGAGTATTGTATGAGTTGACCGTTCAAGATGAACCTAACAAATATTCCATCATTGTTTTCAATGACGGAGTATGTGCTAAAGAACTGCAATAGGAATCGAGGATAGATATCTTCCTTAATGTGCAACAAACAATCAAACCCAATGTTTTCAAACATAGATTTGATGTAGACATAATCATTAATATCCTTTTGGACAACTCTACCCTCATGAAAACAACGGGATTGAAGGGAGGAATAAGTATGGGCGAGATGAGTTGAGTGACAAAAGTTGGAAAGGTTAGGCATATACTATTTAGTGAGTTGATGATCCTTTTGGTATTGTGAAGGCATGATTAGTACCTAAATAAACACAAGAAAATATTTTTCCAATCACTCATATGAAAAATAAAAACAAAAATCAAAATATGAGAATGTGTTATATCAATTTCTTGACAAACAAAGGATTGAATCCATATCATTCTCATGTTCACTATGTATCTATTCCATTATCAACCAAGAACATATGAACTATGTTGGATCCACAATGGACTAGAACATTGGTTTTTCAAAACAAGGTTTTTAGGTAAGCATTAAAAATGCAGTTACCTATTTGTTCATGGGTTCATCTCAATTCCATCTTTTAACCAAAATCATTTAGCCAAAATTCGGATTTGTTCTACAAGTGGGTTTTAGTGAAATCTTAATGAATATGAACCTAAGGAATCATAGTAAAATAACCATGTCAACCCATATTCCTATTAAGGTTCTAATTCAATTTCAATTTTAAAAATCCCCAATTATGAAAGGATGAAACCTAGAACAAAATAGATGAAATCGAAAGAAAATACTTACAATTAATTGATGTTTGATGAAGCATGAGTGAAACCCACAACTTGGAATCAATTAATTTGAGTGATTGAAGGTTTTTGAAGCTTCAACAATGGTGGAAAAGGTGAAACCCGTCGGCTATGTGTTTTTGGGAGAGAGAGGGTTTAGTTTGAAAAAGAATATTTTAATAAAACTGGCTCTCTGACAAGCTTTACTGCCCGCGGTTCCTTATCGATAAGGTACCGCGGGTTTGAACCGCCAGAGATAAAGAACCGCCTACAGAGGCTGGTTTTTATCAAAGAAATACGCCAAAATTTTGAAAACCAAGTTTTCTAAAATACTTAAAAATAAATCTTAAACCTTTTAGAATATCATTGGATCATCATAACACTAAGCAATATGCCTTAATGAAGGATTACGAGTTGAATCGAGATCGAAGAGAACTGAAACGGACAAACGACTACTCGTAGCGAAAAATGAAAGTGGAGAGAAGTCAAGGGAAGTGAATCAAGACTAAGACCAATGCTCAAGGGATTAATGACAATCTTTAAATAGGGGAGACGAAGAGCTTGTGTCATATATAGTGGTTTAAGACATGCCTTTCCGGCGAAGTGTTAAACGGCTTTGGTAATGAATATATGCAAAGCAAATATTGATGCATAGACTAAGATCACTTTCAATAATAGTCTTAGCCTAAACCAAAATATGAGCAAGGTATTAATTCACTTCCTCTCCCACAAAGGGCCTACTAACCGTATGGATGCGAACCATGGATATCATGCTTGATACTTTAAGCTACTACTAACTCACTCTACATCACCATAGTGAGTCAAGTATCCAAGTAATGAAGGTTTGAGAGGATAAAAGGAAAGAATCACAAACCACAAACAACTGTCAAGGCAAAGATGCCAAGAACAAGCACATAGTCAAGTAATGATCAAAAGAATGATCAAAGGGCGTGTGGAAGAACGAAAGCGTACCTTGGGCACAAAGAGCATTCCAATCCATTGAGGAATCAATGCAATGCCCAACAATTACTATGATGAGTACTAAGTCTTCAAGGACTAGTATCATTCCCAATCATCTTGATTTCATCATTCAAAGATGTTGAAGATCAATGAAGATGAGTCTTCTACAAGTGCAAGTAACTAAATCCACAACCAATTAAATGATTGATCTTCATGAGTAACTACACAAAGCAAGATGTAAACTAGTAGATACATTTCAAGAGTAGATCTAAAATGCATAAAGGCTACTAATCTAAGAGGGATGCAATATTACCAATTAAAAGACCTAATTTTCCAAGAAAAAATAGTTTTGACCAAAGAGAAACTTTAGTACAACTTGAACTTATAATTTGAGGAGACAATGGATCGATCCAAGTTTTAAAGTACAATATACTTCAAAGATCTTGAGTGACCATCGCTCTGATACCAATTGTAGAAACTAGAAGGGGGGGTTGAATAGTTTCTCTTCTATTAGTCACCTAATTTTAATTACTTTCAGTTAGGTTTGTATCAAAACTATCTTTTACTTGAAGCTAAGTTGCATAATGATTAGGTTCAATTCAAATGCATTATCAATGGTAATAGGTAAGTATAATGATAATGAAATAAGTAAAGAGTAAGGAAAGAAACAACCTAGTGACAAGACACCAAGATTTATAGTGGTTCGACAACGAGGCTCTATCCTCGTTTCTACTCCATTCCTCGAGTACACCTACTCGAGATTTCCACTATATCCACAAGCTCCCTTCTTGGCGGAGAAAGCCTTACATCGTCGCTTACATTATTTTCCGACACTAAGCTAAATATCGAGACCTAATCATTAGCTAGGACCAATCTACACAACGTTGCCTACTTCACAATTTAACGACACAAGGCTAGATGTCGAGTTCTAATCTAAAGCTAGAATCAATCTTCACGACGTTGCCTACTTCAACATTTTACGACACAAGGCTAGATGTCGAGTTCTAATCCAAAGCTAGAACCAATCTTCACGACTCTTCACTTTGAAGCTAAGTGAGAACTTCACACAACACAACTACTAATCACTTTCAAGTTTAGTGAGAACTTACAAGACACAACCACATCACTTTATAGTTTAGTGAGAACTACTACACAATCTATTACAACTCAGCTAAACATATCCAAGTACACAAATGTAGCTTGGATCTACACAACACAAATCCAAGCAAACACATATGCAATGGATGTACACAAAAAATCCAAGTATTCACAAATGGCTTGGATGAACACAACTAGTCCAAGTATTCATAAATACAAATGGATCAACAAAAACAAAAAGGCTAACATGATGAACATGACTAATTCATGGATTCATCTTTATCACAACACTAGTGAGTGAGTGATCTTCTCATTGGACAAGGTAAAGGAGGGGATCAAGAGGATAATCATATGTAAACATACTTCACACATTAAGTGATCATTTACTAATGATTATGCTATAGAAAAGAGAAAGGGGGCTGAGAAAAACGTCCAAGAGGGTTATTGGAAAATGAGATTTGATCCACTATTTATAGAAGACAAAGTTTAACGGCTAGCTGGGCGCGGATCCTTAACTAGCCCGGCGGTTCCATAGCGATAAAGAACCGCCTAGCTATTTAAGGTACCGCCTAGTAGAATCCGCTCCTCTTTTTGTCTTTTAGTGGGGTAGGAATATCTGAGGTTTTTAAACCTTCAAAGGATATTCTTATGGCATATGGAATATGCCATTTTTCAAATTTACATTTTCCATTTTAATAAAACATTTTCTTAAAAAGAAAGTTTATTAAAAAATCTTTTGTCATATTAACAAAAGTGAGTTTTAAGGATAATCACTTTGATGATCACTAAGTATGATTAAGAAAAGTTAGTGATATGATTATTACCTTGATTTTAGTGTTAGTTAAATAATTCATTTTGTGTTTTACACTAAATGTGTTGTATAGTTTGTTGTGATCAAAACTAAGAAAGATTAGTTAACACTAATAATGTTTTTAGGCATCACTTGCATTAACAATAATATTCATGATTTTTTGTTATTTATTGTCGTGACACGTGTATTAATATTATAAATGGAAAGTTTAAATTTTATCGTGTTTTCGTAAGTTATTGTTCACGTGTACTGTTCATAGGTTTTTAACGGGGGTTTTACAGTTATACATGCCCGTGCGTTTTTAGTCAATCTGGTAATTCTTGTTTATAAATTCAAAACTTGTCTCTAAATCCAATACACGACAGACGCATCAAGTTTTTTGGCGCCGCTGTCGGGGATTTGATTGTGTTCTTAGTTCCAAAATCATCCTATAATCAAACCCATTGTAGCGTTTTTGTAGCCAAAAAGCCCAAAAATCAAAAAGTAAAAAAAAATCTAATTTTTACAGCAGAGTCGATTTTGCCGCCGGCAAAACCTCGCTGCCGCCAGCAACTCCAACACAGAAGCACTTTTGCCACCCGGCAAAGTACTTCTGCCGCCCGCAACTTCCAAAAAGACTCCAATTTCCCGACCGGCATGGATTCTTGCCGCCGGCAAATCCCCTATTTTTTTTACAGACCCTATTTGCCGACATGCACCCCTCCTTGCGGCCGACAACTTTAAAAAAAATATGTTTTTATTTTGTTTGATTTATTTAATTTCTTATCTACTTATTTTTATATTAGTAGTATTTTGTTTGTTTTCATTTTTATTACTTATAGTCTTTTTCAAAAGTTCTTCAAGATTTGAATGAACACACGTTCTTCCGGTCAAGAAGTACTTAGTCCGTACACCAATCCCGAACATTATATCCATCAATCTCAAAAGAAAAACCGCAAGAAGCAACCCTTTGTTTCTTTGGAAAACCGAATTCTAAAAACCAAAAACCCACCATTTGATAATCTCTAAGACGCATTTGTCGTCTATAACCCATTTAACGATCTACCATTCCCAATGGCCGAAGATCAATCCATGTCGGCAGCCAACCGAGTAGTAGCACCTACCCCCGAGGCTGCTATTGTTCAAGTTGTGCTTGGAGAAAACTTCACCGTGAAAGTTCATCACCTTTCAATGATCAAAGACCGCCAATTTGACGGTCGTACGTGGGCCGATCCGTATAAGCATATAGCCGAATTCATAGAAATATGTGGCATGTTCCGATATGGAGCCGATGTCGCTGTAGACGCTATAAAACTCAAACTCTTCCCATCATCTCTATCCGGAGATGTAAGAGTTTGGTATAATGAGTTGACGTCTGGTACCATTGAAACATGGGAACAAATGAGAACTGCTTTTGTCAGTCGATTCTTTCCACCCGCCATGTACGAAAGACTCATGGGAGAAATCCAAGTCTTCGCCCAAATTCCACAAGAAACACTCATTGATGCGTGGAACCGAATGAAAGACCTACTTCGTAGTTGTCATGGACATGGTTTATTAAAAGGAACCATCATTCAAATATTTTATCATGGTCTCAATAAACCGACGCAAGCAATCCTTGACGCCGGTGGACTCTTTCTCTATAAGACTCCCAACAAAGCATATCAATTGCTCGAGGACCGTGTTCTCTTAAAACTCGATTGGTCCAAAGATAACCGTTCCAAACCTTTCAAGAAAACCGTTGCTTTCGTTGAAAGTAGCGAAAATTCTAAACTCATGGAAAAGATGGACGCTCTCACATCTAAATTCAACTCGCAATTCAAAACTATAAAAGACGAAATGAAAGAGATGTGAGGCGAATGTACTCTTTTTGGAGGACCACACCCGTCTACGGAGTGTGATGACACACCAATAAGAGAACCACCACAAGAAGAAACTACGCCCAAGGATACCGAGTAGGTGGTTATCGAGGTAACTACTACGGAAGAAACCCCAGCATTTGGCGTGAGTACCCCAAAAACGAAAATCGTATCTCACAACCTCGTGAGAACGATAATTCCGTTCCATCAAACGAGAAGAAACCCGAAGGATCGAACTTATAAAAGCGTTGTTAGCTTTCATAGAATCTCAAAAATCAACAAACACGTTTATTAAGAACCAATTCTTCGATCTCAAAGCCAACGTTGTAAGAGGACAAAGACACCACACCGCCACTATTAGTGATCTCGAAACCAAGATCGGTCAAATCAACGACCAATTAGCCAATCGACCAAGTGGTTCATTGCCAAGCAACACTCAAACAACCCCAAAACCATCTATGGATAAACAATACCGCCCACCCTCCTCCCGTAATGAACATGTGAATGCCGTATTCACAAGGAGTGGGCTGAGTTATGATCCACCACAAAACCCAAACACCAATGCTCCCTCTTTCACCGATGAAAGTGAAGATGAAGCTGATGAGCCCGAGAAGGAAGAAACCGTTCCTCCATCCAAACCAAAACCAAAACAAACCACACCCATTCTAACACCAACACCAAAGGCGTATACACCCAAAATTCCATATCCTCAACGTTCGCCTTATTGATATCTAAACCGACAAATCCAACTATGGGAAATTTCTCAAAGATCTTGTGAGCAACCATAGTAAGACGGAACAAATCTTTGCTGCGTTTTTTAACGAGGAATGTTCTGCAACCTTGCAAAGCAAACTTCCACCAAATCTCGGAGATCCGGGAAGATTTCTCATACCATGCACTCTATCCAACAATGTTGAATGTCACACCTTGGCCGATCTCGGTGTGAGTATCAATCTTATGCTATACTCATTATACAAGAATCTTTCAAACAATACTTTGAAACCTAAAAGTATGAGTACACGTTTGGCTAACCACACTTACCAATATCCCATTAGGATAACCGAGAACATGCTTGTTCAAGTTGGAAAATTCATATTTCCCGCCAACTTTGTGATCCTTGAAATGGAGGAAGACCATCACGTCCCTCTCATTTTAGGACGACCATTCTTGCACATCGCCGATGCTATCATTCGTGTGAAGAATAAAGAACTCAACCTTGGAGTTGGTGACAATTGAGTCACATTCTTAGTCGATAAAGCTATGCAACATTCTCATTCCAATGATGACACATGCTTCCGCGTGGATGTTATCGATGAAGTAACGAAAGAAGAGTTGGATGCATTGCTTGATGACAACGCACCATCCCAAAAAACTTCAGAAAAGATTAGCGATAACGATCGTGATCATGAATTCGAAGAATTCATGGCCCTTGATTCTGAAGGAACTCTCGAAGAAGAGGAGAACAAACCTTTCGAAGTTTTGCCTTCGAATTCGAACTTTATAGTTCACAAATCTATTCATAATCCACCGACGGATCTTGAATCGAAACCTCTTCCCGAACATCTCGAATACGCTTATCTAGAGAAGGATTCACTCCTTCCGGTGATTACCTCAGCCTCACTTGAGGAAGATCAGAAGAAACGCCTTGTTTCTATGCTCAAAAACCACAAAGAAGTGTTTGCATGGAAAACATCCGATATACAGGGAATTGATTCGCAATTTTGCAAACACAAGATCAATATTGAAGACGATGACAAGCCCGTTATTGAGAGGCAACGTCGACTTAACCCAAACATGAATTAGATTGTAAAAGCCGAAGTAATCAAACTCCTTGAGGTAGGAATCATCTTTGTCGTAGAAGATAGCCCGTGTGTTAGTCCTATTCATTGCGTTCCTAAGAAAGGAGGAATGACTGTTGTGACCAACGAACATAACGAACTTGTTCCTACAAGAACCATTACCGGTTGGCGTGTGTGTATTGATTACCGCAAATTAAATGATGCCACACGAAAAGATCATTTTTCTCTACCATTCATGGACCAAATGTTGGAAAGACTAGCGGGGAACAAATTCTTTTGTTTTCTCGATGGCTTTTCCGGATATTTCAAAATACCTACCGAACCATCCGATTAAGACAAGACCACTTTTATGTGTCCTTTTCGAACATTCGCTTATAGGCGTATGCCTTTTGGTCTCTACAATGAACCTGTGACTTTTCAAAGGTGTATGATCGCAATCTTTCAAGACATGATCGAAGTATCCATGGAAGTTTTCATGGATGATTTCTCAGTCTTCGAAAACTCATTTGAGTCTTGCCTTTTTAATCTAGAGCACATGCTCATCCGATGCAAACAAGCTCATCTCGTGCTCAATTGGGTGAATGTCACTTTATGGTGACTGAAGGAGTTGTGCTTAGACACAAAGTCTCCGGAGCCGGATTGGAAGTAGACAAGGCCAAGATCGAAGTGATATCCAAATTACCACCACCCATTAACGTTAAAGTCGTTAGAAGTTTTCTAGGTCATGCGGGATTCTACCGCTGATTCATAAAAGACTTTTCCAAAATCGCTAGACCGATGACAAAACTCTTAGAGATATACATAGTCTTTGATTTCAACGAAGAATGCATAAAGGCATTTGAAAAGCTTAAAGACAAGTTAACGAATGCACCAATCATGGTTTCACCGGATTGGTCGCGACTGTTTGAACTTATATGTGATGCAAGTGATTTCGCTCTAGGAGCCGTATTAGGACAGCGCGAAGGAAAACATTTCCGTCCTATAAACTTTGCGAGCAAAACTCTAAATAGCGCGCAGCTCAACTACACGATCACCGAGAAAGAACTACTTGCCGTAGTTTTTTGCTTTTAACAAATTTCGATCTTATCTCGTGTTGTCGAAAACGATTGTATTCACCGATCATTCCGCGTTGAAATACCTATTCTCTAAACAAGATGCTAAGCCACGTCTTATTAGATGGATGTTACTACTCCAAGAATTTGATATCGAAATTCAAAATAAGAAAGGAGCCGAAAACGTCGCAGCTGATCATTTGTCGTGACTTGAAAATCCAAACATGGAAGAGTTAAGGGATGAAGATATCGATGGCTATTTTCCCGATGAAACTCTTATGCAAATATCTATGGATGAATCTCCGTAGTTTGCAGATTTTGAAAATTACCTCGTTGGAAGAATTCTAAGAAAAGGTTTAACCTATCACCAACGACGTAAATTCTTTTCCGACCTAAAACACTATTTCTAGGAAGATCCCTACCTTTTCAAGGTATGCCCCGATGGCATGATTAGGATATGTGTTTATGGTGCGGAAACAAGAAAGATCCTTGATGAATGTCATCATGGCCCTACTGGGGGACATTATGGTCCTTCCACCACCGCGAAAAGAGTGTCTGATGCTAGTTTCTATTGGCCAACAATTTTTATGGAGGCTCATACTATATTCGAAAATTGTGATGCTTGCCAACGTACTGGTAGCCTGATGAGACTGCTTTTATACATAGTCTCATCGTCCAAATCGGGCTTAAAATGCATAAAATATCATTAAAACTGCCAAATATATGCTCGTGTTTGTTGCTTGTGTATTTTAGGTACGGATATTGAGGAAATGACAAAAAGATCACAAGAATCATTCAAAAACGAACACGGGAAACGAAGCCGCACAATGAACCGGGCCCAAATCAGGAATTTCCAAAATTGACTTTGAAGAATTGAAGATTGGCAACATTAGTCCCTCATTTTTTGAAGACTTGGCAAGACTAGACCTTGAAGAAATCATCATTTGGCAACACAAGTCCTCCATTTTTGAAGATATTACAAGTTTGGCCCTTGAAGATTGCATTTATTACATTTGAAGTCCTTATATTAAGTTTGAAAACTTAATTGTGCCAAAAATGACAAGTTTGCAAAGTCATTTATAAAGGAAATGAAAGATTTGTTGTTTAAAACAAAATGAACAAAGCAAGAAACCTTGGGGGCCTTTTCTGCCCAGACAACCAAACCCACTCCTCCACTCACAACCTGACACGTCACCATTAACCCGACCCTGCCCACTAAACCAACCCAAACCCAACCCGTCCAACCCACAACCCAGGTTTATTAAATAAACCTGGTCAACCCACCAGTCAAACCCCTTAATCCCTTCCCACCAAAACACTTATTTAAAAATCCATTTGCCCAAAATGGATTAAACTGCCACTAATCCTCCCATAAACCCTACTTAATCCCAGATTCAATCCAAACAAAAACAAAGGGTTTTTCACTTATAATCTCCAGATCACTAATAACCCTCACCCTCACCAAAACCTACACTCAAAACAAGACCCTAGACCAACCCATGTGAGTGTAGGGCCTTCCCCTGCACGTCACTTTCTTCCTCAAAAACAAAACCCGACCAAATAAACGTCCATGATCTTTCTACTTGGTCCCCAAGGTTTATTTAACGCTCCTGATCATTCATCACAACTGGCATATCACATGAGAGCTTATTGACCAAGATTCCAGTCAAAGAACAAGGGCATTTTCAGATTTTCAGAGCATTAGGGTTTTAGTTTATGAATTTTTTATTGAGATAGACTAGAATCTTCTATTAGTTGTATAAATATGGGACGTATGTGTCCCATATCCGTTGTTCCAGTTTTAGCTCTCTCATTTGTAATTCCTTTTTACAAAATTTATAAAGTTGGTATTTTTCCCAAATTGTAATTCCTTTATTGTTTTTAAAAGTTGGTATGTGATTGAAAGCTAAGACTGAGTTCCATTTATCATTTTTTTCAAACATTTTTGTTTGAAGTTTTCAGAAAGAAGGTTTCTGAAATATTGGGTCTTTTGGTGAAATCTTGCTTCAAGGTTTGGATTTTCAGGAGTTAAAGTTGTTTGTTTAAAGTGTTTTGAAAGGAAAGAGTTTAAGAAAATCATTTGAAAAAGATTTAAAAAGTTTTTAAAATCAGAAAGTTGTTATATTGTGCTTGTTCTTCATTTTCTCTTAGCAGGTTTTAAGAACTTGTTTTGTCCAAGGTTCAGCTTAGGTCCGGACCTGATTGGAGATGGCTAGCAGCCATTGTTGGGCCTGGATGTAGGCCCAACAAGGTAGTCCCTTGTTTCCATTTTTGGTTTTCAGTTTCAAGTTTTATATGAGATTTGATGATTTGGTATGAAAGTTGTTCAAGTATCTGTTTAAGTGTTTAGTAGTGCTCACTAGTTGGTTGTATGCATGATAGAAGCATTTGTAATCAGATTTGATAGGTTTTAAATAGATTTGGTGTTAAAAAAATTGGATTTCAGATATAAAGTGGTGTTTGGATTTGCATATTAATTGAGATTGGTGAAAGTTTTTGGGATAAAATCTGGTTAGATACACTCCTTAGTATAGGTGTAGGGTATGTGTTAGTTTGGTTTTCAGATTGGTAAAGTATTAAACACATTTGCATGATCAAAAGTGGGTAAACATAGCTAAAATCAGTAAGGTCATATTTCTGCCAATTTTGTGGAAATTTGTTCACCAAATCTTGAAATTTGTTAGAAGTAGGGTTTAAGCAGGATTGTGAGTTGCTAGTATGTCAATTGGTTGAGTATTGTGCAAGTTATTGGCCTTTAAAATACGTTTTTGTGCATGTAGAGTTACCCTTCATCAGTAATCAGTTAGGCTTCATCAGTAAGCTTTTGGTGCCATTTTTGTGTGAATTTTGTGAAGTGATTGCTTGTTTTTTGTGTGTAAACTGACTCCTTATACTCAACTGAGTATAAGGGTGCCTTTTTGTCCAAAATAAGCTCACAAATAAGCTCTCCTGAGCTTATTGGTCAACTGACCAGCAAATTACACTAGCAGTGGGAACTCCTTTCCCACTGGTAGCACCATTTTTACCACTGCTAAGCTACAAGACAAAAGTCTTTGACATGTCACTTTCAGAAATCTTTAGTTTTTGTCTTTAGTGGGCAAATTTGTGAGTTAGACCTTCAAACTTGTTTTGTTATTTTTCTAATTTTATTTTTGATTTTTCAGATTAATTAGATTTTTATTTACTGTTCATTTGCTATTTTTTAGGTTTTATAGCATTTTTAATATATTTTTAATGTTTCTGTTTTTGGCATTTAGTGCCAAAAATACTTCTTTTTCAGTTTAAACATTTTTCCTAGACTTAGAATATTATTTTAAGATTTTTAGTTAAAAAATATTTTACTGTTCATCTTTTTATTATTTTTTTTTAGAATTAAGTTAGTATAATTAGGGTTTTATTTTAATCTGTTTTTGTCTTTTAGTGGTAAACTTAATACTTTTCAAACTTTTTCAATTTTCTTCTGTTCATTAGAGTAAAATAGGATTTTTAAAATTGGTAAATTATTTTTAGCATTATTTTATTATTTTTTATAATTATTTTAGTTTTAAAATAGTTTTTAGTGATTTAAAAATAGAAAAAATAGTTTTCAAAAATTAGGAAAAATACTTTTTAGCCTTTAAATAATATAAGTAACTTATTAGTTCAATAAAATCAAATTTTGGACATTTTGATTAATTATATTTAATTTTAGGGCTTTAATTAGCATTTAAAATTGAATATTTAATTAATAAAAGGTTTTAAAATATTTTTATTGGATTTTTATTCTTATTTATATTATTTTAGACTTATTTTTAGCTTTTAATTAACTTTTAGGTTTAAAATTTTTAATTTTGTAGTTTTTTACGGTTTTACGTGAACGCTTTTTCGTCTTAGCTCGATCCGTCTTCGTAACCGTCATTTCTTTCTTCTTTCTATCTTCTTTTTCTTCTCATATAAAATCAAACATTAATCAATTCTTAACCCAACACACGTGCCTCCTCGAGAACGAACTCACTCTTATTTTTAGGGTCATTCACACACGGTTTTCCTAAATCGTCGTGCTCACTTGCCCTATATTTTAGTTGCTTGTTTTTCCTAAAGCAAGTATCTAATTATACTACTATTATTTTGGCGCCGCTGCCGGAGAGGCATGTTGTGTTTTGATTGAAAAATTGTTGTGTTTTATCTAACCATAATTAGTATTTGTATTAGTAGCACTCTACTAATACGTATTATCGTTTTTCGGTTTTTGTGTGAATACTATTACTATATTGTATACGTAGAACAATAAATTCACAAGTACTCCAAATACGTGAGAAATCACAACCTTGACTTGGGAGGTCATTACCCAATCATTGTATTCGAATCTCAAACCAAACAAAAAGGCAAAAATAGATAAATACTTTCGTGAAGCTCGATTTTGAAAGATACAAACTATAAGGTGGGTATAAGGCGGTTGTATTTCACGACCTAAAGGAAAAAGGCTCTTAAGTGCTTCGTGCCGCCTCGTTTCCTCCGCTTGATTGTGCGTATTTGATTTTGAGAGCTAATCGAGGGTTTTGCCTCCCAAAGTATTATTACATATCATATATATTTTCTTGGTTTCTATTGATTAAACCCTCTTGAACGATTTAGTGTTCCACCATCGTTCTAAAGTCATCGAAGGCGTTCACTTCACGTGATTGTTTTCATTCCTTGAGGCTTCTTTAATCAAGGGATTTGATTAAGGAGGAGATTTGTAGATTTTTGTCTACTTAATACATTCACCAATTTCCAAAAAAGTTAATACCATCAAAAACCACAAAAAAATTGAAAAAATACAAAACACCAAAAAGAATCTTCTTTGCTCGTCTCCTCGTTGTACGTGACGTTTATGCTAACTCGTAATCAAGCAAAACGTGCACGTAGACGAAAGAACAAAACTCCCACTCCAACTCATTCTAGTGAGGAGTCTCCTATTGACGAACCCATTGTACGAGAAGCACCCACCATGGCGAATCGAACTATGATGGAGTTACTTCAAGCACCCACCGAGGGTTATGGAGAAGCTATTGTGATTCCCGCTATCCTTGCGGAGAATTTTGAGGTGAAAACGGGTTTGTTGTCGATGATCCAAAACAACAAATTCCGTGGTGATGAGAAGGACAATCCCCACAACCATATCCGCCAATTTAATCGTCTTACCGCCACTTGCAAATTCAAGGATGTCTCGAATGACTCGATTAAGATGATGCTTTTTCCGTATTCCTTAGCAGGGCCCGCTAAAATTTGGTTAGAGAAAGAGCCACCCAATTCTATATTGACGTGGAAGGATCTCGTTTCGAAATTTGTGAACCAATTTTTTCCGCCCTCTAAGACTACGCATTTGAAAAATGAGATTTCTAAATTTTCACAAGAATCGAATGAAAGTTTTTCAACGGCTTGGAATAGGTTTAAGGAGATGTTACATGAATATCCTCATCATGGTTTTTCCGACTTGCACCAAATTGACACGTTTTACAATGGACTTAATGATCATGAAAGAGATTATTTAAATGCCGCCGCGGGTGGTAATTTTTTGTGTAAAACGGTCGAGGAAGCTTTGGTCATAATTGAGAATAGGTCTAAGGTTTATAGCCCTCGTAACACACCGAGTGTTGCCAAAATGGGCTCGTCGTCGTCTCGTAGAATTAATGCTTTACATGATGAAGCAAATGAAGAAAATCGGTTTTTTGATAGATTTGCTAACCTTATGTCCCATTGGAAAGCTCAAGAAGCTTCAAATTCCGCTTCGGTTAAAGCGGTTTCTAAGAGTTGTTTGTCGTGTGGTGGAGCTCATGATCTTTCCGAGTGCATTACCGCGGATGGTAACACTTCGAGTGCTTATATAGCCACGGGAGCTTATAACCAAATCGGTCAAGGTTCCCGCCAAAATCAAGCTCCACCAAATCAAAATGCTAATAACTATCGAAACAACAACCAAGGTGGTAATTATCAAGGAAATCAAAGGAATTACAACAAGGGTAATTATCAAAGTGGAAATGGGCAAATTTCAAATCAAAACCAAAACCGTGATTTTCAAACTTCGACACAAGGTTTTCAAAATGATCACACCAAAAATCTTCAAGGAGAGTTTTTGAATTATGCTAAGGCAAACGATGCTAAGTTTGATAATATGCAACGTGAAATGGTTAGCTTAAGATCTGAGTTGAAAAACGAGCTTAAAAACGAACTTGCTAATGAACTTAAAACTCATGCTAATAAAATGGAAGGAAACGTTCAAAGACTCCAACAAAATCAACAAATAATGGAGCAAGGAAAACATGAGATTAAGCAAGAATTGTTAAAAGCGGATGCTAGGCAATCTAAGTTTGAAGACAGAATGGGAAAAATGTTTGAAGCTATCATGTGTAAGCCCTCTTCTTCGGGTGGTCTTCCTAGTGATACCATCGTGAACCCGAAAGGAGAATTGAAGGTTATTACTACTCGTAGTGGTAAAACTTTCAAAGAACCCATTTCTCGTCCAAGTACTTCTATGGAGAAGGAAAAAGAGAAAGAACCCGAGGTGGTGGTCGAAAAGGAGCAAATTCAAAGCCCACGAAGTACCGCTCAAACCACACCTACGGTTGAACCAATACCAATCATGGAACCCGAGATTCCAAGGCCTATGCCTATGCCTATGCCCCAACCCACACCACCCTTACCCTACCCTTCAAGACGAGACAAGGAAAAGGCACAAGAACGAAATAATTATCAATTTGAACTCTTTATGAAAATGTTTCGTGACTTGCATTTTAATATAAGTTTTGCCGACGCCTTAGTCATGATGCCTCGATTTGCCGCAACCTTCAAAAGTATGTTGAATAACAAAGAGAAAATGCAAAAATCGTCTAGTTGTTCATCGGTTTTTCTAAGCCGCATACCTCAAAAAGTCGGTGATCCCGGCAAGTTTTTAATCCCATGTGCTATACAAGACATGGAAGAATGCTACGCCTTGGCCGATCTTGGTGCTAGTATTAATTTGATGCCTCTTGAGATTTTTAAATCGCTCAATCTTCCCAATCTCACTCCTTCAAGAATGTCAATCGAGATGGCCGATCATTCTACGATTCTAGCTTGTGAAGTAGCCGAGGACGTCTTCGTGAAAGTTGGAAAGTTCTACTATCCTATAGACTTTATTGTTGTTGATATTCCCATTGATCCTAAAGTTCCGTTAATTTTAGGTCGATCATTTTTGGATACCTCGAGAGCACTTATCGATGTGCATGCAAGAAAAATCACTATTCGTTTCAATGAGGAAGAACTCATCATTAATGCAACTCAAAACTCCACGCTTTCTCATGTGTATTCTATCACGTCTTTGTACAATGTCAATCCCATCAAAAACATTTGCAAAAAGATTTCAAAAATAGTTTTAGAAGTTGTTGATAAAAATGAAGTTCTGTCCCCTCCGCCGGTGGAGGTTAAGAGTGTTAAGCCTACGATTCCAATTGTGAATGATTCTTCGTATGATGAATGTGTTGATCCCGATGGGGGAGTTTTCTTTGTCGACAAACGTTTTGAAAACTTACCACCACCTTTACCAAAACGGTTTTCAAATGTGAGAATTTTTAGTGTAACTAACATTGCTTTAGAAACACCAAATATTTTTGACATAATTAAATCGGGTTTTCACAAGGAGAGTTTAAAAGATGAAAAAGGAAAAGATTTTAAATTGAATTTAAAAGATTTTTCTACAATGCTAACTCCGTCATCACCACGTGTATTGAGTACTACAAGCTCGTCTTCTCCTTTTGACGATGCTTTGTGTGGACTTAGTATGGGGGAAACCCCTTATGTTCCCTCCCCTTTCTCCACCGAGGACGAGATATTTGATCCTGGAATTGCTTATAAAGGGAAATCTCGGTCTTCCACCGATGTAATAAATGGAAAATCTTTCTATTTGATTGGTGCGAGTCTACCTCGAGTAGCTCATGTTTTTAGTGACTTACCCATTGTCCCACCCTTCTATTTCTTCTTTTCTATTTTCTTGAAACTCTTTGAGTTTTTGTTGACACACGATGAAGTGGCGTTGATTTGTTTTTCCAATGAAAACGAGAACGCCATCTTCGATCCCGGTATTTTGCACCATCAAAGGACTTAGTCCTTAAATACCGGTTGTTTTTGGGCCTTGTTTAGCATGTAAGCCCCACTAAAAATTGACCATACCAAGATAATCCCTAAATGATCACATTTATGGGGATTCGAGTCGACCTTTTGACTCGGTTATCAAAAACAAGGTGCCTCGTGGGGGAGACCCATGCTTATCCATGTACATATTATTGCTTTCTAATTAGTTTAATGTGAGGGGATTTGTGCCCTTCCAACCTTTGTTTCGTGGTTGTTTGTGCATTGTGGTTTTTAGATCATGATCTTCACGATTGGAGCCTCTCGTGTTCGTTTTATGGGAGCACTCGATCGTTTGCTTTGAAGACTTTCTCAATATCCAAATGATATATCCTTTTATGTTCTAACCTTAGGTTTATAGCACACTTCATAAACGGCTATTAATTTATTGGTTACACCCTTTCCATGCTAGATTAGGCATTCGACTACGTCTCTAGTATGGGGGTATTTGCACCCCTAGACTCGAAACATTGAGGACAATGTTTAACTTTAGTATGGGGGGTGAATAGATACTTGCCTTGCCAAACCTTCACGCTTTCCAAAGTTTATCTTTTTGTTTATCGTTTTGTTGCAAAATAAGGCTAAAAATGGCCAAATTTTGAAATTTTTCTCATGTTTTATAAGTGTTTGAAGACACGAATGTAGATTTTCCGATGGCGAGAATAAGAGTAATTTTTTACTCGACCGTGCGTGTTGAGCACTTAGCTTTGATTCCTTAACTACACATTAGGCTAAGTCTCTTAAATGAGGACGAGAAATGATAGAGTTAATTATAAGTTACTATGCTAAACGTAGAGTACTCGTATTCTTTCAAAAACTCATGTGTTCTCGTTGTTTGCTTATTCTCCCTTCGCATGTAAATATTTTTTGCTTAATAAATATTGACTTAGCGGTTTAGTTAGGATTGTTGGGTTTCTAGTCTTTTCTAGTAGCTTCCGTGTGATTAAATTGGGAAGACATTAAGGTATCGCCAGCGTCACGATTTTGAAGTATTGGCACCCCAATAATCAAAAGCTTCACCCAATAATAAGATTTCAAGTGCTCACCTAAATCTAGCAAACAATTTGAAGCCCCACAAGGCCTAAAATCTATGCAAAATTGAAAGTGAATCAAGCCTTAATCTTCGAAGCTTTAAAGATCCAAAATTCGCCTTAGCGTGAGGATATACGTCTTTGGCTAATAACACCGATGAGGCGGATAATAAAAGGCAAGGCAAGACCGAAGTCATAATAAAAGCTTCATGGCGAAGTTGAATAAAAGATGGAGGTAAACCAAAGATAATAAGGCCCTTCCGTTAGGGGGCGTGTAAAAGTCTTGGTAATAAGTCTCATGTTCAAAACCGTTATAAAACCGTGTTTATCGATTCTTCTTGTCAACTTAATTTTTTAACATCGTTGTCTATTAGGAGGGGTTATTGATTTGATGGTCTTAGTTACATCGTTAGGACTCTATTTTTAGACCTAAATCTCTATTATCGCATAAGTCAAACAATGTATCCTCGTGAAACATTCAAGACAAAATAAAATATAAGAGATACAACTTAGGAATAATGGGAGGATAAGTACGTGATTAGGGCATATGAGTAGTGTTAGCATTACTAACTTATAATGACAATGATCTCGTTACACGCTTGGCATGGAATTAGGGTGAAAATCGAGGACGATGAAATTATTTCTAACGAAGCATTCACGTGTTCTTATTCTATGAACCTAAACGTCCCATTTTGCGATGAAAATCATACATTATGTCTAAAACGCAAGTAGTAGTAATAGTAGTAGTGTAGCTAGTTTATCGTTCAATAAAGTGAATAAAATTAAATTTTGGAGGTGCTACGATACTTTATTCTAGCATTGCGTGAGGTCACGGCAATGGTTTAGTATGGGGGAGTGATGAGACTGCTTTTATACATAGTCTCATTGTCCAAATCGGGTTTAAAATGCATAAAATATCATTAAAACTGCTAAATATATGCTCGTGTTTGTTGCTTGTGTATTTTAGGTACGGATATTGAGGAAATGACAAAAAGATCACAAGAATCATTCAAAAACGAACACGGGAAACAAAGCCGCACAATGAACCGGGCCCAAATCAGGAATTTCCAAAATGGACCTTGAAGAATTGAAGATTGGCAACATTAGTCCCTCATTTTTTGAAGACTTGGCAAGACTAGACCTTGAAGAAATCATCATTTGGCAACACAAGTCCTCCATTTTTGAAGATATTACAAGTTTGGCCCTTGAATATTGCATTTATTACATTTGAAGTCCTTATATTAAATTTGAAAACTTAATTGTGCCAAAAATGACAAGTTTGCAAAGTCATTTATAAAGGAAATGGAATATTTGCTATTTAAAACAAAATGAACAAAGCAAGAAACCTTGGGGGCCTTTTCTGCCCAGACAACCAAACCCACTCCTCCACTCACAACCTAACACGTCACCATTAACCCGACCCTACCCACTAAACCAACCCAAACCCAACCCGTCCAACCCACAACCCAGGTTTATTAAATAAACCTGGTCAACCCACCAGTCAAACCCCTAAATCCCTTCCCACAAAAACACTTATTTAAAAATCCATTTGCCCAAAATGGATTAAACTGCCACTAATCCTCCCATAAACCCTACTTAATCCCAGATTCAATCCAAACAAAAACAAAGGGTTTTTCACTTATAATCTCCAGATCACTAATTACCCTCACCCTCACCAAAACCCACACTCAAAACAAGACCCTAGACCAACCCATGTGAGTGTAGGGCCTTCCCCTGCACGTCACTTTCTTCCTCAAAAACAAAACCCGACCAAATAAACGTCCATGATCTTTCTACTTGGTCCCCAAGGTTTATTTAACGCTCCTGATCATTCATCACAACTGGCATATCACATGAGAGCTTATTGACCAAGATTCCAGTCAAAGAACAAGGGCATTTTCGGATTTTCAGAGCATTAGGGTTTTAGTTTATGAATTTTTTATTGAGATAGACTAGAATCTTCTATTAGTTGTATAAATATAGGACGTATGTGTCCCATATCCGTTGTTCCAGTTTTAGCTCTCTCATTTGTAATTCCTTTTTACAAAATTTATAAAGTTGGTATTTTTCCCAAATTGTAATTCCTTTTATTGTTTTTAAAAGTTGGTATGTGATTGAAAGCTAAGACTGAGTTCCATTTATCATTTTTTTCAAACATTTTTGTTAGAAGTTTTCAGAAAGAAGGTTTCTGAAATATTGGGTCTTTTGGTGAAATCTTGCTTCAAGGTTTGGATTTTCAGGAGTTAAAGTTGTTTGTTTAAAGTGTTTTGAAAGGAAAGAGTTTAAGAAAATCATTTGAAAAAGATTTAAAAAGTTTTTAAAATCAGAAAGTTGTTATATTGTGCTTGTTCTTCATTTTCTCGTAGCAGGTTTTAAGAACTTGTTTTGTCCAAGGTTCAGCTCAGGTCCAGACCTGATTGAAGATGGCTAGCAGCCATTGTTGGGCCTGGATGTAGGCCCAACAAGGTAGTCCCTTGTTTCCATTTTTGGTTTTCAGTTTCAAGTTTTATATGAGATTTGATGATTTGGTATGAAAGTTGTTCAAGTATCTGTTTAAGTGTTTAGTAGTGCTCACTAGTTGGTTGTATGCATGATAGAAGCATTTGTAATCAGATTTGATAGGTTTTAAATACATTTGGTGTTAAAAAAAATTGGATTTCAGATATAAAGGGGTGTTTGGATTTGCATATTAATTGAGATTGGTGAAAGTTTTTGGGATAAAATCTGGTTAGATACACTCCATAGGATAGGTGTAGGGTATGTGTTAGTTTGGTTTTCAGATTGGTAAAGTATTAAACACATTTGCATGATCAAAAGTGGGTAAACATAGCTAAAATCAGTAAGGTCATATTTTTGCCAATTTTTTGGAAATTTGTTCACCAAATCTTGAAATTTGTTAGAAGTAGGGTTTAAGCAGGATTGTGAGTTGCTAGTATGTCAATTGGTTGAGTATTGTGCAAGTTATTGGCCTTTAAAATACGTTTTTGTGCATGTAGAGTTACCCTTCATCAGTAATCAGTTAGGCTTCATCAGTAAGCTTTTGGTGCCATTTTTGTGTGAATTTTGTGAAGTGATTGCTTGTTTTTGTGTGTAAACTGACTCCTTATACTCAACTGAGTATAAGGGTGCCTTTTTGTCCAATATAAGCTCACAAATAAGCTCTCCTGAGCTTATTGGTCAACTGACCAGCAAATTACACTAGCAGTGGGAACTCCTTTCCCACTGGTAGCACCATTTTTACCACTTCTAAGCTACAAGACAAAAGTCTTTGACATGTCACTTTCAGAAATCTTTAATTTTTGTCTTTAGTGGGCAAATTTGTGAGTTAGACCTTCAAACTTATTTTGTTATTTTTCTAATTTTATTTTTGATTTTTCAGATTAATTAGATTTTTATTTACTGTTCATTTGCTATTTTTTAGGTTTTATAGCATTTTTAATATATTTTTAATGTTTCTGTTTTTGGCATTTAGTGCCAAAAATACTTCTTTTTCAGTTTAAACATTTTTCCTATACTTAGAATATTATTTTAAGATATTTAGTTAAAAAATATTTTACTGTTCATCTTTTTATTATTTTTTTTAGAATTAAGTTAGTATAATTAGGGTTTTATTTTAATCTGTTTTTGTCTTTTAGTGGTAATTAATAATTTTCAAACTTTTTCAATTTTCTTCTGTTCATTAGAGTAAAATAGGATTTTTAAAATTGGTAAATTATTTTTAGCATTATTTTATTATTTTTTATAATTATTTTAGTTTTAAAATAGTTTTTAGTGATTTAAAAATAGAAAAAATAGTTTTCAAAAATTAGGAAAAATAATTTTTAGCCTTTAAATAATATAAGTAACTTATTAGTTCAATAAAATCATATTTTGGACATTTTGATTAATTATATTTAATTTTAGGGCTTTAATTAGCATTTAAAATTGAATATTTAATTAATAAAAGGTTTTAAAATATTTTTATTGGATTTTTATTCTTATTTATATTATTTTAGACTTATTTTTATCTTTTAATTAATTTTTAGGTTTAAAATTTTTAATTTTGTAGTTTTTTTACGGTTTTACGTGAACGCTTTTTCGTCTTAGCTCGATCCGTCTTCGTAACCGTCATTTTTTTCTTCTTTCTATCTTCTTTTTCTTCTCATATAAAATCAAACATTAATCAATTCTTAACCCAACACACGTGCCTCCTCGAGAACGAACTCACTCTTATTTTGGGTCATTCACACACGGTTTTCCTAAATCGTCGTGCTCACTTGCCTTATATTTTAGTTGCTTGTTTTTCCTAAAGCAAGTATCTAATTATACTACTATCATAGCCTCTCACGAAGAGATGAGATGCCTCAAAACAACATCCAAGTTAGCGAAATATTCGACGTATGGGGAATTGATTTCATGGGACCCTTTCCCAAATCCAATAAGTTCGAATATATCTTAGTCGCTATTGATTACGTGTCCAAATGGGCCGAAGCCAAAGCTTTACCCACGAACGATTCACGAGCCGTAATCAATTTTCTGAAAAAGCTTTTCTCTCGTTATGGAATGACGAAAGCTTTAATTAGCGATCGAGGTTCCCATTTTGTAACAACAAATGGATAAAATCTTAAAGCGTTATGGAGTCACCCATCGCTTTGCCACCGCATATCATCCACAAACGAGTGGACAAGTTGAGAATACCAACAGAGCCTTAAAACTAATACTCGAAAAAACGGTTAAGGACAATCCTTCCATTTGGTCAAGGAAACTTGACGACGCTCAGTGGGCATTCCGAACAGCTTATAAGACACCAATTGGCACAACACCTTATCGTTTATTGTACGGTAAAACGTGTCACTTGCCCTTCGAAATTGAGCACCGTGCTTATTGGGCATTGAGAAGCTGTAATCCCGATCTCAAGATTGCTGGAGAAAACCGATTCTTGCAATTGCATGAACTCGATGAATTAAGACCCCAAGCTTATGAGAATTCCAAATTATGCAAAGTACGTACCAAATCTTATCAATACAGGACACTTCGAATCCGAAAAGAATTCAAGAAGGGAGACAAAGTTCTCTTGTTTAATATGCGATATAATTTCAAAGCTCCAAAGCTTAAACAAAAGTGGAACGGTCCTTTTATTGTAAAACATGGATACCCGTCCGGTTATGTTGAATTGTATGACAAGAATAGAGGAAGCTTCATTGTTAATGGACACCGTGTTAAACTATAACATCAGGAGTGGAGTGAACATTTTCCACTCGATAAAAATTAAGAAAAATAAAAAGAAGTACGAGTCAGGCTGATGACTCGATAATAAAATAAGCGCTTCTCGGGAGACAACCCGTGTGTTTTATAGTTTTTAATTTTTAAGTGTGATTTTCCTTTTTAAAATAAATTCATGCTTACACCCCACAATTTTTAACCAATGTTTTGCTTAAGTATGAGGGGGTGTAGCATGTGTCGCTTTTATAAAAACCAAAAGTAGAGTGTTTTCGTATTTTTGTGTGTTTTATCTTTTTTGTAGGTACCGCAAGTTGAAGGCGAAGACAAGACTCTTGTATGATACATGATATGCCCGTGATTATGGTTTTTCTCTTATTCCCTATAATTTTGTTCAGTTTCATCACATTGAGGACAATGCTAAACTTAAGTGTGAGGGGGTTGTAGGGAATCGAGAAAAAGTTGCTTAATTGCCATATTTTTGGGCTATTTTAAAATTTTGTTCTGTTTTGCCCTCGTAAATAAAAATTTTCAAGCAAATATATATAAATAATTAAGAAATTATCCAATCGGTAATTTTGAAATTTTGAGATATATTTTTGTGTCAAACCTACCCAAGTCAAAGTCTCAGATAATAGTAGAAGAAAAATCCAAAAAAAAAATGAGGAGAAAGTTGCAAGTTCCATGTTTTTCAATACAACATGAACTTTGTAAGTACGTTGATCCATGGCTAGGAGTTTTAGCCAAGAAAAAAATATAAAGAAAAAAAAAGAGAAAAAGAAAGAAAAAGTCAAAAAGATAAATAAATAGCCAATGAGCTATAATGTTATAAAGTTGAAGGATGAAGAAGAAATAAAAGGTATCGATTAGCCAATGTGCTAAGTCGTGATGCATGTTGCTTCAATTCATATGTTATTAGTGTAGTTAGAAATAAAAGACTTTCTAGATTTTTATGGGTATTGACTTTATATCTCAATATTTCAACCTTAAAAACTTAAGTAGATGAGTTTTATCTTGTACTTGTACTTGGTAGACTTACATAAATTTTTATAATACATGTACCTTTGGATTTAATTTTCTTTTTTTCTTGCTTGAGGGCAAGCAAAACTTAAGTGTGAGGGGATTTGATAACGCCCAAATCCAACATGTTTTTGGGAGCGTTATTCGTACTTTTGTACATGTATATTGGTTATATCTATAAATATTTTGTGCATATTTGTGCCCAATTGTGTTTGCATGTCTTAGTGTAGCCAATTGCAGGAATTAAGTGTAAAACAACTCAAATATGGAGATTAGTACGAGTACGAAGAATCCTAGCCAAGTTCAAGACCCGTGTACAAGTTACAAGCCTTTGAAGATCAATTTTGGGTGAAAGATCAAGTATTTCCAAGGAGCATACAAGTCACTCAGCATGAAGATGCCACCAGCAACATCAAGTTGCCACTAGAAAAAATCATAAAAGTTGCCACCAGCAGGATGTAGATGCCACCAGCATTTGTGTAGGCAGAATTTGTGCCTACATTCATGCAAGCTTATGGAAGAACACACAAGATCATACAAGAAAGTTCTAGACTTGCTTTGGCTCCAAGCATTTGTCTTTGGCTCCAAGCCATGCATTCACTCCCATGCCTTCAATTTTGCTTATAAATAAGACCCTTAGGGTCATGTAACAACATATCTTTTCACAACTCAAATATCTCTTCATATCATCTCATAAATAACTCTCTCAACCTTGTCCAAACCTCCATTCCCGTATTTGAGCAAGGTGGTGCAAGAAAAGTCCCTTTTGGAGTCCGAAAAGCAAAGTTAACATCACAAAACTCTTAGGGATCATTACCCTAATCATTAGCAACATATTTCTACTTTGTAAGGCTCTAGATTATGACTTGTAAGACTATTTTTTCAGAGTTTATTTCATTGTTTCTTATGAGTAGCTAAATATCATTCTACACTTGGTAGGATGATGTTTGTGGTATGAAGTAGTGGTTGTGATTGTGATTTATGTTTATTTCAATATCAAACTTTCCTTTGAACCATTAGTACTTATGTTTCATGTGACAGTTGGTATCAAAATTAATTTGTTGGTAAAGATTTCATAGGTCGAAAGGGTTATTTTCAATCAACAAGTCATAGCCGGTTTTTCTATGATTGGCTATCTTTTGTATTGATCATTTCTTAAGAAGATTAGATTATCAAGAAACATAATTATAAGTGTTAGCAAATTCATGAAACGATCGTGAATCGAATGTGTTGAAATTGGATTAAGTCTTGAATTGAGTCATTGAGTCTAATGCTTGTTTTCTTTAACCAAGGTCTTGACGAAGATTAAAGCTTTTGAAAACAATAGATTGGATTATCCATCTAATTATCATAATCATATTTGTTAAACGTTTCATCACAATCATACCACTACGGATGCCTAAACTACTCTTTACCAAGGGTTTCCTTTAATCTTATTATTCATCTCATCATTTTTACTCGTTATTTGTTTGTCACCAATTGCTACAATCAACGATTATAGTTTTATTTTTTAATGATCATAGGTTTTCCAAATCCCCGTGAACGATCTCGGTATTACCACATAAAATCTATACACAAACGAAAGGGTTATACTTGCCCGTGCGTTTTTAGTCAATCCGGTAATTCGTGTTTATAAATTTAAAACTTGTTCTCCAAATCCAATACACGACGGACGCATCATGATCTCGGCAGTTTTTCGATGTAAATAGTGGGCTCAATAGTAGCTCACGGATTAAATCGCAAGTACCTTTAGGTAGCTAATCGGTTGGTCTATAAATGGGCGTTTTAAGTTTCATAAACCGAGGTCGTTTGATGGGACAAAATTGTGTTCGAAGTAGGGGTCGTGAAGCCAACTTAAAAGAAAGTGTTTAACGAGTCATTTTTGATGTCGTCTATGGTTCTCGATAATAACTTTTGGGTCAAACCAAAAGTATGCTCTATAGACGGCATGGCCGTCTACAACTTTTGTTATGTGCCCGCCTCGAGGTAAGGTTATTTTACGGGTCGAAAGTGGGTGGCGGGTTGCAACAGTTTTCAAAGGGCGATATCTTATTCATTACTTAACGAAATTAAGTGATTCAAAGAGCAACATAAACGTGGGCATGTCTACTAGTTTTACAAGTTCGCTACATGGTCCATAATTTGCCGTAATCAAATGGGTAAAATCAGCCAAAAAGGCAGATGTAGCTCAAAGTTTAGTGTTAGAAGAAGCGTTTTTCATTTTTCTCCAAAAATAGGGACATAATAACTTTCTCATTCTTTTTGTATACCATGTAATATTAATGTTTACGTTTGTTTACAGCTTCACTCGAACAATAGTAACAACTAACAGTAAGGATTTTCGCTTATGTTTTAAACTATGTCTCAAGCACACTTCACTAAAGGACTCATATGCAAGAATAACAAAAGAGCAAGGAAGATTTGTAACTCACAGAGGTACTCGTGTGTGCAAGGTACGAACTAGAGGAAACTCTAGTTTGCTTATATAACTTATCAAACAACCCAAACTCCGGACACCAAGCCGTCGAGACCACGACACACCAACCAAAACATGTTTTACATTAATTCACAGGCTACTAGTACCATGCAATGCATGTTCGCGAATATGTAGGAACGTGAACATCATTAACGCCAAAACCCGTATGTAAACGAACCACTAATATAATATACGCCTTGTACCGACTCTAACCGGGGTGTAAACGACAATAACCTTGAACCAAAATTTGTTTTCTCTTTTCATTGTGATCACCAACCAGCGGGACGAATCAAAGGGAAGAAAAGAAAAGATATTTGTGCTTTGTTTGTGTCCAACAAAACAAAAGAGATAGGGACGCAGTAATGTTTTCTTTATGTGAGTTTGTAATTATGTTTTGTAGTGATGTTTTAGTTGCTATTTATAGAGGACCCAAAGGATTGAGTGGAGTAACTTTCTAGTTAGGGTTTTTAGCTTTTCTAGTTTGCTTGTGACTAAGTAATGTAACCAAGAAGTACCATGGGGAAATGGCAAAAAATTTTGGGAAGTGTTAATGCATTGTTGGGGTTCGGTTTGTAGCAGGTGGGAAGGGACTTTTGGGTCTCCCATATTGACCCAATTTATAGCTAGGTGTTGTACAAAAGAGAAAGGTGATGGGATGTTGCTTGTTGGGTACTAGTAGAAAGAAAGGGAAATGGTGTAAGGTTTAAGTACTACTTTTAAGTACTGTAGTTGATATGGTACAAGAGTTTTGAATTTATGGTAGGAGCATGGGAGGGATATGAGACGTGGGTAGGGATGGCAAAAGCACCCAAAACCGGTGCAGAAAACCGAAACCCGAACAGATTGAGTCGGGTTCAGATTCGGGTTGGCGGGTTTGGATGCGGGTTCGGGTTGGGATATTTTATTTTCCGCGGGTTCGGGTTCAGGTTCGGGTTTTAGTAATACCCGCCTCGTTTACCCGTATACATACCCGTTTACCAAAATACATATCGTTTATTGCTATTTTATATAATTTTTAAATTTGTGCGAAATAGTAGACGAAGATTATTAAACAAATGAAATGCGTATATTAGTTACATTTTGTATGCATTAAAATTTTTGTGATCAAGCATATTTTGATTTTGTAACTTTAAATAAAACAATGATTTATTCGATACATTAAATCGCATGATATAATATTGAATTATTATTCTTCATCTTCTAAAAACTTAAAAAATTATACTAGGGTATTTTGATCTTTTTCATTGCCTTTTTTAACTTTATACGTACAAACCGACAACCCGTTGGGTAACAGTAATTAGGTACCCGTCGGGTATTGAGGCGGATGCGAGTTTGAATATTATAAACGGGTGCGGGTACGGGTTCAGTAAAACCCGACCCGAACCCGATCCGTTGCCATCCCTATACGTAGGTAGTTTATTTACCAAAGGGGGACCGGTTGGAGTTTTTATTTTTAATGTGTAACTAAAAGTCTTCTTTTAGTATAGCAAGTGTGCAACAATGTAGGATTTATATATTAATATTTGCAACTATGTTTAAGGTTGTTTTAGGTGAAGAGATATTCTATATTCGAGTGACTTAAAATCACATATTAAATGAGTCGCATTATAAAAATGGAACCGGGTTACGTAAATGATCACTTCATTATTTATTGTATGTCGTATGTAAGACTAAGGTCTGTCCAAGTAAGAAATTCAATAAAAATTTGATCCGTACATAATTTACACGGAAACAATCGGGAATTTCAATAGACGTAAATGTATAACCCGAACACGTCGCGTTAAATATTAAAATAACTAGTTCAAAATTCGTGATTGTTACATTCGATATCCGTTAAATTGAATTTTTGTCCTCAAAACTCGCATATTGATGTCGTTACCAAAACAAGAGGTAACCCAAAATTTTATCTACTTCTCTTGACGTTCCACGCCTTCATTTTTCCTTAGTTTCTTATTAAGATTAAAGTTTCTATAATCTTATTATAATTAGAACGAATGAAAATTTCTTCCGATTTGTACATGATCTTATAGTGTTCCTTAATGCTTATAGTAGTAAATATTTTCTTGTATGATGAATTTCCTCGATGATATTGGTTTTGTTAAGTGAGTTTTCTCATTAATAGTTTTTGCGTCGTCTCACATATTACTTCCCCCTTAAAGGGTCGCGTGTTGTCATCTTTCGCATAAATCAATTAATTTAATTCGTGTTCCTCCTCGTTTATCTCTTTTTCATGGAGGTAAGAACCATGAGTCGTGCAAAGTTAAATCAATTTTGTGATCCGTGAGGGTTCATATTTCGTAGACACAATAGTTTAAATCTTTCTTAGTTTTATGAGCACGGTGTTTGCTCAAATTTAAGCAAAATAGATTTTTGTCCGGGTGGTCTCGGTATCCATTTTCTTATGTACAAGAGTACGCTTATCTCGACCTACTTGTCCCTTAACATTGATCAACGTACGGTGAGGTCTCGATATTCGTTAAATTTAGGTTTTTCTTACTTGGGCGTCTCATCGCTTTCACAACCAAATTGTTTCACTGATCTTCTGTTATTATCAGGTAGTGTTACGATATCCGTTAAATTTGAGTTTTACTCAAATGGCGTGTCGCTTCTTTACATTATTATTTACAATTTACTTTAGATTTTTCCGACTCTAGTCTATTTGAGTTTAATTGTATAAAAATGGAGCTCTTAGATTTTTTTTTTGCGTCATAACCGCTCTTGTATGTCATAGTGGCGAAGGAAATAGTCATAATAGATTTTACTTGTATTGCATATATGGAGTTTTCACTTAAACGATGGTTAGGATTATTTGGCGTTCATAACACACGATAAATTTTTCTATGGCAAGCAAAGCGAATTTATAGTTTTCTAGTATCACTAATATATATCTCATTTCTACGATGACGATGTGACAACTGCGGTTTTGAGGATTGTCACTTAGTTTTATTTTGTGCTAGTTACGTGTCTTTACGTGTTTATGTGCTAATTGGTGAGTATAGATTGTGGTTTGGATATCGTTTCCGGTACGGGGTACCTTGTGAGTGAAACGATGTGTGATGATTTCATGTTCATGAGCTCACATGGTAGTGACGATGAAATGAGATGGTGTTATTTAGTGGTTTACGTATACGTATATGTATTATAGAAAATCGTATTTTTACGATTTACGGTTTAGCATTTTGAGGTCTCGGATGAGGTATTTAGTCACGGGAATAATTTACGGGATGGTTTTAAGTCCTTTATGACATAGTTATAACGTTTATTTCAAAATTTAAGACTTTTTTAAAACTGTATATTTTTACGGTATACGCGTAAAACTAACTAGTTTTACGGTTTTGAGGTTCGGGAGGTCTTAAAGGCTGAAATAAATTAAGGTAAATTAAGGTATTATTAATAATATATTAATAAGTAATAAAAATAAAAAAATAAAAATATATTAAAGGGGAGTCGGTTTGGGACGAACCAAAAGAGAAAAAGGGAAAAAGGAAAAGGGAGTTGGGCTTGAGTTGGACTAGGGCTCACCCACACTCTATATAAAGTTTATACTAAACCAAAAATTTATTATTTTTCTCCTGGAGACAAAGAAAAGTCGTGGGTTTCACAAGGAATTACGGTTCTTCAGTAAAAATCTTGGTTTTCAAAAATCAAAGGTAAATCTTTAAAATCTCTTTTCAATTTAATTGTTTTTAATGTTTTTATAATCAATATATGATGGATTTAGGTTAGGTTTAATTATAAAATCTGTATTCTAATTATATATTAATGATTAGAATAATTAGGGCTTGTAATTAAATAAATTATGGGTAATTAATTAGGTTAGTTTAATTAAATTCGTCATTAAAAACTGGGCAGAATTTTTGTGTTATTGTTTTGATCATATAGGGAGTTCTACAAACTATTATTTTGCGATCCAAGTATCCATGGAAAGGTAATTGAAGTGACTTTAAAATGTAATAAACGAGAACTAAATTGGAGGTAGGGAAGTGGGTCAAAAACAGGTTACAACAGTCGGAGGTCAAAACAGTTTTGAAATCAGCCTGTTTTCTTTTTATGTTTTGGGTTGTTTGGGGTACTTAGGGTTGTATTGGGACTTTCAAACGAACATGGGAGTTGGTTTATATATTATAGGAAGTATCTGCATTGGGGCTAAGATTGTGGGTTAGGGTAAGACCCCCTAATCATAACAAACTTTTTGTATGTTCAAAATCAGTAAAATCCGGATAGATAAAAGTATATATATATATATATATATATATATATATATATATATATATATATATATATATATATATATATATATATATATATATATATATATATATATATATATATATATATATATATATATATATATATATATATATATACATATATATATATATATATACATATATATATATATATATATATATATATATATATATATATATATATATATATATATATATATATATATCGGGGCTTTAACAGTAGCTTTAAGGTTGGGGCAAAAAGGAGGAGTTAGCTAACATATGTAAGGGCATAGGTTTTCCTTTACAGAGGTCGTGGGTATAGTTAGGTGGGCGTTTTGCTTATAGTTTGGAGACCTAAAAGTTGGGACTGTTTTGTGTAAAATATGAACGGGATAGGTATCAAACTTAACCAAGTTAAGGATTTGTTAGGGAAGGGTAACGGGGTGTTTAGAGCATATTAATGAGGATCATATATGGGAGAAGACTAGATGTCCATCATAGGTTGATGAGCCATTTTAGTGATTGGTTCATGTGTTGATTTTGTGTTTTTGTTTGTTAGCTTTTTGCTAGTGCGCGGACTTTTGGAGAAGCTCAATCAGGTGAGTTTCATAGTCCTATGTCTACTATTGATTTTGACTTCAGATGGGATGGAAGAGACACTGTCTTGTTTTTTATAAATTATGCTGTGAATGTTTTGTGTTTGGTTATGGACTTGTGCATACTTATGTGATTAACTGCTAGTTGATTCATGATTGTTATGTTTTGACTTGGTACCAAGGGGATGTTGACAAGGCGGGGCCTTGGGATGTACATAGATGTGTGAGCATCTATGGGACCAATGGATAAGGACAAGGTGGGTCCTTGGGATTGGTACAATAGGTGTATGGGCGCCTATGAGACCATGATGTTTGGTAAGGCTGGGAGCCTTGGATTTTGGTTTGGTTTGTTAAATCTTGAATATTAGTTGTTAATGCATGTTTGTATCACATTGTCCATATGTGCATTTGTTAGTGGTTGTTGTTCACAGCTTATGGTTTGATTTTGGCGTTAGAGTCTAAACCTATGACTTTCACCAACTTTATGTTGACGTGTTTTAGTGTCTCTTTCAGGTGATATTGTGGTTAAGCGTGAGAACATAAGTGGCTAGGATTTGGAGTTGCGTAGGAATGCATTTAGAATGAGATCTCCGTTCCTTCTTAGTTTCTTTTGTTGTTTAATAAGTGATACTGTTGACACCTATATGTTTGCTTTGTTTATGTTAATTGCTTGTCGTGGGTAAGTGGTAGGACTGTTACCTACTTACCTAGACTCCTGCATTGTTGAGATATTGTCATGACATTTGTGTCACCATTTTATGACATTTCTTATTTCATTTAGTTACCTCTATAAACACGGCATGTTGTGATGATATCCATACGTCGCGCTCCATATTCCGCCATGGTGGGGTGTGACAGAATGGTATCAGAGACAATGGTTATAAAGAATTAGGTTGCCTAGTCGCGTAGCCTAGTCTATAGTGTAAGGGTCCCTGCGTATAGGCGTCATAGGAGTATGTGTGCATCTTATAATAATTGATGTGTTTGGATGTTATTTTGTGATGTTTGTTAAGTTATGAACTACTATGGTTCATACTTAGCCACATGTTATTTTTTTTTCGGGTTGTGACTAGTGCGGGTTGAACCATAATCGTCCACGCTAGTCATTGTTGTATTTTGCTTAAATTGTACATTATAGTACATAATTTGGTACAAGGTATTTTCCATCTTTTGTTGAGTTATTTTATGTACCTGAGGTATGTTATCCTTCTTTTGATGTTTAAGTCATGTTCCCTAAGAATCGTGTGGTGGTTCGAGTTACTAGGAGTACATGGGTAGGAAGGATTTTAAGGTGTTCCCATTCTGATAGGCGACATGACTTATAATTTATTATGTTTTTGTTTTGGATTTTATCTATGCTGTTTTAGCTAGACTACGGATTTCTGTATTCCAAGAGTTTGACTATGTTATTTTATTAGTTGGAGTTTTTGATCTTATTGTTTATGTGGTTATGTGCTTAGGTGAGTTGATGGATTTATGTGTTATGTGTTGTATTGATTCTTATAAGTGTCATCATAGGAGGGAGTGCATTGGGGAAAGGGTAATTGAATAAGTATGGTGGCCAACAAAGTTATACAATTACCACAACTTCAATGGGTTCCTAAGTATGATTGCATGAAAGAGGGTTAGTACATGCTTGTATATGATGAGATGTGGATTATTGGTATATGTATAGTATATGGGTTTATGTAATGGTTGCCTACGATATGGATATTTATGAGTGTGTTATTGTTTTGGGTTATAGTCATGTTGTGTGATTATGGGGTCACACGATATGGTCTGGTTTTAGTGATGGGTTTTATGCCTTGTGGTAAGATGGTGGTTACTCGTAGAGAAAAAAAAACGAGTGTATGACGCGATTGGTTGATCTGACATGTATGGTAACGAGTATGTTTTGGGTGATTTAATAGGTATATATATGCGGATGTATATATACTACTATGTGTTAAGTTATGGTATATGGTCGTTCACTAGTTATTATAACTTGAACGTACCTTGTGTTTGTTCGTGTTTTATGGTGCTGGAGTTTGATGGAGTTACAACGACGTTTTGAGTCTTTTGGATGTGTGTCTACATTCGGGTATGTATTTTTATTAATGCGAACTACTAAATTTTCTTGCAAATAAGTCTGGCTAATTATAGGAAGCGGTTTTGAAAATAATTTGTAATTGTATGGTATGATATCGTAACTTACATTTTTTTAGTTGTAGTAGTAAGTTATAAAAAAACTTGTCTTGAAAATAATTGGATTAGTCTTCTATGTAACATGTGATGATATATTTTAAAGGGGTAAAGAAATTTTATAATAATTTTCTTAAGTAGAGTTAAAATTTTAGAATAATTTAACTAAGACGGAAAGAGTAAAAAAGAGATTTTATTATAGTAATGATAATAATAACACCACACCTTGTAGTAGTTTAGTTATAACCAACCTAAATGGAAAAAAAAGTGTATTTTATAAACATGTATTGGTATCATAATACCAAGTGAAATAAGTTTAATATGGGTAAACAAGATAATGGTTAGAATAAGATTGTAGTATACTAACAAGTTGATCTCTTGATAGAATGATGAAGATAAAGGATGAGTTATTGGTTAAAAATGAGTATGATTGATTTTAGTAGTATTGGAGTTTGGTTCTTATGAGAAGTAACTAATTGGGACGAAATTTTAAAAAATAAATTTCTAAGGTATCGAGATTTGGTAATACTAATCGTGAAGAGTCTAAATTTTTCGTTGTTGGCACACTCCATTGATCTTTCGGATTACATTGTTTTGTTTTTAGTTGTTTTGGCTAGGGTTCGTTTTACCCTATATTTTATTGGGACACGATTGTTTGGAATTCTTTTGTTACACGTCATGGCTGATTTAGTTATGCGGTTGTGGAAACGTTAGGATGAGATGATAGAGTTGGGTAGTATTACTCATGGTTAGATATTAGAATGGAGAAATGTGTTTTGGTTTAAAGGTTGTGTTGAAGGAATGATTAAGATTTGTGGAATTTGGAAACTTAGATTGGTTACGGGAATAAGAGGGTAAGTAAAGTTAGTTGACTGGTAGTGGGAACGAGAAGTCATGCTATGAGAAGTTGGTTGAAGTACCATTAGGAGATTGATGAAAGTACTAGCGGATATGAGGGTAGAGTAGAAAGTTTATACTAATGGAAAGGTTGGGTAAATAACACGCAAGGGATTGGTATAGTTTTGGGTTGAAGTACTTTTAGAAATATTGTGGTAGATGAGTTGAAGTTAGAAACTACTGGTAGTGTGAAGTTCCTAGGTAACATCATGGAGACGAGAAGGAGTGCGCAAAGAGCTACATCGCGAAGCAAGGAACTAAAAGGACTGCATGTCGGCTGCAAGAAGGATGCAAGAGATTTCGAAGGAGTCGCAAAAGTTGCGAGGACTGGAAAGGTAACAAGCACTATGATGGGAAATTTACGTATGGTTCGTGACGAAGAAGGGCAGATCGAGTATCAGAGTGGAGCTACAAAGAGCTGAACCGGTGGATCGTGATGAAATGAATACATGACATGGGAGATTAAGAACTCGTGGAAGTAACAAGGGGATCGAGGTATGAGAAGTGAGGCTAAGTTGAATAAGTTTCGTGGAGAAGTGATTAGAGAGTCGGTTTTGTGAAGGTGTTATGAAAGATCTTTGGAAGAGACATCTATGCATTATCCAATGCACTAGTGATTTCCATAGATTTGGTGAATGATGTATGGAATTTTTGTTAGACGGGATAGTGTAGGAATAAGGGAGAACCATGGAAGGAGAGAACCAAGTATTCCTATAAGATGATGATTGAAAATACCTCATGTTGGGTGCAAGATCAAAGTAGAAGTATGAGATTTGAAAAAGAATTCAAAATATGGCTTAGTAGACAAATGGAAACTAATGTGGGTATAATATGAGAGTGTGATCCGCATGGAATCACATGAAACTCTAGTCTGTCCCTATTAGGAGGGAGTAGGAGAACTGGTTGTGAGAAAAAAAACAAGTGAAGCTACTTGGAAAATTTTGGCGTATAGATGACTAGATAGACTTAGTTAGTGGAGCTGGATTGTTATATCGGCCTAGAATGCTAGAGGCATTTGGGGGTACGAGACGTAGAGAATGATCTATACAGATCATGAACGTCTCCAACACATATTTAATCATCTTGATTGAACATTTGGAAAAGGTGATGGGTGGAGTTAAGTGATGAAAGAAAATTTCAAGGCCAAGTACCATCTGGGAAAGGCAAGCATGGTTGATGAGACATGGAATAAAAAGAATGAAGTGAAGCTGAGACGAACTTGAACTATATGGATGACGTATTAGGATGGTTTGGATGAAGGATGTAGGTTGCACGAGTTGAGTTGTCAAAAGCAGAGAACACGTCAACATGTATGTTGCGTGGCTTGGACAATCATATGGAGAAAAGGGACGTAGACTATACTTCCTACATAAATAAGAGTAGCTTAGAAAGGGCGATGTAAGGATGAAATTGGTGAAAGGGATACATAATGGGGTGGAGGAATAAGTACGACGAGAGTTGGGTGATATTCGATAGACTAACTAATTCATCTCATATTTCAAGAGGAATGAGAAGTCACGTAGTTGAGAAGTTGGAAGGATTTCTTACGGATGTGATGGAATAGAGGGTTTTGCGTAAAAGTTAGCCTAATATGTATAGAATGCCTTATGAAGGATTATGGCAAGGGAAGAAACGATGGGAAGCATCACATCGTGATGTATGGTAGGAGTTGAGGAAGAAGAAGGAAGTGTGTATAGAAGCAAAGAATGAATGAAATAGGTCGAGATAGGAACCGAAGGTAAAACTTTGGTAGAGCTTAATGAGTAGAATAAAGCACGACCCAGGCTGATACTGTCGTAGTGTGGAAAAGGAAATGGAACTGACCTATACTGATTGTTTGGGAGGCTTAGTATCGATAATCGAATGGATGAGGGGTTATAGGTGTGATGTGCTATAGGGACGAAGGGCTTGGTTTAACTGAGACAAGATGAGGAGTAATATGACCTTGAAGGTAGGACATTGTGTAGGTATAAAGGAAGTGTTAGGTATAAAAAAATCATGAAGAAAAGTGAGAAAGAAGTGTATAGGTGCTACTAGTGAGCTATCCAAATTTAATGGAAGTAGTTGTAGCATGAGTTTGGATGGCAGTTGATAGACTAACTGAGATAACCGTCCTTTTTGATGATGTGTATAGATCATAAGTTGATTTGGATTGGAAGAACTAATGGATATGTGATAGACTGTCATAGGTCACTTTGTAAGGAAATTGGAATTTTTAAGTAGTTTGGGGTACAGACTAAAGGGAGTTGATGAACATGATTGGATATGAGTATATCCAGCTAACTGGAATAGGATGGGCAAGTGAGATATTTATACAACCTTAGGAGTTACACTGAGGGCATGAGTGATTGATTTAGGGGGAGTTAGGAAACTCTTTAGCGATGGCTGAGTTTTCATATAATGATAGTTATCATACTAGAAGTCGATAAATGCCATTTGAGGCACTATATGAAAGGATAGGGTGAGTTGTCCCTATTGTGGACTAGAATTGGTAAAAGAGGCTACTAATGTGGTAATGGTGTTTGTGGAAAGGATGAGAGCAACAAGGGATGCTATGTTGAAAAGGAGGAAACCACTAGAGTTTAGTGACAAAGTTATGTAGGAAGCTTCACCCATAGTAACGGGTGGTATGTTTTGGTAAAATAGAAGAGTTGATGTAGAGTTTGGTAGGTCCATTTATGATCTTTGGAAAGATCGGACCAGTAGCTTATGAGCATAGAACTACCTGGGGGAAAATGAGTGGTATAAATGTTATATTTAGTGTATTAAGATTGGTAATTGTTGTTTGAGAATGCATATTTGCATGTACGGTTATTCAGGATTTGTGTTAATAAGGGTTTGTGTTATCAAAGAGTCATTTGTGAGATTTATTGACTGTGAGGTCAAGAGTTTGGCAATGAATTTAAATATTGTTGGTTAGTATATGTGGTAATTTGAGACTTGAACTAAAGTTTACGTGGAAATGAGAGGAGCTCATTTAGAACAAGTATCCTCAGTTGTTTGCTAATGGTATGTTTGATCCTAAGGAGTAAATCTCGGGACGAGATTTCTATTAGGAGGGAGTGATGTGACAACCGCGGTTTTGAGGTTTGTCACTTAGTTTTATTTTGTGCTAGTTACGTGTCTTTACGTGTTTATGTGCTAATTGGTGAGTATAGATTGTGGTTTGGATATCGTTTCCGGTACGGGGTACCTTGTGAGTGAAACGATGTTTGATGATTTCATGTTCATGAGCTCACATGGTAGTGACTATGAAATGAGATGGTGTTATTTATTGGTTTGCGTATACGTATATGTATTATAGAAAATCGTATTTTTACGATTTACGGTTTAGTATTTTGAGGTCTCGGATGAGGTATTTAGTCACGGGAATAATTTACGGGATGGTTTTATGTGATACCCTAGAACCGAGGTCACTTACGTCACCCTAAATTACGCTTATTTTTGAAATTTTTAATAAATTTTATTTGCTATATATTTTATTATTTTGGTTGAAACCGATGTTCGAGGTTATAATTTTGACGATTGACGATTTAAGAAGGACGATGACGAATACGATCCCGATGGATGCCCAAATTTCTATAATTATAGTCTTTTTATCGATATTGTAATTTTTCGAGAATTTTACTTACGGTTCGTGTTAAGTCGAGTCGGGTGAGTTTTATCGCTTTCCGGGTAGTGTTTGGGATGATTCCCAACACCCGTAAAATTTTCTAAAATGACTAGTGAGTCAATCCCGTAAACTTATAGGGTCGTTTTTGCTTAAGGACAAAAGAAAGCCTAAATTGCACCAAGGTCCCTCCCAAATACACAAAATGGAAATAATCACACACACACTTCACATTTCAAAGAAAAAAAAACCCACCCTTCCCTTTTGCTCTCTCTAGGCCGACGGCCAAACACCAAACCACCACCACCACTTCAATTTTTCTTGGTTTTTGATTAATTCCAATTAAAGACCACTTCCTAAAACCCTTTTGTAAGTGTTAATCCATGGTTAATTCCAACATGCATTAACATGAATTTTTCCAAAAATTAAAGATTTTTCAAAAGTTTGTTTGGATGTTAATTAGCCATTTGCATGTTTAATTCATGGTAGAATGATGTTAAATCACCAAACAAATCAACCAAAATCAATTTGGTTGATGGGTTTTGACCACCCAAACCCCACGGCACAAGGGGGGTGTTTGGGGGATCATGGTGGTTTTTGTTTTGATGTTAGATTATGTGTTTAATCCTATTTTCACATGTTTTTGGATGGGTAAATCCATTTGCATGTTTATTTTTTTTTATTGGGTTTTATGAGGATATTGATTAATAGGGGTTTAGGACTGATTATGATGTTTGGGTATGATTAGGAGTACTTAGGATGATGTCTAATGTCGATAAATGGGTTTGAAAACGAGCGTTGGTATGATTTTGGTATAGTTGATTTTAGGCAGAAAGTTTGAGGTGTTTTCGTAAAAATTAATTTATAAACAGGTCTTGTGGTTAGGATAGAGTTGTAGAGCATCTTCTTAGATTCGATTTGGTATAAGATAGAGCTTACAACTCCTAACGAGTCAAAAGTTACGACGTTTTGAAATTCGTGTACCGGGAGATGAAAACCGTCATAATCCGAAATTATGCTTGGTTTTAGGTCAAATCCCGGGGACTATAGGTTTAGTTTGGTAAATGGTCAAGGGTTGATTTTTGGTCTCAAACCTGCATATTTGAGTCTTAGGTGTCAAATGGGTCAATGGAGTATTTTAAACGGGTCAAATGAGTCCGACTTGGTCAAAGTACAATTTTAGTCCGAAATACGTAGTTTGGGAAAAGTGTTGAGTAACGGGTCGTAAAAGAGAAAACTTTTAATGGGATTAAATATGTGTTTTCTATAGGACTTAAGGTATTTTTGAGAATTTTCCCAATTTTTATAAAAAGGGTTAGGTCTAGTAAAACAGTCCGTACTTTTGGTAAGTATCGGCGAAAATGTGTAAAAATGAATAACGTTAATAATATGGACAAATGGTATAAAACGAGTAACACTTGATTGTTATGTTTTGGTGTGAGTTGTAATTATCACAAGTGACTAATATGTATGTATTTTATACAGTACCGTAAGGTTTATAAATGAGATTACTCATTACGCGTTATTGGTTTGATAGGTGTTGATTTACCCGGGCATCCTCATCGTCGTCAGTGACCGTCACTCGAACTATCGACTACTTGTTATATAAGTTGTGAATTTATAGCCTCGCTTATTATTATTACAAACTGTTTTACCCGCGAGGGAAATGCATGCTAGTTTTCAAAATGAACATATGTCATGAATGATTGTTGGACCCGAATGTTGCCTTTGAAATTGTGTTGAGTACCTAGTTGCAAAAGGCCCTAATTTCATGAACTTTTAACTATTGTTTAGTCCTAGCGTGGATTAGAAATAGCCGCTTATACAAAGTGATAGTACTATGGGGTTGACTACCCTATCCGAGACGAGGGCTAGTACGTTGATACCCCCTGCGGACGGATAATTTGTGATAAGAGATAAGGTATAATTGCAACTAATGCCTTAGTAGGGGCACTGGTTTCATCTGAATCACGCCGGTAATTATTACGCGGGTGATTGAGTTAACGGTTTAGTGTCATGAGCTTAAACACAATTGTCAGTACCTTGAATATAGATTGTTTGATCGACAAGTCTATGAATGATCGTAAATAGTTTTATTACACATGTGTTTAAAATGAATTGTAAAACCTATGAATTCCACTCAACGTTTTCGTTGACCAAATTTAGCATGTGTTTCAGGTAACCACTGAAGTGTAGCATGGAGCATGCCTTGGATGGAAGTTGTGTGTATGGCTTGGAGTCTACTTGTTTTTCCGCCCAGTATTACTTAAACATTTTTAACTTTGATATCATGTTGTTGTGAAAACTGTATCTTTTGGGGTTGAGATTCATGGGGACCGAAACGCAAAACTCTGTTGTATCATTTGGGGTTGGAAAACCGTAGACATGTAACTTTTTAACAATTTTTAATTTAAGTTTAAATTTGACATCTCTTTGGAGTCGTTCGATATATCTTGTGTGCGATGATAACTGCCTAGCACCCAAATGTTGTAGTTCCGCTGCGCATAGCATTTGGTGGGGTGTTAGAGATTGGTAATCAGAGCCATGAGTTATAGAGAACTAGGTCGTTTTGAAAATTCCTAAACTATAACTTTTGGTGTCGTAAGAAATTGTCCAAGCGCACACAACTATCCTGCATGGCTCCGGTAAGGTTTATTTTTGTATTCATTGCATTTGACGTATACTTTTGAGTTGAAGTATATATGTGGGTATTTATTACGTAGATATGGAAATTACTATATGTAAACGTTGAAATTATACGTGGAATACCCGATACCGTAATTCTTGTATTACTTATACATGAGCATCATATTATCGCATTTTGGGCATGTGTACCACCTTTGCATTGCATTTGCATGCATGTATTTATAAATATTGAATAGTTATCTTACGTACCCTCCAAAATTCTCTGTTATTGCAGGAATGGCCGAGGTACCGCCTAATGGTAATGGAGACGATTATGTCGTAGGACAAGAAGGGGGAAGTGTTGGAACAGCTGCTGAAGGACAAGCCGAGGCGAACAATGTGCAAGCCCAGGACCTCGGCCAAAGGAGAACTACTTGCCCCAGGCCTATGCGTACTTCTCATCTGGTTGGTATGCCAGGTATCCCTAGAAGATCCGAAGCTGCAGCGAGCGCAAATTTTCTTCATCAGGGCATCTCAAGAGTTTTCTGCCCCGGACCAAGAGCTTATCATGACGTACGGCGTGTTGTGAGAAGATTGGGTGAATCGATGTGCGAGCGGTACATAGTGGAAACAAGGGTAATCAACAGATTCGACGAGAATGAAAGAGCACACCAAAGATTATTGGCAAGAACTTCAAGGATTGAGTATGATGGAAATGCAAACAAGAGTGATATCAACAGTCTAAGATCGATGATCGCGAACTTGAGCGCCAGCCTTGATCGAGTTAGGGAAGATCAAGCGAGATTGTCTAGGATGCAGAGTTGGGAGCATCGAGTGAGAGCATCCTTGCCCCCAGATTGGAGATTTGTGGACGACTTGGAAATGGAAGCTAATGACTTCATGATCCAGCCACCTGCTAGAGGTGTTTGTATCACTGTGGGAAGTCATGTAGCGGTTGAGTGTGGGTCTACGTCAGGGACGAAGAAGGCGACTGAATGTGGGCCGAACGACAAAGGAAAGAGGAAGATGGATGAAATGGACGAGGAAGATAGCGACGAGGAACCCGAGGAAGATGATGATGAACCGCCATCCAAGAGGCCGTGTGGATCACCACATGATTAGTTGCTTGTCTTGTATTTTATCTTTGATCGTTGTAATAGAACTATTTTAGACTTTTGTATGATGGCATTGTGACGAAAAACTTGAGGACTTAAGTTTTATGGTGAATGGTTGTAGTGGCAATACTTGTCACAATTTTGGTTGATTATCAATACAATCCATGTTTACCTTTCATGATCTGTGATATGTCATTAATTTGATCTTTTGTGATGTGAATTGATGAATATTAGTAACTCTGTAGCGAAGTGTCGTTGTATTTATATTATGTCTTGAAAGAGAAATCCATCTTAATCTTGATGTGTATACTTACATTGTTTTTCTATTTTCCCTGTCTTTACAGAGAGGTGTATTTGATAACGCACCATGCCTAACAGCCGGCCGTGTGAACACGATGATTCAGGAAGCCATTACGAATGCGCTAGAAGCAGATCGAGCAGGGAGGAACCCAGACCAAGGCAGAAATGTGGGGAGACAGCAAGCCCCAAGAGAGTGTACTTACTCTAGTTTTATGAAATGTGGTCCCACGCAATTTCGTGGAACTGGTGGAGCTCTAGAACTCAGGAGATGGTTAGAAAAGGTCGAGAGTACTTTCGAGATTAGTTGTTGCTCAGAGGCGAACAAGGTCAAGTTTGCGGCTGCTACTTTTCTTGACGACGCATTGAGTTGGTGGAACACCCAAGTAGCCACTGTTGGGTTAGCAGTAGCGAATGCAAGAACATGGACTGCTACTAAAGCTCTTTTGACCAAGAAGTTCTGTCCTGGAGAGGATCTAGGTAAATTGGAAGATGAGTTGAGGCACCTGACTTTGAGAAACAATGATATCACTGCTTACACCAGAAGGTTTAATGAATTAAGCCTCTTGTGTCCCGATACCTTTGTCGATGATAGCAAGAAGATGAAACAGTACATCAAAGGTCTGTCCAGTAATATCAAGGGTGAGACGACTTCGTCTAAACCTGGGTCGTTTGATGAAGCGGTCCAGATGGCTCACGCGTTGATGGATGTCAAACTCAAAGACAAGAAGAACTTCATTGCTGAAGGAAATAAGAGGAAGTGGGAGGCAGCACAGAGCAATCAATCCCAGGGTCAAAGCCGAGGTGGAAACCGAAATAATCCGGGTCAGGACCGCAATCAGCAATTCAACCAGCGCAGGAATGAAGGGATGAGAGCTGTTACAAACCCCAGAGGAGCGAAGGTGAATCCCCACTGTGGTCGATGCAACTTGTACCATGTAGGGAGTTGCCCACCTGCATGCGGCAAATGTGGAAAAGCGGGTCACAGGATGTCTGATTGCCGAACAAAGGGGGTAGCCATTGGGGCGAATGCTACGAGAGTGATGGGTTGTTTTGGATGTGGAGAAAGAGGACATAAGCAAGGAAATTGCCCGAAGGCAGGAAACAAGCAAGGAGGTAACAATGTTGCTGCCGTGTATCAAGTAGGGACGGTTGATAAACCACAAGGTCCTAACATGGTTACTGGTACGTTTTTGCTAGACGCTTGTTATGCTAGTATTTTGTTTGATTCTGGTTCCGACAAGAGTTTCGTAGATGTTAAATTTAGTCGTCATATCGATAGAAAACCGGTATTGTTAACGACTAGTTATAACGTGGAATTAGCCGATGGGAAAATCGTTAGTACGAATTCTATACTGAAAGGGTGTACCTTGAAGTTAGGAAATTACGCTTTTGAAATCGACTTAATGCCTATAGAGCTAGGATCGTTTGATGTGATTGTGGGAATGGATTGGCTGATGGCGCATAGTGCCGTGATCGTCTGTGGAGAGAGATTAGTTCAGATCCCGTTGAGGAATAAAGTCTTGACTGTGAAGGGAGACGAATGCACTTCTCGTTTGAAAGTGATTTTTTGTTTGAAAATGATGAAGTATGTAGAAGATGGATGCGATGTGTTTTTGGCACAAGTTTATAGTGATGGTGATTTAGAGGCGAGGATTGAAGAGGTACTTGTAATCTGCGACTATCCGGAAGTTTTTCCAGACGAGTTGCCGGGTTTACCACCCACCCGTGAGGTCGAGTTTCGAATCGATTTGGTGCCAGGAGCTGCGCCGGTTGCGCGTGCACCCTATCGATTAGCACCATCAGAGTTAAAGGAGTTATCGGATCAACTGAAGGAGTTAATGGATAAAGGATTTATTAGGCCGAGCTCAACACCATGGGGAGCGCCAGTGTTGTTTGTGAAGAAGAAAGATGGTTCATTTCGGATGTGTATTGACTATAGAGAACTCAACAAGCTGACGGTTAAGAATCGGTATCCATTACCGAGGACTGACGATTTGTTTGATCAATTACAAGGTTCCTGTGTATACTCAAAGATCGATTTGAGGTCAGGGTATCATCAACTGCGTGTGAGAGAGGAGGATATTCCTGTAACTGCCTTTCGTACGCGGTATGGACACTTCGAATTTCGAGTGATGCCGTTTGGGTTGACAAACGCGCCTGCTGTATTCATGGACCTTATGAATCGAGTATGCAAGCCGTATCTAGATAAGTTTGTCATTGTTTTTACTGATGATATTCTTATTTACTCTAAGAGTAAGGAAGAGCACGAGAAGCACCTGAGAAAGATATTGGATCTGCTAAAGAGAGAGAAGTTGTATGCGAAGTTCTCGAAGTGTGAGTTTTGGTTAGAGTCTGTGCAATTCCTTGGTCACGTAATTGATAGCAAAGGAGTTTGCGTGGATCCTGCCAAGATCGAAGCGATCAGGGAATGGTCGGCACCGACAACGCCGACTGAAGTTCGACAATTCCGTGGTTTAGCTGGGTATTATCGGAGATTCATTGAAGGATTTTCGTTGATTGCGAAGCCATTGACAAAGCTTACCGAGAAGAATAGAGTGTATGAATGGGGAGATGAGGAAGAATTCGCTTTCAAAACGCTCAAGGACAAGTTATGTTCCGCACCAATATTGTCGTTACCTGAAGGAACCGAAGATTTTGTAGTGTACTGTGACGCATCTCGTAAGGGTTATGGAGCTGTGTTGATGCAGCGCGAGAAGGTGATTGCTTACGCGTCAAGACAACTGAGGAAGAATGAGGAGAACCACACGACGCACGATTTGGAATTAGGGGCTGTAGTTTTTGCGTTGAAATTGTGGAGACATTATATGTATGGGACGAAGTGTGTTGTATTCACCGACCACAAGAGTTTGCAGCACATTTTAGATCAAAAGGAGTTGAACATGCGACAGAGACGATGGGTAGAATTACTGAGTGACTATGACTGTGAAATTCGCTACCATCCTGGTAAGGCTAATGTTGTAGCGGATGCACTTAGTAGGAAGGATCGAGAGAAACCTTTGAGAGTCAGAGCTTTAGTGATGCCTGAGAGTGTTGATTTAACCGAAACTATACTGAAGGCTCAAGAGAGGGGATTAATGAAAGAGAATGTTGATGCTGAGAACTTGGGAAGAATGTTGAAACCTCTTTTTGTGGTTAGGTCAGACGGACTAAGATATTTCGAGAATCGGATTTGGTTACCGTTGTGTCCATCCGAGGAAGGAAAGCCTGGAGTACGAGATTTGGTTATGAACGAGTCTCATAAGTCGAAGTACTCGATACATCCTGGATCGGATAAAATGTATCATGATCTGAAGAAAGTCTATTGGTGGCCGAATATGAATGTGGATATTGCTCGTTACGTTAGTAAGTGTTTAACTTGTGTGAAGGTTAAAGCCGAACATAAGAAGCCGTCTGGGTTGTTGGTACAACCAGAGATCCCAGAATGGAAATGGGAGAAAATCGCTATGGATTTCGTGACGGGTTTACCCAGAACTCCTAATGGATGTGATATGATTTGGGTAATAGTGGATAGATTGACGAAATCTGCTCATTTCTTACCTATGAAGAAGACGGACAGTATGGAAAAGCTGGCCAGTGTGTACGTGAAGGAGATCGTTTGCAGACATGGAGTACCATTATCGATCATTTCGGATCGCGATAGTAGGTTTACTTCGGAATTTTGGAAATCGCTTCAACGTGCGATGGGCACTGAATTGAATTTAAGCACGGCTTATCACCCGGAGACTGACGACCAGAATGAACGCACTATTCAGACGATGGAGGACATGCTCCGAGCATGCGTGATTGATTTTGGAGGAAGTTGGGAACGCCACTTGCCTTTAGTGGAGTTTTCGTATAATAATAGTTATCATGCGAGCATCAAGGCTGCACCATTCGAAGCGTTGTATGGAAGGAAGTGTAGATCACCTGTGTGTTGGAGTGAAGTAGGAGAAAGTCAATTGACTGGACCCGAAATGGTTTTAGAGACGACAGAGAAGATTGTGCAAATCAAGAACCGAATACCTGCTGCGAGAAGCCGACAGAAGAGTTATGCCGATAACAGAAGAAAACCGTTGGAATTTGAAGTCGGAGATATGGTTATGCTTAAGGTTTCGCCATGGAAGGGTGTAATTCGTTTTGGGAAGAAAGGAAAGTTGAGTCCGAGGTACATTGGACCATTTAAGATCGTTAAACGAATTGGACCAGTAGCGTATAAGTTAGAGTTGCCGAGCGAGCTTAGTGCTATTCACGACACGTTTCACGTATCGAACTTGAAGAAGAGTTTGGCGGATAAGGAATTGGTGATTCCTTTGGACGAGATTCAACTGGACGACAAAATGCATTTTGTGGAAGAACCCGTGGAAATTATGGACCGAGAGGTCAAGAGGCTGAAGCGTAGTAGAATTCCCATTGTGAAGGTTCGATGGAATTCTAGGCGTGGACCGGAATACACTTGGGAACGTGAGGACTTTTTCAAGGAAAGGTATCCTCATCTGTTCCAGCGGCACGAAATGTGAGTATAAGAAGAGGCGAGCGCCGGGACGTCACTCTCTTTAAGGAGGGGTGGATGTGATACCCTAGAACCGAGGTCACTTACGTCACCCTAAATTACGCTTATTTTTGAAATTTTTAATAAATTTTATTTGCTATATATTTTATTATTTTGGTTGAAACCGATGTTCGAGGTTATAATTTTGACGATTGACGATTTAAGAAGGACGATGACGAATAAGATCCCGATGGATGCCCAAATTTCTATAATTATTCTCGTTTTATCGATATTGTAATTTTTCGAGAATTTTACTTACGGTTCGTGTTAAGTCGAGTCAGGTGAGTTTTATCGCTTTCCGGGTACATTTAAAGTGTCCTAAAAGTATTTTGGAGTGTTTGGAATGATTCCCGACTCCCGTAAAATTTTCTAAAATGACTAGTGAGTCAATCCCGTAAACTTATAGGGTCGTTTTTGCTTAAGGACAAAAGAAAGCCTAAATTGCACCAAGGTCCCTCCCAAATACACAAAATGGAAATAATCACACACACACTTCACATTTCAAAGAAAAAAAACCCACCCTTCCCTTTTGCTCTCTCTAGGCCGACGGCCAAACACCAAACCACCACCACCACTTCAATTTTTCTTGGTTTTTGATTAATTCCAATTAAAGACCACTTCCTAAAACCCTTTTGGAAGTGTTAATCCATGGTTAATTCCAACATGCATTAACATGAATTTTTCCAAAAATTAAAGATTTTTCAAAAGTTTGTTTGGATGTTAATTAGCCATTTGCATGTTTAATTCATGGTAGAATGATGTTAAATCACCAAACAAATCAACCAAAATCAATTTGGTTGATGGGTTTTGACCACCCAAACCCCACGGCACAAGGGGGTGTTTGGGGGATCATGGTGGTTGTGGTTTTGATGTTAGATTATGTGTTTAATCCTATTTTCACATGTTTTTGGATGGGTAAATCCATTTGCATGTTTATTTTTTTATTGGGTTTTATGAGGATATTGATTAATAGGGGTTTAGGACTGATTATGATGTTTGGGTATGATTAGGAGTACTTAGGATGATGTCTAATGTCGATAAATGGGTTTGAAAACGAGCGTTGGTATGATTTTGGTATAGTTGATTTTAGGCAGAAAGTTTGAGGTGTTTTCGTAAAAATTAATTTATAAACAGGTCTTGTGGTTATGATAGAGTTGTAGAGCATCTTCTTAGCTTCGATTTGGTATAAGATAGAGCTTACGACTCCTAACGAGTCAAAAGTTACGACGTTTTGAAATTCGTGTACCGGGAGATGAAAACCGTCATAATCCAAAATTATGCTTGGTTTTAGGTCAAATCCCGGGGACTATAGGTTTAGTTTGGTAAATGTTCAAGGGTTGATTTTTGGTCTCAAACCTGCATATTTGAGTCTATTATAAGACTTAGGTGTCAAATGGGTCAATGGAGTATTTTAAACGGGTCAAATGAGTCTGACTTGGTCAAAGTACAATTTCAGTCCGAAAAACGTAGTTTTGGAAAAGTGTTGAGTAACGGGTCGTAAAAGCGAAAACTTTTAATGGGATTAAATATGTGTTTTCTACAGGACTTAAGGTATTTTTGAGAATTTTCCCAATTTTTATAAAAAGGGTTAGGTCTAGTAAAACAGTCCGTACTTTTGGTAAGTATCGGCGAAAATGTGTAAAAATGAATAACGTTTATAATATGGACAAATGGTATAAAACGAGTAACACTTGATTGTTATGTTTTGACGTGAGTTGTAACTATCACAAGTGACTAATATGTATGTATTTTATACAGTACCATAAGGTTTATAAATGAGATTACTCATTACGCGTTATTGGTTTGATAGGTGTTGATTTACCCGGGCATCCTCATCGTCATCAGTGACCGTCACTCGAACTATCGACTACTTGTTATATAAGGTGTGAATTTATAGCCACGCTTATTATTATTTCAAACTGTTTTACCTGCGAGGGAAATGCATGCTAGTTTTCAAAATGAACATATGTCATGAATGATTGTTGGACCCGAATGTTGCCTTTGAAATTGTGTTGAGTACCTAGTTGCAAAAGGCCCTAATTTCATGAACTATTAACTATTCTTTAGTCCTAGCGTGGATTAGAAATAGCCGCTTATACAAAGTGATAGTACTATGGGGTTGACTACCCTATCCGAGACGAGGGCTAGTACGTTGATACCCCCTGCGGACGGATAATTTGTGATAAGAGATAAGGTATAATTGCAACTAATGCCTTAGTAGGGGCACTGGTTTCATCTGAATCACGTCGGTAATTATTACGCGGGTGATTGAGTTAACGGTTTAGTGTCATGAGCTTAAACACAATTGTCAGTACCTTGAATATAGATTGTTTGATCGACAAGTCTGTGAATGATCGTGAATGGTTTTATTACACATATGTTCAAAATGAATTGTAAAACCTATGAATTCCACTCAACGTTTTCGTTGACCAAATTTAGCATGTGTTTCAGGTAACCGCTGAAGTGTAGCATGGAGCATGCCTTGGATGGAAGTTGTGTGTATGGCTTGGAGTCTACATGTTTTTCCGCCCAGTATTACTTAAACATTTTTAACTTTGATATCATGTTGTTGTGAAAACTGTATCTTTTGGGGTTGAGATTCATGGGGACCGAAACGCAAAACTCTGTTGTATCATTTGGGGTTGGAAAACCGTAGACATGTAACTTATTAACAATTTTTAATTTAAGTTTAAATTTGACGTCTCTTTGGAGTCGTTCGATATATCTTGTGTGCGATGATAACTGCCTAGCACCCAGATGTTGTAGTTCCGCTGCGCATAGCATTTGGTGGGGTGTTAGATTTTAAGTCCTTTATGACTTAGCTATAAAGTTTATTTCAAAATTTAAGATTCTTTTTAAACTGTATATTTTTACGGTATACGCGTAAAACTGACCAGTTTTACGGTTTTGAGGTTCGGGAGGTGTTAAAGGCTGAAATAAATTAAGGTAAATTAAGGTATTATTAATAATATATTAATAAGTAATTAAAATAAAAAAAAATAAAAATATATTAAAGGGGAGTCGGTTTGGGACAAACCAAAAGAGAAAAAGGGAAAAAGGAAAAGGGAGTTGGGCTTGAGTTGGACTAGGGCTCACCCACACTCTACATAAAGTTTATACTAAACCAAAAATTCATTATTTTTCTCCTAGAGACAAACAAAAGTCGTAGGTTTCACAAGGAATTAGGGTTCTTCAGTAAAAATCTTCGTTTTCAAAAATCAAAGGTAAATCTTTAAAATCCCTTTTGAATTTAACTGTTTTTAATGTTTTTATAATCAATATATGATGGATTTAGGTTAGGTTTAATTATAAAATCTGTATTCTAATTATATATTAATGATTAGAATAATTAGGGCTTGTAATTAAATAAATTATGGGTAATTAATTAGGTTAGTTTAATTAAATTCGTCATTAAAAACTGGACAGAATTTTTGTGTCATTGTTTTGATCATATAGGGAGTTTTACAAACTTTTATTTTGCGATCCAAGTATCCCTGGAAAGGTAATTGAAGTGGCTTTCAAATTCAAGAAACGAGAACTAAATTGGAGGTCGGGAAGTGGGTCAAAACATGTTACAACAGTCGGATGTCAAAACAGTTTTGAAATCAACCTGTTTTCTTTTTATGTTTTAGGGTTGTTTGGGGTACTTAGGGTTGTATTCGGACTTTCAAACGAACATGGTAGTTGGTTTATATATTATAGGAAGTATCTGCATTGGGGCTAATATTGTGGGTTAGGTTAATACCCCCTAATCATAACAAACGTTTTGTATGTTTAAAATCAGTAAAATCCGGAAAGACAAAAGTATATATATATATATATATATATATATATATATATATATATATATATATATATATATATATATATATATATATATATATATATATATATATATATATATATATATATATATATATATATATATATATATATATATCGGGGCCTTAACAGTAGCTTTAAGGTTGGGGCAAAAAGGAGGAGTTAGCTAACATATGTAAGGGCATAGATTTTCCTTTACAGAGGTCGTGGGTATGGTTAGGTGGGCGTTTGGCTTATAGTTTAGAGACCTAAAAGTTGGGACTGTTTTGTGTAAAATATGAACGGGATAGGTATCAAACTTAACCAAGTTAAGGACTTGTTAGGGAAGGGTAACGGGGTGTTTAGAGCATATTAATGAGGATCATATATGGGAGAAGACTAGATGTCCATCATAGGTTGATGAGCCATTTTAGTGATTGGTTCATGTGTTGATTTTGTGTTTTTGTTTGTTAGCTTTTTGCTAGTACGCGGACTTTTGGAGAAGCTCAATCAGGTGAGTTTCATAGTCCCATGTCTACTAATGATTTTGACTTCCATATGGGATGAAAGAGACACTGTCTTGTTTTTTATAAATTATGCTATGAATGTTTTGTGTTTGGTGATGGACTTGTGCATACTTATGAGATTAACTGCTAGTTGATTCATGATTGTTATGTTTTGACTTGGTACCAAGGGGATGTTGACAAGGGGGGGCCTTGGGGAGGTACATAGATGTGTGAGCATCTATGGGACCAATGGATAATGACAAGGTGGGGCCATGGGATTGGTACATAGGTGTATGGGCGCCTATGGGACCATGGTGTTTGGTAAGGCTGGGAGCCTTGGATTTTGGTTTGGTTTGTTAAATCTTGAATATTAGTTGTTAATGCATGTTTGTATCACATTGTCCATATGTTCATTTGTTAGTGGTTGTTGTTCACAGCTTATGGTTTGATTTTGGTGTTGGAGTCTAAACCTATGACTCTCACCAACTTTATGTTGACGTGTTTTAGTGTCTCTTTCAGGTGATATTGTGGTTAAGCGTGAGAACATAAGTGGCTAGGATTTGGAGTTGCATAGGAATGCATTTAGAAGGAGATCCCCGTTCCTTCTTAGTTTCTTTTGTTGTTTAATAAGTGATACTGTTGACACTTATATGTTTGCTTTGTTTATGTTAATTGTTTGTCTTGGGTAAGTGGTAGGACTGTTACCTACTTACCTAGACTCCTGCATTGTTGAGATATTGTCATGACATTTGTGTCACCATTTTATGACATTTCTTATTTCATTTAGTTATCTCTATAGTCACGCCATGTTGTGATGATATCCATACGTCGCGCTCCATATTCCGTCATGGTGGGGTGTGACAGAATAATATGAGCATACTCACGTTCGACCACGATCATGCGTAGTTGATCAGGCTATGTACGTCTCGGGTTCAACGGTTGCATCCTCCTTTTCGTCATCAATTATTACTTCAAGGTGGTAGATTATATATTGATAATTTCGTGGTTTGTTTCAGTTGTTACTATTGTTCACTTTCAATGTTAACCATTTGTTTCTTGTAATTATTCATACTAGTTCTCATCGAATTCATCAATGGTTTTACCTTTTCCACATAAAACTGCTCGTAACTAAATTTTCCCAAAACATCATATGGTAGACTTTAGCAACACGTTTTGTTGTTAGTATGAGGTTTTATTAGTAATACCCTTACTAATTTTCCCAAATTGCTATATCCTTTTTTTTGTTATTCCCACTAATAAAGTTCTCGGTGACGGTTCTTTTATAGTAAAAAGAATATTTTTTTTGTTTCCAAAAATATTTTATAAAACTCCTTATTAAGTAACATTTTTTTTGTTAAACTTTTTTTTTGACATATAAAAAGAAAATATTGTAGGATAAAATTTTGTCATTCCCACCAAAAGAAAAACCTGTAGAACAAAACTCTCTCTTAATTAAAAGCTTTGCAAGTAATAAAACACAACTTTTAAAGACAACTGGAAACCATTAAATAAACATTTTAAAATATGATTGCATAATTAGATTTTTTTGGTGGTAACATCGACGGATGTCAAGTTACGTGATTTGCATAAAAGTAATTTATTTTTGATATTCCACGTAATTTCTAATTTTATATATGATGGAGTTAAAAGCCTTTCGATTGATACTTATAGGTTATTGGGGCGCTTTCCCCAAGTGATACACGATACATGACGTTTGTGGGGTATTTCACGCTCTTCATATATGAGCTTCTTTTTTATAAATGTATTTCCGGTTATGGACTTGATCTTGCTTTATTCGACATTTTCCTAGGTAACAAATTTCACGTACTTCTCAAGTGTTCTAACAATGTGGCAGTCTTATTCCAATTATTACTATTGTTCAAACTTATCATGGCGTCTAACATGGTTCGAGCAAGTACCTATGTGATGGTACTCACGCTTATGGAAAAATGGTGGTTGGAAATCCTTTCCTTGGTTAACACATGGTGTATGCCATGGTAGGTTCTTTGGTCTAGTTGGATGGTGAGGGATAATCCTCCCTTCAACCTGCCTTACTAAGTCCAAAATTGGATTGCTTCTCGACAAGGTATTACTTCTTTTCGTAGCGTCCTTTTCTTTCACAACCAACGCAAGTCCGCTTGGTTTTTGAAAAGATCTTTCGAGGTCCAAGAGTTTCAGTCTGGAGTAACTCTTGTTTCGTAAATTCTTGAGCACATGCTCATGGTTTGATTGTTCGTACGAATACTCACATCGAATGAGTCGACATCCTTAATGGTGTTCTAATATTGATGGGGATTATTTCCTTAAGATCCTCACGGTTTTGTCTTTGCCTTAAAATTTTATGGATATACAAGTCATTAGTTACTTTATGGTTATCAAATTAACGTTTAATCCAACTTTACATAGCTCTCCTCACAACTTGTAATACAATTATCGAAGGATCATATTATAGATGTCGTACATTTAATCCTTAAATTATGTTCCATTCATAGTTTCGATGCTTAGAGTACAAAGTTCTCATTCAAACAAATGAATGACTTATTTTAGTCTTAACAAAACGTAGATATTTTATTACAAAACATCATATTTTTATTAGAAAGGTGCTACATCCCAGAGGCCTAGATGGCGTAAGATTTCCTGAATCTGAGCTCGACCTACAGCCCTAGCTTCAACATCATCCGCTCTCATTGCAATTGCGGTCTCCGTAACTTCAAGAGACTTTCACGATTTTGCTATCAATAGATACTTATCCTCATCATTTGTGCCAAGGGCATCCACATCACGTCCTACATCCTCTAGTCGGGCTATCACAACTTCTGCATCGCGTTTAGTTGTTTATTGAATAGTCCCACTATTTGGATAAGTAGTAGTGTTAGGATTCGGTGGCGGTGAAAAATGAGCGGGCTTTTTTTTCTAGAAGTTTTGGGTAATTGTAAAGGTATAGGAGTTGAAAATGGTATGGTAACAGCGGGGATATTATGAATATCTGAAGGTTTCCCCATTGTGATATTTAGTGTCATAACTGGTGAATTCTTGCTCGTCATCTGTAACGGTCGTGATTTGCTCCACGGATGGGGGTAATTTCCTTGTCAGGTCCGGATGGTAAAATGACAAAAAGAACAAGAGGCAATTTCAAAATTCACCCGTGGCAATTGAAAGATGACGGTTGTTAGGTAAGCAGAGATAAGGTATGTTATTTCATAGGTTCTTTAAACGAGAAATAGCAGTACGATGTCTTGTAAAATTTAAAGTATTTAAGATAAGTTCTTGTACAACCGTTCCATAAGCCTACTTACATGTGCAAGTAGCCCTTAAATGGAAATCGGAGGTGATCGTAAAATGTTAGTCTTCTAACATAATCTTCCACGCACTCACCTTTGTACTTTCACTTAGTCGTATTAAATTACGGACGGATGAATACAATTGTTCTCAAACAATAGTTAACCATTCATCGAATTAGGTGTTATCCAATATGCACTCTTGACAAGTTTTGCTTGCTAAACATCTACTACTTGTAACTCAGATGAGCAAGTATGTCTTTGAAGTTTAGTCAAATAATAGCCATACCATAGCCGTTACAAGTTCTTTGTGGTCATTCTTTGGTATATCCTTAACTTAGCATTGTTAGTTTGTATACTTTTGACAATTTTTACACATTGTAAAATTGTAAAATTGGATTTGAACGAATCAAGTACTAAAATTTTATCACAAAAATTTCATCACAAGAACTGTTCAATTTGTTTTTATTCCAAAATTGTTCAATTTGTTTAATCCAATCAAATACTAAATTCCATCACAAGAATTTCTCTGAGTTTTGATTATGCTCTATTCTATCTTAAATGTCTCAGTTATTTTGTTCTCGTCTTGTGTTGTACTCGTAATTACTAGATATTACTCACACAATTTAACGTCGAATTAAACCTACACATAACTCATCAATTATGTTATAACTTAACGATCAAACTTATCACGCAACATCTAAATTCATAAGTCTTATCCATCTTCAAGAAAACTCATCTAAAACCCTAGGTTGTGTAACGACATGCACTTAACTTAGTCTTGTAGCTCAATCAAACAAGAATAGTCTTGAGACCTTGTTAAGTATCGTTATACCTCTTAACATTTTTGATGATTTTTCTTGGTTTTGGGTTTACTCACGACTTATGATTAACCATTCCAAAATTAAAATATCCAAGGGATGGCCATATATCAAATATGGGGTTCTCAACTTCGCGAAAACACGATAATCCCTTTGATGAAGAAATTTGGCACGATTCTTTTAACTAGGATTTCGTCCTTTAATCTATTTCGATATTATATCTTTGAAATTTATAATGTGTTCATGATAACTTATCCACAACCAATGGACTGAAAATTTTAGATTTATCTTTGTATAATTCGTTCCAAATATAATTTCTCTCTGGTAAATGTTCGACTTACGCGTCAGCGTATTTATCGATGGTTCATATATTGTGAAAAGTTATCCGTTCTTTGAATTGTAGTAATTTCTTTGGAGCACTGCAAGAGTAATACTTCTAGTGAGTGTTTTATCGTCATATGTCGTCTTAATAATAGTGACGGTGTCGTCGTTCCTTTTTCGTGCTCAAAATGAGCGAAATAATAGTTTGATACAATAATTTACACATTCAATTTAAATTTCCAAACCGTTAATTAATGTAGGTCACTTTTCCTCAACCGAGTCTATTATAAATGTTTAGTGGAGTAACAATTTACCGGACCCAATAAATAGTTGCTCCTCTCGAATTTTATAATAGCACCGCTTGATTCAAGTATTACTAAAAATTAACATACTACCAAACACATGATAAATAAATATATTCATATAGTTTTTTGTTCTAGGAATCATGGCGATATTTTTAATTTGGCGTATAGTGATATGAAACACACAAACGTTTCGGTAGTCGATAACAGTCCCGCGGACTATTTAAAATATGTAAGGGCATAAGTATGCATACATTTAATCCCAAGATATACATATGGCACAACCCAAATAAATATGGCACAAACCAAATAAATATGGCACAAACCATTTAAATATGGCACAAACCAAATAAATATGGCACACACCAAATAAATATGGCACAAACCATTTGAATATGACACAACCCAACTAAATATGGCACAAACCAAATGAATATGGCACAAACCATTTGAGTAGTATAATAATCCATACAAGGATGCCAGGTATTTTATTTCAACATAAAAATCGTTTTAGTACACAGTTCTATAAGTACATCATACATAGGGATCATACAAACAAGGAAAGGGAATACTTAATGCTAATAACACTTAGCAATCAAGTTCAAAACTTAGCATGGCAAAATTCACAAAATATTTCAAGTTACAACTTACTTGTATCGAAGACGTGGAGTGAAGTGGCCCATGGAGATAGAGAAACGGTTATAGTCTAGTATTACTCTTTTTTCAAAATTTCATTTTTGACCAAAACATTTGTAAAAATGATTTTTATAAAAGTAACCTAGTTCTCTGTTACCACAGCTCTGATACCAATCTATCACACCCCCAAATTACCAGAGTAAGCGAATACACTGGGGTGCGACTATCATGACTATCATGAGACATAGATTACAAAGAACGACGTTAAAAGTCGTTTTAAATTTATTAAACTTAAATAAAATTGTGCGGAAGCATTTGATACAACATTATAAAGTAAATCAAGTTTTGAAGACATAACAGTAAAGTGTAAATTCCCAAAAGATAGCCATGACAATTTATTTTCTCCATGGCACAACCAAGTCACTCTGTCATCTTGATACCTGAGAAAAACATTGCTAAAGTGTCAACGCAACGGTTGGTGAGTTCATAGGTTTAGTTACAAAATAATTGTGATGAACCATAAGATTTAATCAGGTAACCGGCATATAACCAACCATGGATATAATCAAAATAATATACGTTTGTATTCCTACGTCTAAGCTCATGACACCGAAGCGTTAACCAAAATATATAAGAGCCCAAAGCAGATACCTATATTGGAGCATCTTTGAGGATTCAAATGTAAGTGTATCTAATTTGACCACACGGTCACAATTAGATAGGGAGGTCAGTCCCGATAGATCTATCCATAGCATTCACGCTTTACACTAAGTAATTAACAGTTCATGATAGTGGGCTAAAGGCAACTTAGGATATCCGGGGCTTAGACTTCAAGTTGGCAAACGTATCAAGTTTTAGCACTTATGTTCATCCGTAAAAATATAAGCAATGTTCTCACCACAAAAGCATTTAAAACAAGTAAAGAGTGGGGTTATGAAACTCACCTCGAAGTAATAGCAACTGTATAATAGCACAACGTAGACATGGATAAATAATAGCTTGAACAATCAGATGTCTAAATTAAATAAGGTACATATTACTATACAAGCATAACGACAAATAAACGTAGCATTTAGTCCCCTAGTATGTGCTTGAGTTTATTTAATTAAATCGATAGTTTTTAATACTTGCGAAAGTTTAACAACTATAGTCATTCAATCGAGACATATTTAACACTATTAGACTCTTCGCACTCGGGACAGTTTATTTAGTTACGTCATCTAATGGGTCAAACATCCTAAATATATTTTATTAAAAATATCTTAAATAATTAAACTAAATAAAATTATTAAATATATTAATTACATATTTGACTTAAAAAAATGTTATGTCCCCATGTCGGGGAACAGGGAGCATGTTACAAGTTACAAAAATTCCACCATTTGAAATATAATTTAGTACGGCGTTTTTAGACAAGGAAAAAGGAGGTGATCTCGGTAGTTTTTCGATGTGAATAGCGAGCTCAATAGTAGCTCGCGGAGTAAACCGCAAGTACCTTTAGGTAGCTAACCGGGTGGTCTATAAATGGGCGTTTTAAGTTTTATAAACCGAGATAGTTTGATGGGTTAAAATCATGTTCGAAGAAAGGGTCGTGAAGCCAATTTAAAAGAAAGTGTTTAACGAGTCATTTTCGATGTCGTCTACCGTTCTCAATAATAACTTTTAGGTCAAACCGAAAGTACACCCGTGTAGAAGGCATGGCCGTCAACAACTTTCGTTATGTGCCCGCCTCAAGGTAAAGTCGTTTTGCGGGTCGAAAGTGGGTCGAAAGATGGCGGGTTGCAACAGTTTTCAAAGGGCGATATCTTGTTCATTACTTAACGTAAACGTAGACGTGGGCATGTCTACTAGTTTTACAAGTCCGCTACATAGTCCATAATTCATCGTAATCAAACGGGTAAAATCAGCCAAAAAGGCGGATGTAGCTCAGAGTTTAGTGTTCGCATAAGCGTTTTCATTTTACTCTAAAATTAGGGACATAATAACTTTCTCATTCTTTTTTTATACCATGTAAGATTCATGTTTACGTTTGTTTACAGTTTCACTCGAACAATAGTAACAACTAACAATAAGGATTTTCGCTTATGTTTTAAACTATTTGTTGGAAATATAGTTCAATTGTGGGCTAGTTCATACTGGTGAATGGGGAAGGAGGTACGGAGTGTACACCTATAAGTCCCTGAACACCCTAACTCATATTGTGGTTAAGTTTTGTTCAGCATCATTGATGATCTTTAGAGAGTGTAACTCTGGACTGAAGGTATTCATCAGGGAGTAACACCACTAAAGACATGTCTTTAGTGTTTACTCATCAGCTAGTCTTCTTCGATGCTGAAGGCTTCAGCAGGAACACCCTTCAGGGTTTGCTGATGCTTCAGTGGGACTGAAGGATGGACTAATGTTGGAGCTGAACAAGTATGCTTGTAACGGTCTTTGACCAATTCAAGTGCTTTAAAGACCACGTTTAATTGGTCTTGTAACCACTCTGACCTGGTATTGTGGAGCATATTAAGAGGAGTTAATGAACAACATTTTGTCATGCCGACAAAAAATACTTGACAATAATCAAAACTCAGAAAATAAACATGCAAAGTAGAACAAGATTAGCAGGAAGTAAAAAGAACTAGTATCGCAACAGGACACGAAAAGAGTCTACAAAATGATGCCAAATCAGGTTTAAAATACAAGCAAAAAATCAATAGAACATATCGACGGACAATCACACACAAAGCCATAAGATAGTCTTTGCTAGTTCTTAAGCAAACTTCATACAACCAGATACTTCTCCTAACCCCAATCTAAGACCATTTTCATATCTATTGTAACATTATATATTAATGGAAAGTACATATTTAAATAAAGGAATCATGGCCGAAAAACATGCAACACCTCCATCTCTAAGAAAACATCCACTAATGGAAGCAACTCTTAATACCATTGACCAGATGTTGAGTACTCCACCTATAAATAAGTGATCATAACTTGCATGAAGAGAGACAGAAACAGAAACACATAATAGCAAAAGGGTTAGATATTTATGCCTAAATCACTAATTGCATTTGATCTTATCCCAAAAAGGTATTCGTGATAACCAGGCATTAGGGTCGAATAATTTACTTTGGAAAGTGATTACATGATTAAAAGTGATATCCGGTAACCATTGTTTTGGTACGTAGCTAGGTTTTGATTATCTTACCCCTGGTTGGGACGAATAAACTCCAACAATCAAAGTAAATTATTTTGTGATAATTAATGGCGGCTGCTATGAAGCATATGGTGGCTAACTTCTCCAAGCTGGATAACTTTGAAGGGGTGGATTTCAGAAGATGGCAAAAGAAGATGCACTTTCTTCTTTCTACCGTGTGTGTGGTGTATGTGTTGACAACTCCTATTCCTGATGGTGGTGATGATGCTACTTTAGAGAACATAAGGAAAAGGAGCAAGTGGGAGAATGATGACTATGTGCGTCGCGGCATAATTCTCAATGGTATGTCTGATTCCTTATTCGATATTTACCATAATTTTGAATCTGGTAAAGAACTATGGGCTTCCTTGGAAGCCAAATATATGGCTGAGGATGCATCAAGTAAGAAGTTCCTTGTGAGTTAATTCACAAATTACAAAATGACTGATTCAAGACCAGTCATGGAACAATACAATCAACTTATTGGTATACTTGGTAGATTTACACAACATCATATGCACATAGATGAGACCATTCAGGTCTCTTTTGTCATAGATAAACTCCCTCCTTCTTGGAAAGATTTGAAGCACACCTTGAAACATAAGAAGGAGGAGTTAACTCTTGTTGAGTTGAGCAGCCATTTGCGCATTAAGGATTCCCTCAGGGTGCATGATACTGACAAGCCAAAGTGCAAAAATGTTGTTGGTTCATTAGTTGTCAATATGGTGGAGCATAACAACTCCATCAGGTACAATGACAACAAGGTCAAACGTAAGCATCAAGATAACACCAAAGCTAATTCTAACAAGAAGTCACCAGTGGCTTGTTGGAAGTGTGGGAAACCTTGACACTTCAAAAGAGATTGCAAAGGTGTTGGTACTGGCAGCAAAGCTAGTGGATCAGGCACAAATGGTTCAGTGATTGGTTCTAACAACACAACACTGAAAGATCAGAATATGTTTAATGAATCTCTTCAGATTTATTATGTTACATATGTATCTGAAGCTTATTTTGTGTAGGATGATGATGTTGCGTGGTGGGTTGATTCTGGAGAAACTATTCATGTGTGTAAAGATAGATATTGGTTCAAGACTTATGAGTCACTGAATGATGGATTTATTCTTCAAATGGGAAATGAGTCAACAGCCCTAGTGCATGGACGTGGTTGTGTAGATCTTAAGTTTAGTTCTAGAAAGATTGTTTCTTTGTTTAATGTTTTGCATGTTCATAATATTAGGAGGAATTTAGTTTCTAGTAGTGTTTTGAATAATTGTAGTTATAAACAAGTGATTGAATCTAATAAAAAAAATTTATCTAAACATGGTGTGTTTATTGGTTTTGGTTATTTGAGCAATCAAATGTTCAGACTTAATATTGAAACAACCACCAGTATTAACTTAGTTAATGCTGGTAGTGCAAATATTTGTTTAGCCTTTGTGTCCACCAGTAAACTAAAGGATTCTTCACTATGGAATGCTAGACTGGGCCATGTCCACTTTAAGAGGATGCAAGATATGTCTAAGGATGGGTTAATCCCAGCATTTGACATAGACACTGAAAAGTGTTAGACTTGTATGCTGAACAAAATTACTAAGAAACCATTTCAGGATGTAAAACGTGAAACTAAAGTTTTGGAGCTAATTCATAGTGACCTATGTGATTTGCATGCTACTCCCTCAATAGGGAATAAGAAATACTTGGTAACATTTATTGATGATGCTTCAAGATTTTGTTATGTTTATTTATTACATACTAAGGATGAAGCATTAGATAAATTTAAAGTATTTAAATCTGAAGTTGAATTACAACAAGGAGTCCAAATCAAAAGATTAAGGACTAATAGGGGCGGTGAGTACATGGATGCTCAGTATTTTCAGTATGTTGGTATTATCCATGAAACGACTGCTCCCTATACCCATCAGCAAAATGGTATATCTAAAAGGAAAAATAGAGTACTAAAGGAAATGGTTAACTTCATGTTATCCTATTCAGGACTGGGTCAAGGGTTTTGGGGTGAAGCCTTGTTAACAGCTTGCTATTTATTAAATAGGGTTCCTTAAAAAAGGAACAAGATTACCCCTTATGAACTCTGGACTAAAAGGAAACCAAACTTGAACTACCTCAAGGTTTGGGGTTGTAGGGCAGTTGTAAGACTCCCTGATCCAAAGGTGAAAATCTTGGGTGGCAGATAGGGGTGTCATTTTTCCCGACCCGACCCGAGCCTATTCGAGTCGGGTTAGTCGGATTGAAATTTCAATTCGGGTTAGTCGGGTTGACTCGACTAACCAAAATTCGAAATCAGGTCGGGCATCGGGTATAATATTTATGTCTAATTCGGGTTCGGGTCAATCCGACTAATCCGAATTCGAATTTTTTTTATTTTTTTTATTTTTAAATTTAAATTTAATATAAATTGTATTAAAAAAGTAAAAAAAATGTTTTTTGTTAATAATTTACTCTAATTCGGGTTGACCCGAACCCGATTAGACCCGACCCGACTAGACCCGACCCGAATAGACCCGACCCGATTAACAGCTTGCTATTTATTAAATAGGGTACCTAACAAAAGGAACAAGATTACCCCTTATGAACTCTGGACTAAAAGGAAACCAAACTTGAACTACCTCATGGTTTGGGGTTGTAGGGCAGTTGTAAGACTCCCTCATCCAAAGGTGAAAATCTTGGGTGACAGATAGGGGTGTCATTTTTTCCGACCCGAACCCGACCCGAGCCTATTCGGGGCAATTCGGGTTAGTCGGGTTGACCCGACTAACCAAAATTCGAAGTCAGGTCAGGAATCGGGTATAATATTTATGTTTAATTCGGGTCCGGGTCAATCCGACTAACCCGAATTCGAATTTTTTTATTTTTTTTTATTTTTAAATTTAAATTTAATATAAATTGTATTAAAAACTAAAAAAAATTGTTTTTTTTTAATAATTTACTCTAATTCGGGTTGACCCGAACCCGATTAGACCCGACCCGACTAGACCCGACCCGAATAGACCCGAACCCGACTAACCCGAGTTCAAATTGGGTCGGGTTTGGGTAAATCATTTTTAGCCTTGACCCGACTTTGACCCGACCCGAATAACCCGAACCCGACCAACCCGACCTGATTCCCACCCCTAGTAACAGAGGCATTGAATGCATCTTTGTTGGATATGATGAGCATTCCAAGGCTTATAGTTTCTATGTTATTGAACCTAATGATTTAGTTTCTATAAACTCAATCATTAAATGAAGGGATGCTAACTTTGATGAGACTAGGTTCTCATCAGTCCCTAGACCAAGCCTCAAGACTCCTACTGGAACTGAGGACATTGGTGCTTCAGTGGAACCTGAAAGGGTCATTGATGAGGTTGTGGTTCAGCAACCTGAGCCTGAGCTTAGAAGAAGCACAAGGCAAAGGACTCCAAAGAATTTTGGGCCTGAGTTTCAAGTATACTTAGTTGAAGGTACAAGGGATGAGGTCTCAGACCAATACTCCTATTGCTTTAATGTTGAGGATGATCCCAAAACATTTGATGAAGCAATGAAGTCCCAGGATGTTGCTTTTTGGAAAGAAGCAATAAATGATGAGATGGATTCCATCATGGGCAACAACACTTAGGTGTTGGTTGATCTACCTCTAGGTTGCAATCCATTTGGTAACAAATGGATTTTCAAAAGGAAAATGAAGGTAGATGGAACTATTGAAAAGTTCAAGGCAAGGCTAGTCATTCAAGGCTTTAAACAAAAGTATGGGATAGACTATTTTGATACCTATGCTCCAGTAGTACGTATTAGTACCATAAGAATGATGATTGCTCTAGCAAGTATTCACAATCTGATTATTCATCAGATGGATGTGAAGACATCATTCTTAAATGGTGATTTGGATGCGGAGGTTTATATGAACCAAACTCAAGGTTTCATCATGCCTGGTCATGAAGGCAAAGTGTATAAACTGATTAAGTCCTTATATGGACTAAAGCAGGCACCTAAGCAATGTCACCAAAAATTTGATGAAGTGATTCTGTCTAATGGTTATTTACTTAACAAAGCTGACAAATGTGTATATAGCAAATTTGATGAATCTGGTAAAGGAGTCATCATTTGCCTATATGTTGTTTACATGTTAATATTTGGTACTGACCAAGCTAAGGTTGATCAGACAAAGGATTTTTTGTCATCAAAGTTCTCCATGAAAGACATGGGGGAGGCTGATGTTATCCTTGGCATAAGGATCAAACATGAAAGTGGTGGTATTGTAATTTCTCAATCTCATTATTTTGAGAAGGTACTGAAGAAATTCAATCACTTTGATTATACTCCAGTGAGTACTCCTATGGATACAAGTGAGAAACTGATGCCTAACAATGGTCAGGCTGTCTCCCAGCTTATGTATTATAGGGTTATTGGTTGCTTGATGTATGCAATGACTATTACTAGGCCAGACATTGCATTTGTTGTCGGTAAACTGAGTAGGTAAACTAGTAATCCTAGTACTCAGCATTGGCAAGCAATTCAGAGGGTACTGAAGTATTTGAAAGGAACAATGGATTATTGTTTGTCTTATACTGGATATCCTTCAGTGTTGGAAGGTTACACTGATGCAAGTTGGATCCGCAATACTGAGGATAATTCATCCACCAGTGGCTGGGTATTCCTACTTGGTGGTGGTGCAATTTCTTGGGCATCCAAGAAACAAACTTGCATTACTAGCTCTACTATGGAATCTAAGTTTGTGGCTCTAGCACCTGCTGGAAAAAAGCTGAATGGTTGAGAAACTTGCTTCTTGAGATTCCATTATGGGTCAAACCTATGGCACCCATATCTATCCGTTGTGATAGTGCAGCTACATTGGCTAATGCATATAGCCATATGTACAATGGTAAGTCTAGACACTTAGGTGTTATTCATAGCATAATTCGTGAACTAATCATGAATAGGGTGATTTCAATAGAGTTTGTGAGGTCTCAACAAAATTTAGTTGATCACTTGACGAAGGGATTGGCTAGAGACTTGGTTATAAAGTCTGCTGAAGGGATGGGTTTAAAAGTCCACTCTAGTCACTGAATGCTAGGACACACAACTCCCTCCTAAGGAAACTTAGGAGCAGAGTTCAATGTGGAAAGCTGAACATTCAGGGGACTGAAGCACATGTATATCATCCCAAGGATGTGCTTGTACCTGCTGAAGGAGGATGAAGTTATAAACTTCTCAATGGTTAAAGTCTTTGAAAAAGTGCTGAAGCAGCAGCATGATCTAAAGAGGAACCATCGATATAAATGTTGAGGTTTTTCGTCTCAGGGAGCTTGGACTTGGCTCTTACTTATGAATTGGATATGGACACATGGCTGGTAGTGTCAGGAGTTATGTATTTGAAAACTTGTGTGTATCTTATCTTCAGTTATTCAAAGTAGTTGAAGGGTTCAATTCTTAGAACACCCTGAATCTCGAATGGTTGAAGTATTTTACTAAGATAGAAATTTAATCCTTAGGATATTTTCATTTATGCACTGGTTTTGTTAATGTTAATTTTCATGCAAAAGTAATTGTACTATATTGGGGAGGATTGTTGGAAATATAGTTCAATTGTGGGCTAGTTCATACTGGTGGATGGGGAAGGAGGTGTGATGTAGGTAAATCGTACACGTTTTAGGAAAAATACGTATGAGCGGCAAGTATTAAGTCTTACGCTTTAGGAAAAACGTAAAACCGAATAAATGCGGGTTTGTTCTCGAAGGAGGTGTGTGAATAAGAGTGCCAATTATATAAAATCAAAGTTTGGATTAGTGTCGTTTTTTGGTTGAGAAAAGAAGGAAAAATAAGACGAATTACGCTAAAAGTTACCCTACGACGTAAAAACGTAAAATCGAAAAACTCGACGAAAAACGAAAGTACTCTAAAAATTACCAAAAAATTCCCATAAATCAAGAAAAATGTAACTAAGACAAAAATAAACGCAAAAATTTACAGAACTTTTTTAATAATTTTATATTAATTTTTAAAGTCTATTTAAAAACCAAAAATTAAATAAAATTAAAAATAAGTCAAATTGAAAACTTTTTCTTTTGTAACCCTCTAAAATACTAATTAAAACTTAAAAGTGATTTTTTCAAAATTTTAAAATACTTTTAACTATTTTTTACTTTCTAAAATTTAAATTAAAAATAATGATAAAAAATTAATTAATGACGTGAAAAATAAACTTTTACTATAGAAAAATCCTAAATCTAATAAAGAACACAAGAAAAATGAGTAGACTGAAAATGGCTTACTAAATAAGCTGAAATGAGCTTATAAACATTCGAATTGCTTTTAATAAGCCCAGTCCAAAACGCCTTAAGTAACAAACCAAAGCACCCTTGATCAATAAAAGACCCAAGGGCGCAATGGTTAAGGCTTATGTGTGTGAGAGGAGTGGCGCAGGTTTGAGTCCTGGCCACGTCCTTTTTGAAAAACTATATTTTTTTTATTTTTCTTTTTGCAAACACTGAAACTTGATGATTTTCTAACTACAAAAACACAAAACAAACCAAAAATAATAAGATCTAAGCCCTAAAAACTGTAAAAACGTGCCCAGATAGAAAAATAAAACAATAATGAATTATGAACAAAAACTTTGTTGTCCGGTAAACAAAACAAAGAGGATCGTTGTCGGACAATTCTAAAAAAACAACTGATGAAATTGGGGTCTGATAATGGTCGTTAGATGTTGGTTGCTTGGTTTTTTTTTGGTACAAGGGGGCACCCCCACACTCATGGAAGTGTGGGGAGTCACAATAAAGCACAAACACACAAAATTACACACCAAAAATTCACTCAAATGGCAAATCAATTCTACGGATATGGTATGGAGGCCTGGGGGTGCTTTACTGATTCAAATGGCTCTCAGCCGAATTTTGATCCACCCAATCTTACCCAAATCTACCCCAAACTTCAATAAACAATAACCAAACCCTTGTTTACACTTATCCCTAACAGTCGACAAGACTTGATGATCTAAAATACTAAAACAAAGCAGATATAGGTTACTGATTTGTATGACTAATTTTTAACCAACTTTTAGCATACAAAAGCCAATAAAACTTTATCAAACTGACAACTAAACCCTGACTTCAACTAACTAGCCAATATGGTATATTCAAGCAGATTAAAGGCCCAAAAGGTGTCACTTTCTGTCTTAATAATCTAATCCCAAACACCCTTTAATTTTCAGAATAACAAGATTTTCAAATCAAAAGCTTACAAATCAAAACCAAAATGGTCTAAACCTATTCTAACATGAAACACATCATCAAATAACAGAAAAAAAAAACACTTTCTAACACATAAACAGCAAGTAACTCCAAAAATCATAAAACTCATATAAAATGTTAGAAATACGTTTTAACGTATATTAGAAGTATCGGTCACTCCACAATATGATTTATGTTGTAATAGCTCGTAGTTAGTAATTAGTTAAATGTTACTTATTAAGTTAAGTAAGAACCGGTCCATGGGCTTGTCATGGACCGGCCCAAGCCCAATGTTAGGCTTGGAGTATAAATACCCCTTTCCACCATGGAAAGGGGTTGGTTGTTGTTCATTTTGCACTTTCATAGTAATAAAATCATACACATTTTCTCTCACTTTCTCTCTCGAGTTTCTCTCACTAGAAAACATCAACCCACTTCATAGATTCATAGGTTATCAATATTCTACATTTGGTATCAGAGCTATGGGGTGATTTAAGGTAAGGATTGTGTTGCTTTTTTAGTTTTTGAATCAATTAGTGATCTTTAGAAAAAATCAATCTTGAATCTTGTTGTTTTTGGTGTTTTTGTTATTGGGATTGATTGATAAGGATTGGGTTTAGCTTATTTTGATAAAAATCATAAAACTTTTTGTGGTTTTGGATCAAAAATCGGGGTTAAAAGCTGCTTTTTAAGTCTCGGAAACATTTTTTCCAGAAATTTCCGAATAGGGATTCCGAATAGGGAGATTTTTCAGTATAGAAGGTTTATTCCGAATAGGGATTCCGAATAGGAGAGATATTCAGAATAGCAGAAGTTTCCGAATAGACTTTCCGAATAGAAGGATTTTTTCCGAATAGCAGTTTTTTTCCGAATAGCATATACTTTCCGAATAGCAGAAATCTTTCCGAATAGCCAAAAACTTTCCGAATAGCCTATATTTTTCCGAATAGCCAGAATTTTTCCGAATAGCCAAAATTTTTCCGAATAGGAGAAATATTCCGAATATCTTTCCGAATTGCCCATCATTCCGAATAGGAGGTTTTTTCCGAATAAGCCAAATTGCCAGATATTCCGAATTGAAGAAAATATTCCGCATAAGGGGTTTTCCGCATAAGGGTTATTCAGCATAGAGTTTATTCCGAATAGGGCATTTTCAGCATAGGATTATTCCGAATAGGTGTTATTCCGAATAGGGTTTATTCTGAGTTTGGGTTATTCCGTTTAAGCAAGTTCAAGGGGTATTTGAGTTTTTTCGACGATCTTTAGTGGATTTAATCTTGAGTTCAACCAACACAACACAAATTCTCAACCTTTCTTCACTGCTCGATCAACCGATAATCTTTGAGTCTGTTAAGTGATCACAATGAATCCAAGTTCATTAATGCCTCAGATGACATCTCTTACGGATATCTCGATCATAACGGGGACTGATAGTCGTCCACCGATGCTTATTAAAGAGGTGTTTGAAGCATGGCAGGGCCGTATGATGCAATACTTGAAGGGCAAACCAACATACGGAAGGCTTATGGTCAAATCGATTTTGAATGGTCCACTCGACTATGGTACCATTGTGGCTAATAACGTGTCTCGACCAAGAGAATATGAAGAACTCACACCGGCACAACAACTCATTGCTGATGCTGATGAAAAGGCTCTACAGACACTTCTCCAAGCTCTTCCGCATGATATTTATCGTATGGTTAGTCAATATACTGTTGCCAAAGATTTGTGGGAACGTCTAAAGGTGTTGTTACAAGGTACGTCTCTCACCAAACAGGAAAGGGAGTGTCAGCTGTATGATCTGTTTGATAGATTCACGTACAGCCCAGGGGAAACACTACACGATTATTACTTCAGATTCACTACTCTAATGAATGATCTGAATGTATACAATCTAGTGATTGCTCCATTCCAGGTTAACACCAAGTTCTTGAATACTTTACCTCAAGCTGAATGGGGTGAGTATATTACCGATGTGAAGTTAACCCGGGATTTGCATAAGTGCAACTTAGATCAAATCTATGCTTTTCTTCAGCAGCATGAGAAGCATGTGATTATGCACCGTTCTCCTCGCGGTATGTACCCAGATTCCTTAGCTTTGATGGCGAATCAACAAAGCTTGTCACACAACAACACACCTTATATCTTGGGACATCAAGCCTATCATCCATCACCTTATATGACACCAACCTTCCCACAATACTCGATTCTACCGCAACCACCCACCTCACATCAGCAACAATATCGGTTCAATGCACCTTCACCACAGTATGCTTCACAACTTCATCCAGCAAATGTTGCACCTTATGCTCAGCCTTCATATTCTTCTTATCAAGAGAATGCAGCATATCCAACAAGCTACCCTGATCAAATGAGTATTCCTTCTACTGATTATGCAGCTCATCCAGATCAAGCACTGTATTGTGATGATGAGGAAGTCCCCGTTCCTGTATTCCAACAAGGAGCTGACCCAGTTAAAGTGCTAACTATTATGTCTGCTTATCTCACAAGAACTTTAAGCAAACGAGGATACAGAGGATCAGCTCCTACCAACAATCAGTTGAGGAATTCATCCAATTCTCGCCAACAAGCTACAATTGAGAATGGCAGGGTAATGGTTCAGCCAATTCAACCATATCAGGGGAGACCTTCCACATCAACCAATGCTCGCACGGTCAATCCTGCTCCTACTCCAATGGTCAACAATCCTCCACGGGCTAATACAGGCAAGTTGAGAATGATTACATGCTACAACTGCAAGGAAGAGGGTCATATGTCCAGGGATTGTAAGAAACCCAAGAGAAGAAGGGATGGACAGTGGTTTGCAGAAAAGATCTATCTGGTAAATGCTCAGGCCCAAGGAAGGGAACTTGATGAAGAGGAGCTTGCATTTCTTGCTGATCCAGGGATTGCTGAACAAGACGTTGTCACTACGCAGAATGCAGCTTACCAAGCCGATGATCTTGATGCGTATGACTCCGACTGTGATGACTTTCAATCTGCAAAGGCTGCTCTCATGGCAACTATCTCCAGCTTAGGGCCAGAAAAGAGATCTGAGGTACTTATTAATACCACCGATAATACCACTGATGCTAATATTCAACCACATCAAGTTGTGCAAGAGAGTGCTGATTTGAATGAATCTTCGGTGGTGAGTCCTTCAAACGAGGAGACAAACAAGGATAGCAATATCAATGTGAGTCCCCAGACTTTGAGTGAATCACAACCGGGACCCAGTTCGCATACGCCTACTCCTGCTCAACAAGATTTGGTCATGGTTCCTGCTACATTACTTAGCCAAATGAATGCTGCACTCTTAGAAACCTTAGCTAAGAATAAGAATTTGTCTGATGAGCTTGCCTTATGCAATGAGAAAGTTCAAACATTGGAATTAGTGCCCTCGTCTAGTGTTCTAACTAATCTCGAATATGATCACTTTAGAAACAAACAAATGGGTCACTTGCAAGAAATAGAAAACTTAAGAGCAAATCTGTCTAATGAACTTAAAGAAAAGGAGTTAGTGGTCACTAATTCAAAAACTTCAAACAGATTTTGAATCACTCGAGTCTAAGAAGAATGAAATGGAGATTAATGCCACTAATAAGATTAGAAGCCTAGACTATTTGCTTTTAAGACAATACGCTGCTTCTCAACTAGTTCACTTATTTGATGCTTCATTTAGAGAATTTAACTTATCACGTCTAAAAGGCCTTCCCCCTAATCCACGGTATGCAAAACAAGCTTTAAGACATAGTCCTAGACTTTATAATGCAACTCAATTAGGATTGGCTTTAGACCCGATTGTTTTTCCCAATGATCAAACAAGTAAGGATCTAGTTGATGAGGATCGGTCATACAATTCTGCAAAATATCCCGAGTGTGATTATTTTAAATTGAATAAGGAGCTTGCAAAAACCGATTTTAGAATTCGATTCCATATGGACAAAGATCTCATAACAGCACCAACCTACATATTAGCTGAAGAAAACCCTAGTACTTTTCCTACACTTGTCAATATGGAGGGTCCTAAGGAAATTCCAAAGGATCTTCCACCTGTTAGCACTGTATGGTTAAACTTGCAAGAGATTAATCAATACTTTACTAATTTTGACAAGGTCATTTTGGAACGTACGACTTCAAATTGTCACACCCCCAATTTATCAGAGTAATACAACACAATGGGGTGCGACGGTCATGACTATCACAAGACAGAGATACAAAGAACGACTATTTAAAAGCCGTTTTCATTTAATTAAAAGCTTAAAACCTGTTCGGAAGCGAATTACACAAGATCATAAATAAAACATTGTTTCAAAAGACTTTAACATTGATCCAAATATCCATACACTAGTCACGATCATGTTTATTAAAAATCTCCCATGCATAACCACGTCACTCCTCCGTCTTGATACCTGAGAAAAACATTGCTAAAGTGTCAACACAAAGGTTGGTGAGTTCATAGGTTTAAGTTCAAATAGTGTGATGAACCATAAGATTTTCAAGGCATCCGACATATAATCTTGTAACAAATACAAAATTATAATCAAAAGTATACGTTTAATCACCTACGCCTAAGCTCGTGACACCGAAGCGTTAACCTCAACCAACAAGATATAATAAGAGCCCGAGCAAATGCCTATCCCGAAGCATTTGTAAACCCTCAAATGTAAGTGTATCTAACTTTGGCCACACAACCAAATTAGATAGGGAGGTTAGTCCCGATAGATCTATCCATAACATTCGCGCTTACACAAAGTAATTAACGGTTCACAATAGTGGGCTAAAGCATCTAGGGATATCGCTACTTAGACATCATGTAGGCAAACGTATCAAGTTTTAGCACTTATGTTCATCCGTTTAAAACAAGCAATGTTCTCACCCCAAAAATATACAAAACAATTAAAAAGTGGGGCTATGAAACTCACCTCGACGAAGTAGTGAATATGATCAGTAGAGATAGTACGGAAAATCAAAGCACGCAAAACGATGCGCAAACGATCTACTCGTAACCTAAGTAAAATATCCGTACTTAGGCTAATATACAAGAAATAATAATGTACAATGCACTTGGTTGATAATTTATACTTGCTCTTGATTTATAAAATGTTTTCATACATTTTTCATGTTCAACAAATTTAGTCACGGGGTCAACCTTGGGTCTCGATAACTCGTTAAATAGTAGTCCGAAAAATAAACGGGTTCTCAATATAAAAACTAGACCGCGAGCTCTTCGATATTTAATAAATATCGTATTTTTATGAAGTCTCTGAGTATAGCAAATAATTATGTAAAGTGGTTCACTCGTCAACAAAATAAACAAGTAATGCTTCATTTATTATTATGTGTCAATCGAGCATTTTTGAAAATAAATGGCGGCCTCGTTACTCAACATTAAAACAAACGGGAAATTGTTTTGAAAACTAGGCCGTGAGGTCGTCGACGCTTTATAAATATCACGTTTTAATTAAGTTTCTAAGTCTAGCAAATAATCTTGCAAACTAGAGCACTCGTAACCAAAATATAATAAGTAGAGTTCAATTATATACAAGGGGTGATCAAGCATTTTTGAAAGCGATTTCCGAGTTCGTTAATAAGTCTTAGAACGAACGAAAAGTTGTTTTGAAAACTAGGCCGTGTCGAGTTTAGTAAAATATTTTCAGACAGTCGGGGCATGACCTTTACGTTGGTTAAAAATAGGTGCAAAGTGAGGTATTCGGTCACCTTTTACGTCTACTATAATAACTTATATTTGTCTTTGAAATTGGAAAAATGGCACACGTTTGGTCCCCGTTTTCTGTTCTACGCCCCTACATACGCACCAAATCACGTTATAGGAAGTTGGGGAATTGTACTATGGCTGGTATTTGGCATTTGTTAGTAAACTTACAAAAAGATGGTGGTGACCCTACGTCTACATCCTGCACAGTTTTAATCATGTATATACTTGTATAAAACAAATTGCCAAAACAATGGAAGACCACTTGCTTGTGTACTTCTGTTCGCAGCTTATGACAATTGAATAGGGTGGTCCTATTTGCTTTATAATCCTAGCAAAACATAAGCATATACATCATATCATCACCTTCTCACATATCATCTATTTACTTTCCCATCCCCTGCTTAAAAAACATGCATACATGTATATCATGGCAACCATATAAATCACACATCAACTTGGTCCTTAGTCTACTGTCTATATACATGCCCTCATACGATGTTTATATATTTCAAGAGTTTGTGAGGCTTTACATGAATGAAGATTCCTAGGTCTCATTTGGTTTTATGATAGCATGAGCACACGTCCAGTTATACCACATTTTCATATTATGCAGGCACGAAACATAAGGTCCACATCATATCATATCATTTGATCACATACAAAACACGTAAGGGTTTTCAATGGTCTAGGATTTCGTATACTCGCTTCTGGATTGCTGGTTCCTTTAAGTATATGCATGCTCATACTAGTTACATGGTTGTATTAGGGGGTTACAACATGCATACTTTACCATTTAGCTCAGGTTACACGCATGCATACATGTTCGATCACACACACACCTGCTATTATATACATTCATCACGAAATAGAGATGAGATGCAGTTTTTCTTGCCACTTTATTCACATACTCAAACATGCATATACCTTTTCTACATGTATTCGTTAAGTTTCTAGTTTCCTGATGGTTTGTTGTTTGTTGTTCACGCACCGCGCACCAAAGGTAAGACAAGTGTTTTATTATTGCTTGTTGTTTTGAGCCATTGACTCACGCAGGAACACACATATTTATGTAGCACAAAACATATAGTTTTAAACACCTTCTGCTACATATGAACCATAATCTTGGTTTGAGCCCCCACATACACGTACTTACTCCCAATGTCTACTAGTCGTTTGCATGCCACTGTTTTATTTAACCTTTGCTTATTATGCATGAAATCATATTGGAACAAACACAAGTCTCACATAAAATCATAGTATCGGTTCATATTTACACTACTCAATAATTCACGTCGAGACTAGAACAAAGGTCCTTGGTCTTCACACGTTTCCGTCCATCTAGCTAGCCTTGTAGTGGTTCGTTGGTTATTTGAATCGTTTAGGTTATCACTAAGACTACAACCGTGGTCTTGCGATATCAATTTTTGTTCAAACGTGGCTTAGTTATGTAAACGCCCATCAAAACGCTAACCCGTGACTAGTTTGTCTCATTAGTGTAAGTTCTTTGTTTTCAAAGTTTTGAGCAAGTATTCCTATCAACCAAAAGAAAAGATCAAAACAAGGATGAAAATGTCTTACAAAAGGTCCAAGATTTTATTCTCGGTGAAGAAATATAGTATCGACCCGACTTATGCAACTTAGCCTTAGAACCCGAATAAAACCCTTAGTCAATATTAACCCTTCAATGAAGCGAACCCTTAGGCTTTTCTTCTCCCTGGAAGCGTCCAAAGTGTTACAGGAAGAAATATACTTTGTGTTTATTGTGTGTTTGAGGAGTGTGTTTTGTGGTGAGCATGTGTTGCTATTTATAGGGGCAGATTAAATAATAAGAGGGTAGTTAAACATAGTTAGGGTTTCTAGGGGTTTTAGTTGCTTCTTAACTAGGAGGGGAACTAAACAAGTACCCTTGGGAACTTGATACATTTCTTGGGCAGAAGAAAAGAGCATGGGGCTCGGTGATGGCAGTAAAAGAGAGTGGGAAGAGTACTTTTGTGTTGACTTCATGAGGAGAAAGAGGTTGTGTCCACCGGTTGTAGAAAGAAAGGAGGGGACAACCTAGTACATTCATTAAGGGTTGAGTGTAGTACTATATAAGTTTTGATTTATGTGAGCTTGTGATTTAAACGTGGGTTATGGGAGATGCATTGGGGGGCCGGTGCTTGTTGTGGTAACAATGAAGGAAAATGATTTCTATTTTATTTTCGTAATTTCATGTATTATGTTGGCACTTAAAACTTGTGTTAATGTCAAAAAGGTTCAAAAAAAGATTTTAGGCGAGGTGTCGTTTTTAACGACTTTAGATCGAAGAGAAAAATGGATTACTTCTAAGTGTGTTATGAACATAATAAGTGAATTGCTAAATTCGCGTATCATAACTATAATTTAGAAAACGTCGAATGAAATAAAGGTCGGATCCAATAGATATTTCTTAGAACAAAATCGAATAGTAGTCACTCAGATAATAGTAACTTCATTCATTAAAAAAAAAATTAAATTCGTACACAAAGTACGCGTAAACAATCGGGAACATCAATAGACAGACAAGTCTAACCCGAACTATCGCGTTTCACGTAAATTAAATAGATTCGAAATTCACGTGTGTGACATTCGTAATCCCTTAAATTGAGTTTTGTCCTCAAAACTAGCACATTGATGTCGTTATCAAATCCGGAGATCAATTAAATCTTAACTTCCTTTAATGGTGTTCAATGCATTCGTTTTAGTTCATTGTTAAGATTAAAATTACTATAATCTCGTAAGTATTAAAACGAACAAAAGTTTGTTCCTAATTGTACATGGTCCTATAGCGTCCCCAAGTCTTTTCTTGCATGGCAATTTTCTCGACGACGTCGGTTTTGTTTAGCGAGTTTCCTCATTTATTAATTTTTGCGTCGTCCCGCACATTATTTCCACTTTAAAGTGTCGTGTATTGTCAGTTTTCGCCTAGGTGACTATATGTCGCATATTTGAATATCGTTCCACATGGTTTGATTTATCCCGTTCACATTAACCGTCTACTTGGTAGTGATAAGTAGCGTATGCGTCAAGGTTCCTTGAATCGGTTTCCCAAAAATCTAGGACATTTGATCGTCTTAACACATAGTGGTCAAGCCGTTTCTACCCTTTTTGTGACATTCAATTATTAGATTATTTCGTTAATTAATCAATTTAGTTTGCGTTCCTCCTCGTTTATATCCTTTTTCATGGAGTAGTAAACGGGTGCACCATCTATAATATTTTTAATTCATAGTTCGTTCGGTTTCCTTCTATGAAGAAAGTATATAATATTCTTAAGCCTATGAGTATGGCGTGATGCTCAAACATCGTTAGGTAAAATGGGTCTCTGTCCGGACGATTTCAGTATTTCAATTATATACGAAAGCACGCTTATCTTGGCCCAACTGTTCTTTAACATTGGTTATGTTACGGCGAGTTCTAGATATCCGTTAAATTTGGATTTTATTCACATGATGTTTCGTTCTCATTATTATTTAAAATTGTTTCGATTTTTCCAACTCTGATCTATTTGAGTCTAATTGTCGTCAAAGACAATTGGCGTTCCTAGTATTTGCGTGTCATATACGCTCTTGTATGAAATAGTGGCGAAGAAAATAATTATACTAGGACGGTATAAAAATGTTCGACGTTCGTAGCATATGATAAATCTTTCTTTGATAAATAGGGCAACTTGAAAAATATTCTACTAATATACTTCATTTTTAAGATGACTACTATGAGCATACTCGCGTTCGACCACGATCATACGTAGTTGATCAGGCTACGTACGTCTCGGGACAAACGGTTGCATCCTCCTTTTCATCACAGTTTGACTCTTTGAGGTTGTAATTATATATTGGTAGTCCACAGTGCATTTTGTTCGTTACCATTATCCACTTTTCATAACCAACAAGTTAGTTCATAGTGCATTTCATTTGTTACCAATGCTCACTTTTCACAATCGACGAAATAATTCCCATAATTATTCGTACTAGTCCTCGTCGAGTTTATCAATAGTCTTTGTTCTCCACATTGAGTTGGTCGTCAAACCAGGTTCCAAAACTTTACATGGTAGTTCTTACCAAAAATATTTCGTTATTAGTTCCGGCGTTTGATTAATAATACCTTTATTAATCTTCTAACTTACATTATTACAATTGTTATTATTCCCACTAATAAGTGTTTTCGATGGTGATTTCCTTATAGTAAAAATCAATTTTGATATTTTCTAAAGAATATTTTACAAAAATCTTTTTAACGAAAAATTATTTTATTTACTTCTCTTCCATAGGTAAAGAGAATATTGTAGAAGAAAGTTCTTTCTTAAGTAAAAATTTTGGTGGATAAAATTTGCTCCGACACATGAAAATTAAAAATAAACTTTTCTCGTTGGTTAAACAAAAGATGATTTAAAGATAAAACAACATAATTTAATTGAAGACATGGAGTACGATTACATAATTAAGTTTGTTGGTGGTAACATCGACGGACGTCGAGTCACTTGATTTGCATAAAAGTAAAGTAGTTCCTAATACATGAATTTTTCACGCTCTATCCATGACGAGGGTAGAAATGCTTGGGTTGATACTTGAATATTGTCGGCGCATCTTTCTTGAAAGACGACTGGCGTAAAACGTTGGTGGGGTATTGGACGCTCCTTGCCCCCGAGCTTCCTTCTTGGGCAATTTCCTTTATATTCTTCTCATGGGACTTTACCACTCGACAATCACCCTCCAAGTGCCCAAATTCATCACAAAGCATGCAATGGTTCGCGCAACTACCTTTGTGGTGGTAGTCACACTTGTGGCAATATGGAAGGTTGCCGAGGCACTTCTTGTTCAAGATCGGAGTTGGGTTGGGCACATCCTCCGGGAAATTTGTTCTTGCACAACATGTATAGGGTGGTAAGGTTTTTCCTTGGTGGACATGTGGCATTTTCCACGAGTGATTCTTTGGTTTAGTCATAGGGTGAGGTTTAGGTCCTTCGGCACTTTGCTTTATGGTGTTCAACCTTGAGTGGTTCTTCAACATATAGCACCGCGTCTCATAAGGCCCTTTTCTTCCACTAACGGAATGATTTACCTTAGTTTTTGAAAGCGTCTTTCGAGGTCCAAAAGTGTTAACCGGAGTAGCACTTGTTTCCTTAGCTTCTTCGTAAACACTAGGATCCATGGTTCGGTCCATCGTGCGGATACTAGCTTCGAACGCATCAACGGCCCTAATGGCATTTTGGTATTGACGAGTGATGACCTCTTTGAGGTCGTTGCATCCTTGTTCCGTCATTTCAATTTTTCTGTGTAACATTATCGCACAAACGATGCATATATTTGTTAGTTCTTTCATTGTTATCGATTCTTACGATTGTTCGAATTTGACCAAGCTTTTCCCACAATTATTATAATACAATTATCAAGGGATTATATCATAAAAATTCGTACATTTCATTCTTGAACTACGTTCCATACATAGTTTTGAAGTTTAGAGTACAAAATTTCATTCAACTAATGAATGGCTTCTTTTAGTCTTGACAACACGTCATACATTTATTACAAAACATCATACTTTTATTAGAAAGGAGAGAAAATCCTAAAGACCTAGGTGGTGTAGGATCTCTTGGATTTGGGCATGATCCGCGGCTTGCCTAGCCTCGGTATCATCGTTCCTCATTTGTAAAATTGCAATCTCGGACTCAGCAGCCTCAAGAGACTCTCGTAACTCGGCTATCACTAAGTCCTTGTCCTCATCTTGCTCTATAAGGTGATACACATCATCCTCTAGATCCTCCAGACGGCCCATCAGGTGTTCTGCATCGAATCCGAGTGCTTCTGAAGTAGGCTCCTCTTCTGGGGATTGAGCAACATTAGGTGGTGGTGATGAAGCACTGTTTCTTTTTCTTGAAGTTTCTGGCACTGCTGAAGGCATAGGAGTGGAGATTGGCATAGTAATAGTAGTAGAAATATTTGGGACGATGGAAGGAAATCCCGTAGTGACATTTGGCATCATGACTGGCGAATCTTGCTCGTCATCCGAATTTATTGTGATTACGCTCCGGATGGGGGTAATTTCCTTGTCGGATTCAGATTGCAAAATGGCAAACGGAATGAGAGCCATTTTTCCTTTTTCGCCTATCACCAAATGTAAAACGACGGTTATTAGATAGGTAGAAGCGAAGTATTTTTCGAAAGTTTTAAAAGTAGAAATGAGTTGTATGATGTCTTGTAAATTTTTCTTTTATTCATAGTAAGTTCTCGTACGTCGATCCATAAGTCTACTTAAATGTCAAAGTAGTCCTTACATGGAAAAGAATAAGTGAATCGTGGAATGTTAAAGTTCTCTAACATGCTCTTCCACATACTTATTATTTGTACTTTCTCTTAGTAGTGTTTATGCACGAATGGATAAATACAATTATCCTTAATTAATTCTTTCATCAATTTAGGTCTATTCTGACGTTTATTTTTGTGCAACTTCCTCTTGTTAAACGTCTATTACTTGCAACTCGGATGAGTAAGTATGTTTTTGAGGTTTAGTCGGCTTATGGCTATTACGTAGCCCGTACTAGTTCTTGTTCAGTCAAAAGTCTTTCCTTGACTTAGTATTTCTAGTTTGTATACTTTCGACAATTTTTTTTTTACACCTTGAAAAATTGTTTATTTGGTTTAAACGAGTTGAGTACTGAAATTTTATCACAAAAATTTCATCAAAAGAATTTGTTCCATATGTTGTTAATCCGTAATCGTTCAAATGTTCAATTCGATAAATTACTAAATTTTATTACAAGAATTTCTCTGATTTTGGAATATGTTCTGTTATACCTTATATGTTTCGTTTATCTTGCTCTCGTCTAGCGTTTTGCTCGCAATCTTAGATAAACTTTACAGTCATTGTTGTATATTTATACCTTGTATTTAAGATCTCAATATGTGCCCACCCTTCGCATCTGGGATTTTCAAATATCGCGCAACGCGATAATCCCTTTGATGTAGAAATTGGCATAATTGTTTAACCAAGGGTAAACCCTTTAATTTATATCCATATCGTAACTTCGAGTTTTATAATAAAGTCACGATAACTTAGTCGCAATCAATGGACGAATAAAAATTTTGATTTGTCTTTGCGTAATTTATTTCCAATAAAAATTTCTTTGATAACCATTTGACTTACGCGTCAGCGCATTTATGGATAGTTCATATATCGCGAAATTTATTCGTTCTTTGAATTGTAGTATTCTTTTGAGCATTACAAGAGTAATACTTGTACTAAGTATTTTATCGTCATATGTCATTTTAAATAGTGACGTCATCGTCGTTCCTCGGTCGCATTCAATTTCAATTTCGAAATCGTTAATTAACGTAGGTCACCTTTCCTCAACCGAGCCTATTCTAAATGTTTAGTGGAGTAACGATTTATCGAACCCAATCTCGACATTTATAATAGTATCGCTTGATTCAAGTATTACTACTAATTAACATACTACCAAACCCATGGTAAATAAATATATTCATATAGTTTTCGTTCTAGGAATCATGGCGATATGTTTATTTCGGCGTACAGTGATATGAAACACAAAACGTTTCGATAGTCGATAATAGTCCCGTAGACTATGTAAAATATAAGTATGCGTACGTTTAATCTCAAAGGAAAATATATATATGGCACAAACCATTCAAATAAATATGGCGCAAACCATTTAAATAAAGATGGCACAAACCATTCAAATGAATATGGCACAAACCATTTTGCGTATCGTAACAATCCATACAAGGATGTTTTAAAAATCGTTTTATTAGATGTCCCTATGGTTATCACTCAAACATGGGAATGGAATACCTAATGCTAATAATACTTAGCAATAAAATTCATAACTTAGCATTGCAAAAATTATAAACTATCTCAAGTCACAACTTACTTGTATCGAAGACGTGGAGTGAAGTGGTTCTTGGAGATTTTTGAGAGACAGTTATAGTCTAGAATTATTTTTCCGATAAATAAATTTTTGACTCACGTTTATAAAAATCATTTTGTAAAATAACCTAGTTCTCTATAACTACAACTCTGATACCAATCTGTCACACCCCCAATTTATCAGAGTAATACAACACAATGGGGTGCGACGGTCATGACTATCACAAGACAGAGATACAAAGAACGACTATTTAAAAGCCGTTTTCATTTAATTAAAAGCTTAAAACCTGTTCGGAAGCGAATTACACAAGATCATAAATAAAACATTGTTTCAAAAGACTTTAACATTGATCCAAATATCCATACACTAGTCACGATCATGTTTATTAAAAATCTCCCATGCATAACCACGTCACTCCTCCGTCTTGATACCTGAGAAAAACATTGCTAAAGTGTCAACACAAAGGTTGGTGAGTTCATAGGTTTAAGTTCAAATAGTGTGATGAACCATAAGATTTTCAAGGCATCCGACATATAATCTTGTAACAAATACAAAATTATAATCAAAAGTATACGTTTAATCACCTACGCCTAAGCTCGTGACACCGAAGCGTTAACCTCAACCAACAAGATATAATAAGAGCCCGAGCAAATGCCTATCCCGAAGCATTTGTAAACCCTCAAATGTAAGTGTATCTAACTTTGGCCACACAACCAAATTAGATAGGGAGGTTAGTCCCGATAGATCTATCCATAACATTCGCGCTTACACAAAGTAATTAACGGTTCACGATAGTGGGCTAAAGCATCTAGGGATATCGCTACTTAGACATCATGTAGGCAAACGTATCAAGTTTTAGCACTTATGTTCATCCGTTTAAAACAAGCAATGTTCTCACCCCAAAAATATACAAAACAATTAAAAAGTGGGGCTATGAAACTCACCTCGACGAAGTAGTGAATATGATCAGTAGAGATAGTACGGAAAATCAAAGCACGCAAAACGATGCGCAAACGATCTACTCGTAACCTAAGTAAAATATCCGTACTTAGGCTAATATACAAGAAATAATAATGTACAATGCACTTGGTTGATAATTTATACTTGCTCTTGATTTATAAAATGTTTTCATACATTTTTCATGTTCAACAAATTTAGTCACGGGGTCAACCTTGGGTCTCGATAACTCGTTAAATAGTAGTCCGAAAAATAAACGGGTTCTCAATATAAAAACTAGACCGCGAGCTCTTCGATATTTAATAAATATCGTATTTTTATGAAGTCTCTGAGTATAGCAAATAATTATGTAAAGTGGTTCACTCGTCAACAAAATAAACAAGTAATGCTTCATTTATTATTATGTGTCAATCGAGCATTTTTGAAAATAAATGGCGGCCTCGTTACTCAACATTAAAACAAACGGGAAATTGTTTTGAAAACTAGGCCGTGAGGTCGTCGACGCTTGATAAATATCACGTTTTAATTAAGTTTCTAAGTCTAGCAAATAATCTTGCAAACTAGAGCACTCGTAACCAAAATATAATAAGTAGAGTTCAATTATATACAAGGGGTGATCAAGCATTTTTGAAAGCGATTTCCGAGTTCGTTAATAAGTCTTAGAACGAACAAAAAGTTGTTTTGAAAACTAGGCCGTGTCGAGTTTAGTAAAATATTTTCAGACAGTCGGGGCATGACCTTTACGTTGGTTAAAAATAGGTGCAAAGTGAGGTATTCGGTCACCTTTTACGTCTACTATAATAACTTATATTTGTCTTTGAAATTGGAAAAATGGCACACGTTTGGTCCCCGTTTTCTGTTCTACGCCCCTACATACGCACCAAATCACGTTATAGGAAGTTGGGGAATTGTACTATGGCTGGTATTTGGCATTTGTTAGTAAACTTACAAAAAGATGGTGGTGACCCTACGTCTACATCCTGTACAGTTTTAATCATGTATATACTTGTATAAAACAAATTGCCAAAATAATGGAAGACCACTTGCTTGTGTACTTCTGTTCGCAGCTTATGACAATTGAATAGGGTGGTCCTATTTGCTTTATAATCCTAGCAAAACATAAGCATATACATCATATCATCACCTTCTCACATATCATCTATTTACTTTCCCATCCCCTGCTTACAAAACATGCATACATGTATATCATGGCAACCATATAAATCACACATCAACTTGGTCCTTAGTCTACTGTCTATATACATGCCCTCATACGATGTTTATATATTTCAAGAGTTTGTGAGGCTTTACATGAATGAAGATTCCTAGGTCTCATTTGGTTTTATGATAGCATGATCACACGTCCAGTTATACCACATTTTCATAGTATGCAGGCACGAAACATAAGGTCCACATCATATCATATCATTTGATCACATACAAAACACGTAAGGGTTTTCAATGGTCTAGGATTTCGTATACTCGCTTCTGGATTGCTGGTTCCTTTAAGTATATGCATGCTCATACTAGTTACATGGTTGTATTAGGGGGTTACAACATGCATACTTTACCATTTAGCTCAGGTTACACGCATGCATACATGTTCGATCACACACACACCTGCTATTATATACATTCATCACGAAATAGAGATGAGATGCAGTTTTTCTTGCCACTTTATTCACATACTCAAACATGCATATACCTTTTCTACATGTATTCGTTAAGTTTCTAGTTTCCTGATGGTTTGTTGTTTGTTGTTCACGCACCGCGCACCAAAGGTAAGACAAGTGTTTTATTATTGCTTGTTGTTTTGAGCCATTGACTCACGCAGGAACACACATATTTATGTAGCACAAAACATATAGTTTTAAACACCTTCTGCTACATATGAACCATAATCTTGGTTTGAGCCCCCACATACACGTACTTACTCCCAATGTCTACTAGTCGTTTGCATGCCACTGTTTTATTTAACCTTTGCTTATTATGCATGAAATCATATTGGAACAAACACAAGTCTCACATAAAATCATAGTATCGGTTCATATTTACACTACTCAATAATTCACGTCGAGACTAGAACAAAGGTCCTTGGTCTTCACACGTTTCCGTCCATCTAGCTAGCCTTGTAGTGGTTCGTTGGTTATTTGAATCGTTTAGGTTATCACTAAGACTACAACCGTGGTCTTGCGATGTCAATTTTTGTTCAAACGTGGCTTAGTTATGTAAACGCCCATCAAAACGCTAACCCGTGACTAGTTTGTCTCATTAGTGTAAGTTCTTTGTTTTCAAAGTTTTGAGCAAGTATTCCTATCAACCAAAAGAAAAGATCAAAACAAGGATGAAAATGTCTTACAAAAGGTCCAAGATTTTATTCTTGGTGAAGAAATATAGTATCGACCCGACTTATGCAACTTAGCCTTAGAACCCGAATAAAACCCTTAGTCAATATTAACCCTTCAATGAAGCGAACCCTTAGGCTTTTCTTCTCCCTGGAAGCGTCCAAAGTGTTACAGGAAGAAATATACTTTGTGTTTATTGTGTGTTTGAGGAGTGTGTTTTGTGGTGAGCATGTGTTGCTATTTATAGGGGCAGATTAAATAATAAGAGGGTAGTTAAACATAGTTAGGGTTTCTAGGGGTTTTAGTTGCTTCTTAACTAGGAGGGGAACTAAACAAGTACCCTTGGGAACTTGATACATTTCTTGGGCAGAAGAAAAGAGCATGGGGCTCGGTGATGGCAGTAAAAGAGAGTGGGAAGAGTACTTTTGTGTTGACTTCATGAGGAGAAAGAGGTTGTGTCCACCGGTTGTAGAAAGAAAGGAGGGGACAACCTAGTACATTCATTAAGGGTTGAGTGTAGTACTATATAAGTTTTGATTTATGTGAGCTTGTGATTTAAACGTGGGTTATGGGAGATGCATTGGGGGGCCGGTGCTTGTTGTGGTAACAATGAAGGAAAATGATTTCTATTTTATTTTCGTAATTTCATGTATTATGTTGGCACTTACAACTTGTGTTAATGTCAAAAAGGTTCAAAAAAGATTTTAGGCGAGGTGTCGTTTTTAACGACTTTAGATCGAAGAGAAAAATGGATTACTTCTAAGTGTGTTATGAACATAATAAGTGAATTGCTAAATTCGCGTATCATAACTATAATTTAGAAAACGTCGAATGAAATAAAGGTCGGCTCCAATAGATATTTCTTAGAACAAAATCGAATAGTAGTCACTCAGATAATAGTAACTTCATTCATTAAAAAAAAAATTTTAATTCGTACACAAAGTACGCGTAAACAATCGGGAACATTAATAGACAGACAAGTCTAACCCGAACTATCGCATTTCACGTAAATTAAATAGATTCGAAATTCACGTGTGTGACACAAATGGCTTAAACGCTGGAGAATGGGCTTTCGAACATATGAACGAGGTGTTTAAAACTGAGATCAATCCGTTTGTCGAAAGTCTAAAAGGAATTTTTGCATCTCTTAAGGAAAATCTTGTTTTTGAAATTGGTGAAGTTCAAAAAGTGTTTTATGAAATGGACACCGCTTACGAACTACAACTAGTTGAAAAAGAAAAGATTTTAACCGAATATGACCGATTCTTGTCTGCAGTAATCTCGTGTGATGTGCTTACTACTGTAAATGTTAATTATTCGAATGAGCTTACATCCGCTATGATTAATTGTGATGCTGTGAATATTTGTAATGATATTTGTGATGATGTTTGTGATCTCTCTGTAAATGTTGCTGATACTGTAAATGAGGTAGATAATCATTCTTGTCACGAATCTAACGCTGAGTTTTTAAAGCTACAAGATTCTTACAATTTACTTTCAAAACGCTTTAATCAACTAGAACAACATTGTATATCTTTAGAATTAAAACAACAAACTCAAAATGAGAATCTTTTGATATCAAATGTTTGTGAAAACGGTGTTGAGAATAGTGACAAGATGATTGCAATTGTTAAGACATTAGAGGAAGAAATCATGAGATTGAAGAGAGAGGTATCATCAAATGCAACACTCAAAATGGAACTAGAGGCTGCAGAGTCTAAAAACCAAGTCTTAGAAATTAGACTTTCGTCTATTCTAGGGGAGATGGATCGGACAAGACAGGGATTATCCGCGCTTTATGGTTCACTAGAAGAACGCTTCGCTTTTAATGCGGCACAGCAACAATCTTTTGTTGAACAACTGAACCAAAAGTGCGAGGAAATCTCTGATTTGAACATCCTGCTCATAGACAAAAATATGGTTTTGGCTGAGTTAAAGGAGACACTTCTTCTCACCCGACAAGAAGTTGTTGATAACTTAGCTACCGACTCTGCACCGTCCACTAGTGCTCCAACAACCAAGTCAGTAGTGCTTTATAAGAATCCACTTCATAAGAGAAACCCGGTTACCTACGATGATTATATGAGGAATGCCATTAAGCATGTCGATCTTCTTAGGGATATTTTAGACGATCTTTATGCCTTAGATCCCTCTAGTAGCGATTATTATTCGGCTCATGAATATGTTAAGCGAGTTCAATATTGCCTAGCATATTTGCAATACATAGGTACACCAGGTTCTGCACTACTTAATAATAGGCCCATTGCTGTCACTCCATTTAATAAGACTCCAGGAGCGAAACCGTCATTGGCACAATCAAGTAAGACACCTTTAAAATCTGTTGCTAATGTTCCCACTTTGCCTTCTACAGGATTAAAAGAGACTACTAAGGCTAAAGGATCGCCACTCAAGAAAGCTAAGATCAAGCCCTCCACTAGTAGTGCCACAAAGAAGAAAGTAGAAGTCCACAATAGGAATGCTAGTTCAGTTTTAAATAAAACGAATCATGTTAAGACTAAAAGCTCTGCGCCTGTGCAGCAGCCTAAACCATTCGTGAATTCTGATTTAAATTGTTGGAATTGTAATGAATGTATGTTTTCCCAGCGTCATGATTTGTGTCTGATTGATCACGTTAATGAAATGAATGCTATTAAGAATGGTCTTGAATGGAAGCCAACGGGTAGAACTCGTGCCCAAGTTGGCTGGCAATGGCGTCCCACTGGTAGGACCTTTACACTAGATGGTAAAATGTGCCCTTTAACTAGGAATACATCCATTGAGGTTAGGTCTGAGCGTCCTTTAGTTAGAAACACTCGCACTCAAGTATGGAAACAGCGCCCTTTAATTAGGTCAGCCCCCACTATAGTGCCTATTAGTGAAGAAATACCTCAGGATTTGAGCCAACTAGAATCTACACCACCAATTAAGAAGAAGAAGGCTAGGAAATCTAAGAAACCTAGAGTTAGCAAATCTAAGATTATTAAATCTGTACCTGCTAATAACAAGGAACACTCAGATTCCAATACCTCTACATTGTCTTTGTGTGGTGATATTTTCAGGTGGTCCAAATCATCCTGTGGTATTTGGACTCCGGTTGTTCAAAACATATGACCGGAAATCGCTCGATGCTCCGAAATTTCGTCAGCAAGTTTCTTGGTACGGTTAAATTCGGGAATGATCATATAGCAAAGATTATGGGGTATGGTGAATATCAGATTGGAAACGTGACGATTTCTAGGGTATACTATGTAGAAGGTCTTGGTCATAACTTATTCTCAGTAGGACAGTTTTGTGATTCCAACCTTGAGGTTGCTTTTCGACAACACACTTGTTTCATCCGCAACTTGGAAGGAAAAGATTTGTTGAAGGGATCTCGTGGTGCAAATCTTTATACGTTGTCTCTACAAGATATGATGGCCGCCTCTCCAGTATGTCTTCTCTCTAAAGCATCTAAGACCAAGTCATGGTTATGGCATCGCAGATTATCTCATCTTAATTTTGATGCTATTAATCATCTGGCTAAAAACGAGTTAGTTCGTGGTCTTCCAAAGCTTAAATTTCACAAGGACCATTTATGTTCCGCGTGTTCAAGGGGGAAAAGCACCAAGAAATCTTACAAACCCAAAGCTGAAGACACCAATCAAGAAAAACTTCATCTTTTGCATATGGATCTTTGTGGGCCGATGAGAACTGAAAGTGTGAGCGGTAAGAAATTCATTCTCGTCATTGTGGATGATTTTTCCAGGTTTACATGGGTTAGATTTCTACGTACAAAGGATGAAGCACCGAAGGCTATCATCACTTTTCTGAAGTTCATTCATGTACGTTTGAATACCACTGTCCGCCGTATTCGTACAGACAATGGTACAGAGTTCGTCAACCAGACTCTTCGTGATTATTATGAAGGAGTTGGTATATCACATGAAACATCCGCTGCACGCACTCCACAACAAAACGGTGTCGTTGAAAGACGGAATCGTACACTTATGGAAGCTGCTAGGACCATGCTTATTTATGCGAACGCTCCATTGTTCTTGTGGGCAGAGGCTATTTCTACTGCATGTTTCACCCAAAACCGTTCTATCCTTCGGAAACGCCATGGAAAAACACCTTATGAGCTTTTACATGACCGTAAACCCGATGTTTCATTTTTCCATGTGTTTGGTGCTCTGTGTTATCCAAACATCAATAGTGAGAACTTGGGTAAGCTTCAACCGAAAGCCGATATAGGTATTTTCATTGGTTACTCACCGTCCAAAAGAGCATACCGAATCTATAACCGTCGTCTTGGAAAGATTGTAGAAACTATGGACGCAGATTTCGACGAGCTGACAGCGATGGCTTCTGAGCAACACAGCTCTGAACCCGCGCTTCATGAGATGGGAACCGGTGCTATTAGTTCCGGATTAGTTCCCAATAATCCTACTTCTACATCATTTTTACCACCATCAAGACCCGAGTGGGATAAACTGTTTCAACCGTTGTTTGATGAATTCTTCGATCCCCCGACTGATGAAGTTCCAGCACCTGTAGTAATTGCTCCAATACCTGAAGTGGTTGCTCAAGTTAATGAACCTTTATCTAATGCATCTACAATTCACATTGAACCGGATGCACCTTCACCAAGTGATTCTCAAACTACACCTGAATCATCACCCCTACTTGTGCCTAATGATGTGGAAGAGGATTCTACTGATCACGACTTGGAATATGCTCACTTGCAAGAGCTTCCTTTCTTTGGTGTAGCGATCCCTGAAAACCCTTCAGCCGCGTCTACCTCAGAAGAAGCTCCTTCTATTGTTCACTCCAGACCACCTAGGATTGAAAACCATAGCACTAAATGGACAAAAGATCACCCAATTAGGAATGTTATTGGAGATCTAGATCGACCAGTCTCTACACGCCATCAATTACAAGAGACTGCACTATATTGTTACTTTGATGCATTTCTCTCTGAAGTTGAACCCAAAAATTGGCAGCAGGCTATGACCCAATCATCTTGGATTGAAGCTATGCAGGAGGAACTAAACGAATTCCAACGACTTGAAGTATGGGAATTGGTTCCTCGCCCTGACAAGGTTAACATCCTTACTTTGTTATGGGTTTATAAGGTTAAACTTGATGAGATGGGTGCGGTATTGAAGAATAAAGCTAGATTGGTCGCTAGAGGATATAAACAAGCCTTGGGTATAGACTTTGAGGAATCTTTTGCTCCTGTGGCTAGATTGGAGGCGATTAGACTATTCCTTGCGTTTGCTGCTCATATGAACATGATCGTCTATCAAATGGATGTGAAGACGGCATTTTTGAACGGTGAACTAAGGGAAGAGGTTTATGTTAGTCAGCCGGATGGGTTCGTCAGTACGGAGTCTCCTAATCATGTGTACAAGCTTAAGAAGGCTCTCTATGGGTTGAAACAAGCTCCACGCGCGTGGTATGATCTCCTATCAACATATCTCATGTCGGAAGGCTTCTCCAAAGGCAAAGTGGACCCCACTCTATTCACTCTCAAGGAAGGCAACGACATGCTTCTGGTACAAATTTATGTTGATGATATAATATTTGCTGCCACTAACATAGAATTGTCTAATCGATTTGAGAAGATAATGTCCACACGCTTTCAGATGTCGATGATGGGAAAAATTTCATTTTTCTTAGGATTACAGATTTCTCAGAATCCCAGAGGCATCTTTATTAATCAATCCAAATATGCTCTAGAATCTCTTAAGAAATATAACTTTGAGAATTGTGACCCCGTAGACACTCCAATGGTGGAGAAATCCAAGTTAGATGAAGATAGGAATGGGACTATTGTCGATCCAAAACTTTACCGTGGGATGATCGGCACCCTTCTATATCTGACTGCTAGCAGGCCTGATTTGCAATTTGCTGTATGCATGTGTGCCCGGTATCAGGCTCGGCCTACCGAAAAGCACCTACATGTAGTTAAAAGGATCTTTCGGTATCTAAAAGGAACACTTCATCGTGGTCTATGGTATCCGAAAGATTCCTCGATTGCTTTAATATCATACGCAGATGCCGATCATGCTGGATGTCAAGACACGAGGCGTAGCACTTCTGGATCTGTGCAACTCCTTGGAGATAGATTGATCAGTTGGTCTTCAAAAAGGCAGAAAAGCGCTGCAATATCAAGCACGGAGGCTGAATACATCGCCATGTCCGGTTGTTGTGCTCAAGTCCTTTGGATGAGATCACAATTAACTGACTACGGTTTGGGATTCAACAAATTCCCGATGTATTGTGACAACAAGAGCGCCATTGCCCTTTGCTGCAACTATGTTCAACACTCCCGGGCCAAGCACATAGACATTCGCTACCATTTTATTAAGGAGCAGGTGGAGAACAGAGTGATCGAGCTGTATTTTGTCACTACTGAGTACCAGCTGGCGGATATGTTCACCAAAGCCTTAGATCGAGGACGAATCGAGTTTTTGATCGACAAGCTTGGCATGAAATCATTCACCCCAGCGACTCTCAAAGAGTTGGCAGAAGAATCAGCTGAATAGTCGTGGTAAACTATTCAGAGTATCCTTTGTTCGTGATCATGTATATTATAGTAAATATATAAACCACAAAAGAAAATACAAAAATATAAAACCAAGAAAAACCATAAAAAATATAAAACCTAGAAAAACCATAAAAATTATAAAATCAAGAAAAACCAAAAATATTTTTCGTTTAAAACGGGCATGTCTTTTAGTACGGTAATATTTACGGCCTTAGAAATGTCGATTAATATTGACACGGTGCCATAAATAGAGTCCGTATAAAAGTTGTAATGTTTTAAAACATGCCCATTATGGCTTGTAGTTATTTCTGACTGCAACCCGGTTTTCATATTAAAGTCACGTATTTCCTTGGAAAACGTTGGCTCACAACGGGAATTAATTTTCTCGGGCGTGATTTACAAGCCAAATCATGCAAAGGGATCAAGTTTACTTTACAACTTGGTCTAACACGAATTTGTATACGTCTCAGTGCATTAATTTGTTAAAATAAGAGAAATCTTATTGACACCACGAATCAAACTTTTTCAAGATATCAATTGGGAAATGTTTTTCATCATCATGTGCCTCGTTAAACAATGACTACAGCTCTTTAAATAGAAAACGGGTCATCGTTTAAGGGGGAGAAAATGTTATATCATCTTTCACATCAAAAAGATCTTCAAAAAGCTTAATGGTTAATGGTTGGATTGCTTTGGCATTTGTATTGTTGTTGCTTATAAGTTTGTCGTGGATAGTTTTGTGCTTGTGTTAAGATAAGTTAATCACTAAGGCTCGGGTAGTTAACATAAGATAGGGTCAAAATGACACTAATTAGAACTTGGGAAAACAAAAGATTTTGTTTGTTGAAAGTAGACAAATTGAGGGGGTAAAGTTGACAATAGGTCAAACTTGCAAAAAATTTGACTTTGTCAAAATCACACACCCCCGTTCCCACTCTTCTTTCACTGTTCCCATATCTTCAT